>CM076575.1:2011713045-2012254960 GCA_034641835.2 Pinus albicaulis | reverse complement strand
ATTTCATTGGTTGGTGCTGGGCCCCATTGGACCTCAAACTATTTATGAGGCGGATTTCATAGTTTTATCGCATAAAAAACTGAGTGATGACGTCGGCCCAGTTTGTGATGTGAAAAGCTTTATGAAATTTGCTTTATGATCTTTCGGGTCCAGATCTGAGGTTCGCAGACGAGATCAAAAAATAACGCGATCCAGTGATAAACTTCCACATGTTGAAGACGTGGCTTGTGGACCTGTACAATGTGGTCCCAATTAAATTAAAATAGGTGCGAACAAAAAAACTTTGGTTTCTGTGTTTTCAAAGCAAAAAGGTCAACCCTATCAGGACTGTAAGGGCTTTGAAGCGCGAAACAACAAATACTTGAGAATGGAAATTCTCGGTCCTATAATTTAAAAATTATCAAATCAAAAAATGGAAAGCAGCTGCTTGTAGAGCCGCAAATCTCTTCTGCACAGCCTCTTTTGCAGGTGTACAAATCTGCAATTGAAATTAACATTTCAACACTCCCATTTAAGTTCAACTGCTAGGTTATCTGTCATACCCATGCATTTCCTCAGATATTCAAAACTCTTTTGCCCCAATGGCTTTTTCAGTATATCAGCGAACTGCTCCTGAGTTTTGCAATGTTTAAAATAATTTCTCCATTGTTCAATAACTCCCTGATGTAGTGAAACTTAGCATCTATGTGCTTTGTTCTTTTGTGAAACACAAAATTCTTTGATAATGCAATAGCTGAGCTATTGTCACAATAAATCATTGTACCTTTTACCTGTTCTTGGCATAAAATTCTCAACATCCTTCTCATCTAAACTGTTTGACATGATGCTACTGTAGTTGCCACATACTCTGCCTCTACTGTAGATAACGCTACAATAGGTTGTTTCTTAGAAGCCCATGAAATGGCTCCTGAACCCATGTGAAAAATATAACCAGAAGTGCTTTTCCGGTCTGCTACACTTCCAGCCCAATCACTATCAGTGTATCCAATCAACTCAGAATTTTATGAAGTAGTATATAAAATTCCATACCTTTTAGTTCCTTTAACATACCTCAGAATTCTTTTTTCTTCTTGCCAATGTGCTTCTTTTGGCCTCTCCATAAATCTGGAAATTAAACTAACAGCATGCATTATATCAGGCCTAGTTGCAGTCAAATACATAAGGCTGCCAACTATGCTCTTGTACAAGCTAGGATTAAAATCCTTGTTGCTGTCCTCTTTGCTGAGTTTCAATCCCATTACTATCAGTGTTATTGCTGCCTTGCAATCTTGCATGTTAAATCTTTCCAATACTTCATTTACATATTTAGCTTGTGAAATAAAAATCTTATTTTCATTTTGCTCTACTTCTATTCCTAAGAATTATTTCAGCAAGCCCATATCAGTCATTTCAAATTCATCTTTCATGAACTTTTTAAAATTTTCAATAAGGTAATCATCATTACCTGTGAAGATCATATCATCAACATATAAAACAACAATCAAAATCATACCATATTTTTCTTTGATGTATAATGTGAGTTCTCCTTCACATTTTTCAAACCCATTCTCCAGTAGATAGGAATCTATCCTACTGTACCATGCTCTTGGTGCTTGTTTCAGCCCATAAAGAGCTTTCTTCAGTCTGCAAACTTTGTGTTCTTGGCCCTTTTTCTCATAGCCTAGAGGTTGTTCAACATAAACCTCTTCCATTAACACTCTATTTAAAAAAGCTGATTTTACATCCATTTGGTAAACCTTCCATTTGTTTTGTGCTGCTATGGACAACACTGCTCTCACTGTTTCCATTCTTGCAACTGGTGCAAAAGTTTCTTCATAATCTCTTCCATGTTGCTGCTTATAACCTTTGACAACAAGTCTAGCCTTGTGCCTTTCAATTTTACCTTCAGCATTACTTTTGGTCTTATAGACCCATTTAACTCCAATGACTTCCTTACCTTTTGGGAGTTCAACCAAATCCCATGTTTTATTTCTTTCTATGGCATTAATTTCTTCATCCATAGCTTCTATCCATTTCCTATCTTTTATAACTTCTTCAAAATGAATAGGATCATCAACATGACAATATAAAGCAAATAAAAAGTTCATACCTTCATTTGCTGCCTCTTGCTCACAAATGTAATTTAAATTTCTGAATCTTGTTCCTCTTTCATTTGGTGTACATGTGCTTGAAGTAGCACTCAAATTAGCTCCTTGTGGTGTGCTTGGAGAAGCACTCTCATTACTTCTCAAGGGTGTTCTTACTCCAGCTTGTGGTGTCCCTTGCTGCCCTTGTGTTGGTGGAGGTAGTGGTGCTAATGATGGATGTATTTCAGCCATATCATCCTCATTTTCATCATGAGACAAACAATTCTTTACATTGACTGTTTTCTCAACGCTTCCATCCCAAGCTTCTTCCTTAATGAACTGAACATCTCTGCTCACAATCAATTTCTTGGTGGATGGGTTATACAACCTGTAAGCTTTGGATTCCTCACTGTATCCAATAAAAATACATTTCCCCCCTTTCTATCCAACTTCTTCCTTAGCTGATCTGGAATGTGTGCATAAGCCACACAACCAAAAACTTTCATGTGGGTGACTCCTTGTTTTATCCTACTCCATGCTTCTTCTGGAACTTTATTCATTATTGCTTTTGTTGGGCATCTATTTAGTACCTATGCTGCACAATGTACAACTTCAGCCCAATAATCATTTGGCAAATGTTTTGCCGTTAGCATACTCCTTACCATATCCATGATTGTCCTATTTTTTCTTTCGGCAACTCCATTTTGCTGCAGAGTGTACCTTGTTGTAAATTGCTTGTGTATGCCATTTTCTCTGCAAAAAAACAAAAATTCTTTAGATATGTACTCGCCTCCTCTATCAATCCTAAGGACTTTGATATGCTACCCACTTTGGTTCTCAACAAGTGCTTTGAAATTGAAAATTTTTTCAAACACTTCACATTTATTTTTCAAAAAATAAACCCAAGTTTTTCTTGTAAAATCATCAATAAAATTTAACATATAGTGGTTGCTTGCAAGTGATGGTGTTTGCATTGGTCCACATAAATTTGTGTGGACAGTTTCTAAGGGTGCCTTTGCCCTTATGCTTTTCCCTGATGGAAAAATTTCTCTGTGTTGTTTCCCCAAGATACAACCTTCACATAGGCTTTCCGGTTTCTCAATCAATGGCAATCCTCTTACCATTCCTTTCCTATGTAACAAATTAAGACCTCCAAAGTTGAGATGTCCAAATCTCGAGTGCCATAACCAATTCCCATATTTTTCTTCTCTTTGGAAAGCCTCTTGTGTCACTATTGCCATTTCTTCTCCATTCTTCAAATCTGCCCTCATCTTGAGAGGAAACATTCTGTTCCTTGTCATCCTTATTTCAGCAATACATTGTTTGCTTGGAGGTTTATCCATGATGGTGCATACATCATCTTCAAAGAAAACATTCTAGCCCTTTTGAATGAGCTGCCCAATGCTTAACAAATTACATTACATACCTGGTACATGATATACATTAGATATGCTCTTCTTTTCTCCCTTCTTTGTCAAGACATTTACTATGCCTTTTCCTATGACAGAAATCTTACTATCTGTTCCCAATGTGACTTGAGACTTCACATTTTTATCTAACATAGAAAACATAGCAATGTTTCCTGTCATATGGTTGTTACATCCTGAATCTAGAAACCATAAATATTCACTCTTTTCCTCAGCCATATTACATGCTAAAAATAATTTATCTTGGTTGATATTTTCTCTAGTGAAATTTGCACTGGGTCTATTACCCATATCATTCTACTTCTTCCTACATTCATTTGCATAATGCCCATATTTTTTACAATAATGACACTAGACATTGGATTTTCATACCTTTGTCCATTAGCATGTTGTTTTCCACTTTGCTAGTTGGTGCTATGGCATTGGTTCTGATTTTGATTGCTACCCCATCCTTGAGAATTTTCTGGGCTGTTTCTTCCTCCTCTGTTTTGGCTTCTGCCTCTTCCTCTCTTGTTTCCTTTGCCTTGACCTCTTCCTCTTCCAAAGGACATTTGGGTCTTGAAGGCATGCTCCAAAGATGAGTTTTCATTTCTACCCAATCTATATTCATGTGTCATCAGTGATGCATGAAGCTCATCAACTGAAAAGTTTGAGAGATCCTTTGTCTCTTCTATGGTGGTGAATATAACATCAAACCTTGAGGGTAAGCTCCTCAAAACTTTCTCCACAATCCTTCTTTCTTCAAGTGTCTCTCCATGAGACCTTATCTGTGTGACCATACCAATCACATGTGTGAAAAATGAGTCTATGTTATCAGACTCCTTCATGCAGAGAGTCTCAAAATCTCTCCTCAGCAATTGTAGTTTTTCTGTCTTCACTTTCTCCATGCCTTGATAGGCTGTCTTGAGAGTTTCCCATGCTTCTTTGGATTTTTTAGCTGCTGCTATCCTTGGAAACACACTCTCATGTACTGCTTGATAGAGATAGAAGAGGGCTTTAGAGTCCTTCTTCTTATTTCTCTTCAACAAGTCCTTCTCTACCTGTGTTAAGGCATTAAACTCATTTTCATCTACTGGTTCTTCAAAACCATCCTCAACAAGTTCCCATAAGTCTTGAGAGGCAAACAGGGCTCTCATAGTGATTGCCCAATAATCATAGTTCTTCCCATTAAACTGTGGGAGTTGAGCATTACCAATACTCATGCTTGTGCTGGCTCCTGCCATACCTAGCACTCTGAACTACGCTTTAAATCTTGACTGTGAATTTTTAAAAATAAACTGACTGTCTTCAAACAGTAACACAAATTCTGTTTTGAGAAATACCTTGGATTTTAGCTGAGCCTTCACACTACTGGAAAAACTACTACAACAAAAATCCTTCCTTCAGTTTCTTTGACACCTTCAAAGAGCCTGGACTAGCTCTAATACCATGTTGGAATTTCTAAGAATTCTAGAACAATACAGAGAGAGTAATACTCTCCTTCTAACATAGAGAAATTAAAAAAAATTGCTTCATTGGTAGACAGAGTTTGCACACACTTCAAATCCTATTTCATTAATAAAAGAAAACTGTTACAAAAGTCTTCCTCTATTGAGGGATTACAAACATGGACTACCGCAATAACACAGTGCCAAGGAATTCTTCTCTGTCTCACCAAAACGCACTAAACAGTGCTCTGCAGAAAAAACTCTGTTTTTCACTCTACAAAAATTAGCCTTGGGCACACTCTGTTTATGTTTCAACACACTGCTGTTGTGTATTTTTCATTCTATGCACTGAATCACATTACACTCATATTTTAAGTCTTTGGGCACTTTCATATTTATATGGCGCAACACTTTAATTAAAAACGAAACTTTGAAATATATTATATATATTATAAACATAACATTTATAATATATATAAATATATATTACCTGCTTACATGAGAGTTCATACTTTTAGTAACCCTGAAGCCAATAGACCTTTTATAGTGGGCCTACAATTCTTAATTTCAAAACAAAACTTTGAACTATGGATTTAAAACAAATGCGATGAAGCGGATTTGAAAAACATTAAACCATAATGCATTGGAAAAATCGCATCACACTTCTGCATACGTCACGGAGGCTGAAAAACTATGCGATCGGAATTTCATTGGTTGGCGCTGGGCCCCATCGGACCTCAAACTGTTTATGAGGCGGAGTTCATAGTTTTATCACATAACAAAACTGAGTGATGACGTCGGTCCAGTTTGTGATGCGAAAAGGTTTATGCAATTTGCTTTATGATCTTTCGGGTCCAGATCTGAGGCTCGCGGACGGGCTCAAAAAATAATGCGATCAGGTGATAAGCTTCCACGTGTTGAAGATGTGGCTTGTGGACCTGTACAGTGTGGTCCCAATTGAATTAAAACAGGTGCGAAGAAAAAAACTTTGGTTTTTGTGTTTTCAAAGGGGAAAGGTCAACCCTATCAGGACTGTAAGGGCTTTGAAGCTTGAAACAACAAATACATGAGAATGGAAATTATCAGTCCTGTAATTTAAAAATTATGAAATCAAAAAATGGAAAGCGGCTGCTTGCAGAGTCGTAAAGCTCTTCTGCACAGCCTCTTTTGGAGGTGTACAAATCTGCAGTTGAAATTAACATTTCAACATGCTGGAGATTTGTTAACTTTTTGAAGGATTCAAGGAGTGACATCATTCTTGAGCAATCCCTTAACTCTAAGAATTTTAGGAAACACAGATTATAGAATTGATTTGGTAAAGTCTTTAGCAGGGCGTGAACAATGACAATCTTTTCCAAAAACTTCAATTTCCCTATGGACTTAGGGATGCTTGAAAGGGGAGCAAAGATATTTAGCTCTCGCAACTGGAAAAGAACCTGCAATATTAGTAGGGCTCCTAATATCAGAAAGAGATGACTTTGGCATACAAAATGGGATGAAATTGAAAAAGAAAAATAAGCATACCTAAGATTCACGGTCCCAAAGTAATTTTAGTTTCAAACCTTCTACTTTTGGAACTCTTAAATTCTCCATAGGAACCCAGGAAGGCAGAGAAGAGTATGGACACTTGTACCAGTGGAGCCATAAGAGATGTGGTGACTGCACCCTCCTCAATATGCATTCTAAATAAGCATCTTCGGTTGCAATAAGTCGCAAGTTCAAAATACCACAACTTGGGGAAGTATTGACCAGATTCCCAAATAACTTATTAGTCCATTTCTTGTACCATGACATGTCTGAACTCATGTGCAATGACATTTCTTGAAGTCACACTACACAGATCCATATGAAGTCACAGATCCATATGTATAATGAATAAAGAAAAATTAATTATCAATCTTGAAACCTAGACATGAAGGTTTTAATGATTGAGGCACTCACACATGACGATTGGTCTGGTAAATCATCAATCTCGTTGGCTGTTTGACGCCCAAGTGGAAGTGACATTGATCCTTCCTCTGCTGCAATATTTCTTCTCATCTCCCTAATATGATCATGCATTTTTATCTCATTTTCACTACTCACCTCCATTAAACATTTGTTCTCGAGATTCTCAATCCCTACCGTACCCCATATTTTTAATGCATTATCTCTGTCTTCTCCAATGAAAAAGGAAGCAATATCTAAGGGAGGAGTGGAGTCTTTTGTTCGACGAAATAGAGCGTGATGGGACAGCTCTGGGACTGTCCTCTCTGGTGACCCCCGCTGCTTTTCGAGTAGGAGGTGGACCTTGCGCCCTTGCATCTGCCACCTCCCTTCCTCCACCACCTCCTCCGCTCCGCCAACCCTCACATTTAAAATTTAAATTTTGAATATTGATTCGCCCACCTTCATCCTATTCAGTTTCTTGTAGTATACAAAACATTGCAGTTTAGTTTTCCGCCTGAACCAAAATTCATTACGAGCATCCATTGCACGTAAACCTGCTT
This sequence comes from Pinus albicaulis, assembly GCA_034641835.2. Classification (NCBI taxonomy): domain Eukaryota; kingdom Viridiplantae; phylum Streptophyta; class Pinopsida; order Pinales; family Pinaceae; genus Pinus; species Pinus albicaulis. Next base: position 2,012,247,551 of record CM076575.1, on the reverse strand, counting down.
AAATTTGCAGAGGTGAGATATGTGGTATTATTTGTATCAGTGTGAGGCTGGGAAATTTGCATAACCATTTCATCATTAGTTGATTACTTATTCTTTGATATCGAAATAAAATTTTTATTCCTTTAAAATGCAGGAGCAACAAATGGTTATGCCAGGCCACAGAGAATCTAATCTTCAGAAAGAGCTAAAACGTTACATACCAACAGCTGCAGCTTTTGGTGGCATGTGCATTGGTGCTCTGACTGTCGTGGCCGATTTATGGGGGGCTATTGGTTCTGGTACATGAATCCTTCTTACAGTAACTATTATTTACCAGTACTTTGAGACATTTGAGAAGGAAAGGCCCAGTGAATTGTGTTTCTTTGGTTTTTAGTGCATTTTTTTGCATTTGATATTTGTAGAAATTACATCTTAGATTAAACTTTGAGTTCAGCTCATGCTCTAGCCATCAAAGCATTTGAATGCTGGGGTTTTACACCCCTTTGAAGTTTTGCAGCGATCTTTTGATTAGTTCTTCAATGTATGAATTTGCAAAAGTCAAAAACTGGCAGGCAAAAAAACTCCTGCATGCTGTACCGACAATGAGATGTCTAGGGTAGTTTAAAATAACTTCTTCTTTTATTGAATAAAAGCTGTTATAATACTAGAGAGGCCTTTCAGTTGTGGTTTTTGGTGATATTTTCAATGCTTTATTTAGTTATGCATGCAAAATAAGTATTGGTTAATTTCATGAAAACCAATCTACAGAATTGGAAATATAAGCATATGTGCATGAATGCAGTAGATAAAGGGGTACTATGTTAATTGAAATGATAGTGAAAGAGACCTTTTGAAAATGTTATTATTTCAAGCAATTGGAATGGTATCAGTAGGAATTAGTGTGCAAAAATTAAATAGAATAAATGGGAAATTGACAGCCCTTTTAGTGTGCCTTGCTCTGAATACCCTGTTGGATGGTGCCCTTGTACCACTAATATGTACTTGTACATAAAATGTGCTATTGAGTATTAAGTTATGCAAAACACATGAGATTTGACTTGTATTTAGTTATGCAAAACACATGAGATTTAACCTGCCAAATTGCCATGAGATGTGAATCTTAGATAGACAATGGTGTAGTGGGTGCTGTCTTTATTTGGAGATGAAGAGTGACCAAATTTGCATATGGATTCAAGGTATCATTTCAGGATTAAATCACTGCTATTTCTCATGTAGTATATATATGAATAAAGACAATTGGAAGAGATGAAACTATCATTTCTTTAAATTTCCAACATGTTGGATGTAGAATTAATCATGGAATTGTTGTTCAACCCATGACATGTTATAGCTTTTTGGACATGTAGCATCGATTCAAATTCTCTAGTGCTCAATTTAGATTCAGATTCATGGATGAGTTTGAAGGCACATCCAAGCCTAGCATTCAACTTTAGATACTTCCTCCAGTAAAGGTCCAAATAGAGACAATAATTCACATCACACACCCATTCAAACTCAAACGTATATCAAGCAAAATATGCAACAGGATTTAACACCCAAAGAATAATCTTCACCAATGTTTAAAAATGCAACATAATGTTCCAAATTAAGTGGCCCTCCTAGTATTCCCCTTTCATGCATGCCTCTTGGCTTTTCTAGCATACACAAAAAATTTAATGCTTCCATTTTCTGGTTTACTTTTTTAAATTTTTTTCTAGTGCCCATAGGAAACTTTTTCCAGTGCCTACAGGAATTTTTTTTATTGGAAATGCATATAATTTTTTTTTTTATCTACAATGTTTTTAATTTTAAAAACATTTTCTTCTCAATAAAAAAAAATCCTTAACCAATACCATTGAACAAAGTAATAACATCTTATTACCAATATTATATCTTTATTTGAACTGAGTAAAAAATTCGAATCAAACCCTTTAGCAGTAACACTTAACCAGAAAGGTTTTGGTACATTTTAAGGAATCCAATAAAAATTCTTCAAAACTCCCATTAAATCAATGAATTCTTTACCAGTAACATTTGTCTAAACTGCACCTTTTCTTTAATAGTAACATTTATATTATTTGTCCCCAGGTTTGAAGCCATTGTAAAGTATTCAGAAATTTTGGTAAAAAAATTTCGTGGCACTGGAAAATCATTTCCCAGCACCTACAGGAAAAAAATTCCAACATTTTGGAATACCTTTTAAATTTTTTATAAATTGTTTCTTAATTTGATTACAAAATATGTAATAAGTAACACAATTAAGTAATAAATGTAACAAAAATTATAAACACTCAAAATGGTTTAAAGAATAAAATGAAAAACAAATTCCAACATTGATGAAGAAGATATATAAACCTTCAAAAATACTTACATTGCAAACAAAACATATATAATATGAAACTCAAACTTCTAACCTTTATAAATAAATTTCCAACCAAAACATCTTATTCATCATTCCACCCATATCATTCAAAACTAAATTGCTTAATATATAAATATACAATCTCTCACTAAACTTAAAACCTTCATATAAATCTCCAACCTAAATATCTTGCCAATCATCCCACATCCATCTCATTCCAAACATGAATTATATAAAAACAAAACTTTAAAAAAAGCATAATCTCTTACTAAACTTTAAAACCTTTATAAATAAATTTCCAACCAAAACATTCTTACTAATCATCTCACATCCATATCATTCCAAAACCTGAATGGTAATAAAAGGACCTTGAAAATGTAATTATAACCTCCTCTAACTATTGTTTAACTCATATAATAGACAATTATCTTTAGATATCAAACTATTACTGATTAGTTAACATTATTAATTTTGGTGGTGACCACCACAAGTTTCAATCCTGCATTTTTATTATGCTGCAGATTGACCAATCTTCTACATGATAAAAAATTGGCACATCAAAATATGTTAGCAGCTATATCCTCTAGAATACAAAAATAAAATCCTAGTTCTTTTGCAGCAACCGTTTTTCTTACAAAAATGATACATAATATCTATGTGTTTGGTTCTAGCAAAGAACTTTGATATAAAAAAAATTTCTTGCTGGAAAATGATTTTCCAGCGCCTACAGGAAAAAAAAAAAAAAAAAAAAATCCTGTAGGCATTGGAAAATGATTTTCCAGCGCCTACAGGAAAAAAATAAAAAAAAACAAATTTAAAAAAATAAACCAGAAAATGGAAGCATTAAATTTTTTTGTGTATGCAGGAAAATCCAGGAGGCGTGCATGAAAGGGGAATACTAGGAGGGCCACTTAATTTGGAACATTATGTTTCCTTTTTAAACATTAGTGAAGATTATTCTTTGGGTGTTAAATCCTACTGCATATTTTGCTTGATAAACGCCTGGGTTTGAATGGGTGTGTGATGTGAATTATTGTCTCTATTTAAAATTTTACTGGAGGAAGCATCTAAAATTGAATGCTAGGCTTGGATGTGCCTTCAAACTCAGATAGTAAGTGTTTCAAGTTCAACATCATTCTTTGATAGTAGATTTTTGATGTGAATATTTTTTTCCCTCCAATTTCCCACTAACTGCAGTATCCTTTAGACTAGTAAGATCATCAACTGATTATATCTGTCTTCCTGCACTTTCAAAGCCTTATAATTTATTTTTGAAATATACTACATATCTTGTGAAAACCTTCATAAGGAATATGCAATTTCTTCCATGCTTTATCCACATTTTCTGCGTCATGCACTTGGGGCATAATGTCATACATTAAATATAGGATCATGATCATCAGTGCTTCCCAATTCTGGTCATTGAAATTCTTCTGTTGAGCATGATCAGTCAGTCCAACACCTTGTGCTATACCATCTTCCATAGGGATTTGAATTCCAGAATTGCCTTCATATTTGGCTTCCAAGGAACATAATTTTTCCCATTAAATTTATGGAATTTTATTAGCATTAAGTGTCACGTTTTTCCATTATCCTCCACAATAAATAGGCATTTTGATACCTCGAACCTGTGATCCAGTCAAAATCAGGACTTCAGGGATAACCACAACGCAAATAATGCAAAGGATAACCAACATTGTCATTTCATTGTGCAGGAATCACCAATTTTCTTACAGCTCTCTCACCCACTCAAAAGAACTCTTGCGACATCTCAATTATATGAAGACACTGCTTAACAACAAAACACATTTTTATTCTCGACTATAGCAGAAAAATCCTCTAGGCAGACCTCCCTACAGACAATCATATGCTCCACTTTTCTAAAAACTTGTCTGATTCAAATTTTTCATAATTTTTTATCACATAATCACCACCTGCTAATCTGGAGGGAGTCACCTTCTGGAAATTTACAACATAAATTGCTATCATGTCTGGAGTTTTTTTTAACAGAACTATATACCAACCAAAATGTCAGATGCTAACACCTCACATGGAAAACAATTCACAGAACAGATTATAGTCTGTTCACTAGACATCCCATCTGCTGGTTCCATTTAAATTACAACGATGGATCTATATTTTCTGGTATGTAGGAATTATACATGTCGTTCTGTATGCCAACTACCATTCATGTTTTTTCCCCACATGAACTAATTTTCCATCTCATAAAGATAACCGCTAATTCTCTCGTAAAATTTATGTGAAATTAATAAATACTCCCTTTTTCATGGACTCTGATGGTCCTTCTAGGACCCTTGACGATGACGAGTTGCATAATAATTGACTACTTTTTTGTTTATGTAGTTCTAATATATCTTGTTTTATGTTTTATTTGTAGGTCAAAAGTGGCCTCGTACTCTATGGTGCAGAATTCTATGACAAGACACCTATTTTTGTAATTAGATTGGGTTGTTAGGATTTACACATAATTTGGAGCAATGCCATGTGCATGGTAATTGTCAATTCCGTAAATATAAGCCTTAATCTAAGTTCTCTTTTCTTTAAATGAGCATAATTCTCTTTAGTCAAACTAATCTTCTCATCAAAGCTTTCAATAAAAAAATAAAGATCCTCACTGGAGATGTATATTGAAAATGAATAGAGTTGACCAACAAAATTAGAATTTCATGATATCCTAGTAGTCACTGGAGTACATGCTTAGAGAGTAGCAAAAAATGCAAAACAGGAATACAATTGGAAAAGAATGAGAAATGCATTTGACACCCATGAAAATCAGTTTCCCTTTCAGATACAGTGAGCCCTCAAAGTTTTCAATAGTACATGTATTTAGAGAATGATAAATGAATATTTTACAAAACTAGAATATTCCATTTAAATATTGAGGTCTAGGACCAAAGACAATCCCTTTTGGTCAATATGTCATATTCCAACACTTGCTCATGGTTTTCTTGCTTGAATATGCCCTTTTAATGTTGAGAAGTGCAGATATCTGTACATAACTCTTCTTTCAGTATTTCCACACTTCTCTGAGCCAAAGATAGGCCCAGCCTAATGTTGTGGAATTTTTCTTGAAGTCATCCTACTGATGGCATATTACATAAAATTGGACTTTATCTTCGTTGTTCCTTTTCCATTTTTCTCCCCAGATGTTTGTCTCCCTTTAAAACCAATAACAGAAAGCCTAGATGTCAATGCTTGCTTAGTCTTCCATAACTTTGCCTTACCTTTTACATTTTTCTCTCCATTAGTTTTCTTCCTTATGGAATTGACTACAGAAGGTTGTCCAGTCTTATGGACTTTAGGCCTTCCTCCTAACTTTTTGGGGACAAGTGTCTTCTTTTCCTTGGAAACTGTCAAGGGACTTTTTACCACTTTAGCCTTCTTTGTAGTTGAAATACTTTTATACTTTTTTGGTATATAATTTTACATTCCCTTAGAACCAAGCTTTGATATCAAAGGTCGTCCAGTCCTCTGACTTTTAATTCCTTTTGCAAATGATCTCTCTTTAGGCTTTGCAGTTTCCTTCCCTTTATTCTGAATCTGTTTTTGCTTCACTGCTTCATACCTTCCTTTATTAGTTGTAAGTTCTTCCAAGCTCTCATTTTTTCTGATAGCCTCTTCAATTTGACTTGCTAGAGTGATATCCTTCTTTGTAACTAGGCTTGTCACCTTACCTGGAAAAGAGGTGTCATTCCTCAAAAGATCATTATGTCAAAAAGCTAGGGTGAGAAGTGAAAAAAATGACATCAAGACAAAAACAATGGTGCTTCTCTCGATTAATACATTTCCAATCCTTTCTGTTATTGCTTTTCTCTTCCCACCTTACCTAACATTTATTTTGAGAGATGTCCAGAAAACTGAAAATAATAGCAGGGGAAATGAAACAAAAGCCAGATTGAATAATAAATTCCTTGCCTTTAGCTCCCATCTGGGCATTTCTTCCAGTTCGATGAAGGTAATCTATCTAAAAAAAAAATTAAAGTAGAAAATCACGATGAGTTTTTAAGCTGCTGTAAAGCATTTGAAGTGATATGTTAACATAGTAGGAATGATTAAAAGACTCGTAAATTACTGGAGTAAGCGGGAAATCAAACATAATAACATGATCAACTACTAAATCAAGCCCTCGAGCTGCCAAGCCTGTGCACACTAACATGGGATAGTCACCATCTTCACTCTTAAACTTGTTGAGATTCTCAACTCTGAAAAAAAAAGAAGCTGCAATATTAGATTACAAAGACTTGATATCCAACAAGTATTTTTTAAAATTTGCAATTACAAAGCTTATAAGCACTCCTCTACAAAAGTATATAACCTTCAAAAAATGAAAGGAAAATCCATTTGACTGTAACATTACATTCAGTCATGTTATAAAATATGAGGATTCTCAGACAATTATACTATCTAGGATTTCTATCTAAAATTTTATTGAACTAGTAAGGATGCCCATCATGCTTGTCATGAAAAGGGCATGTAGCTCAGTGGTAGAGTAGCCCACTAGCCATGGTAAACATTTTTCGTACAATGCACAATTACATAGAAGTCACAATTGGGAAAAATTACAAGAATGAAAAATTCCCTGAGATTCCTGACCTTAAAAAAGTTAAAACTCAAAACATATGCTGCAACTCCTAGAAGTGACAATCCAAATTCCTCAGCTTTACAATTGACCTCATTGACTTGAAAATAGGCTTAGTTAAGAACCTCAAAAATACAGGATCAAATAATCAAATGAACAGGACAAGTTTATCTCAATAGACTTTTACCCCAGCTGTAATGAACACAGAACAATTTACTGCATCTTCTTGCCCTTCGAGAATTTTTTGGGTATCTTGCTAATAAAATGTGCATTTACTAGTGTGAAAAGCTTCCAGAATTCGTTATAAGCAATATCTGCATATCTGTCTACTTGATCCTCATACTTTTCATATAAAGCAGGAGTTGTGAGAAAAAATAACAAGACCCGCAAAAAGAATATCCAAAATTATAATCCCTTGCATTTCCATTTCCATGACCTTAACACACAATGAATCCATTCTGAAAATATATTTGGTACTTCTAAAAACAAGGCTCCAGGAATAGATTGAAAACGAAGCCTAAACAGACCTAAATTCTCAAATTCTGCAAGTGATAAGACCAAAACATAAGCCTTGGACTATATAACATTGACTGAAGGAAAATTCTGGAGACCTATAGGAGAGAAAACGATAACTTACTCGTGTACCCAAGTGTGAGGAAGTTGAACCAACCCCCAACAGTTGAGATAAGCCATAGACATATAGCCACCTAAACAGACAACATAATTCAGATTATTAGCTAGTCTATCAGGAACTTTGCAAGGATGGATGTCCAATTCATAAGACAAAATCTCTTTATCACCTTGAGGAAAAGCTTGGGATCTTTTCCAAGGGAACTATCATGTGCTACTATAAGCAAAAAGTTAATCCAGGAACGTATTGATGCAGCTGTGCCATTTACCATATATTCCGATAATTCTAATTCAGGCAGGGGAGGGGGAGGCCTGTATTTATGTAATAAAATTGATACGCTTTAGTCCAATCGATCATGTTTTCAGTACCCTAAGCTATCATGAATTGAAATAAAATGTTATTAAGGCCCGATTCAGGGTATCAGGATACATTCCACTATTGATAATGGGGCCTATACTGTGGGTACAACTCATGAATCCATTAACACTAGTATCAAAACATTATCAAGGTTAACAAATGTGACCTACAAACTTTTAGACCAAACCTGTCACACCCATGTATTGATATCCATAAAAAGGGGTTGATCAAAACCTTAGAGAATAAATATTCACCTACTTATGAGAGCTGTTGTAGTTGCCCAGACAAACAAGATGGTGACCAAAAGGAGAAGCACATTGGCTACAAGTGACAATAGAGTGTACCCAGATTTCTCAAATAAAATCCATGCCACAACAACACCAACACGGATACCTAGTGATGCATTTCTTCACCTCCATAACATCACATTAGCCACTGTCACAGAATCCACCAGCTCATTATCCTTATCAAAACCAATATAAGTTGTGATATGTTTCCACTGTTTCAACATCTACAATATCTATCTATCTATAAAGAGAATTTAACCAATTGATCAAGGGTATTGACTTTTTAAGATCGTTTTTGTGGTTAACAGCTCCGTTATGAATTTATATTTATTATGCACCATCTTGAGAATGTTTGGCCCTGTAACAGATAAGAGATCACTCCATATAGAATGTTTATTCGTGTTCATAAATACATTGATTTTCTCATCTCAGATTGATTGAGGCATAGCTAATCATACAACTAAATAAACTAAAATAATCAGAAATGGGATCCATAGATGAATCATGATACCTATTCCTCCTCCGAGAATTTCATGAATGCTCTTTTGTTTATTAAAGAGCCGAGATGGTTTCTTTTTATTAGTGGGCAATGTGGAGGTTACCATCTTACCATTGGCAGAATTTTCTCACGTTATCCAATGAAACAAGGGATACCATCAATATGGGTAGTCACGATTTGAAAACAAAATCAGCGTTTCATACATACCCGATTGAATTACTATGCAAATCTGAAAAAGTAAATACCTTATAGATCTGAGTTGTTTCCTCTGCCTGGATCAAAATGGTAGAGAAGACAAGTTGAATCTGGTAGCTTGACAGTAAGATCTCTCACTGAAATTGCTTGACTTATACTTCAACTGGGAACAAATTTTGGTTGCAGATCGCTTGAATATTAAGAGAAAGGGCGAGCTCCTGGCGGTTACCAGCCCTTTGCTACCCGTGATCCCAAGGTCTTTCTCGATGATCTGAAAAAGTTCAAGCCAAGGCAGTTCATGGGCAAGAAGGGGTAGGATCTGCTGCGCTACATGTTTTGGTCCAACGGCCCCAAACTGAATCCTCGACCGTTAGCAAAAAACAGTGTGTGGGAAAAGATTTTGTGGTCATGATCTCTTAGTGCTTCATTGCAAAGCTGTTTCTACAATATGATTCCTTCGACATCGAGGTGTTTACGGCCGACCAGGGATCCATGTCTTTCACGTCGCTAAAGAAGGCTAGTTCTTGAGATTGTATCAGTAGCGTACACTGCATTTTTCTTTTGTGCTGGGATCCATGTCGCTAAAGGCCACTTCTTGAGATTGTATCAGTAGCATACATTTCATTTTTATTTTGTGCTGGGCTTTGTTCAGGGGATTCTAAAATCACCATGGAAAAACAAAAATACTGTCGTTTTTCTGAATGTAAGTTGTTGTATGATTTTACCAGGCAATGAAGCGAGTTGAATGAACGTGGGATGAATATTCAAAATTTAAATCGTAAGCGTGCGGGCTGGCGGAGCGGAGGGGGAGGTGGTGGAGGAAGGGAGGTGGCGAAGGCAGGGGCGTGGGGTCCACCTTCTACTCAAAAAGCAGCGGGGGTCGCTGGAGGGGACAGTCCCGGAGCTGTCCCATCACGCTCTGTTTCGTCGAACAAAAGACTCCTCCATATCTAAGAATATTGGCCGATCTTGTTTATTGAGTGAATCATAATTGATTCTCAGTCTCTCTAGTATTTCAACAGGTAGTGTTTGCTGAAGTCAATCCAATTTCTCTTCCCAATAATGTTCATCATTTTCACCACATACAAGTGCCCTGAACACTTTCAATGATAATGGAAAACCATTGCAAGTAGTTACAAACCTATCAACAAGATCTGCAAATTTTTTTGGTGGTAGGGGATGATAAAAGGCATATGAGAAAAACAACTCTCTAGAGAGTGGCCTATCCAAATACTCTAAATTATAAACTAAGGACTCTAAGATCCCTGAACTTTTGAGCACATGCTTGTCCCGAGAAGTAATTAAAATCAAGCTACTAGGTCTAAGGATATCCTTAATGGGCAAAAATGCTTCCAATTGACAGACATGATCTACATCATCAAAAACTATAAGAACATGACAAGATGAAAGATGTTTTTTAAGTATCCCTATTCCTTCATCCGAGCCAATCATGATATCAGTGTGTTTCAATTCCTTGAGGAGTTTGGTCTGAAAATAATTAAGGGACATTCTAGTTGCATCTTCTCTCACATCAAATAAAAAGGAGGATTTACTATAATATAATCTCTTACCATTGAAGAAATGTTTGGCGAGCGTAGTTTTTCCAACCCCACCAATGCCCACGATTTCGACAAGCTTGGCCTCTGTGCACTGAGATTCCCACTACTCTGACAACACAGTGTTTTCAAATTCTTGTAATTTTAAGTCCAAACTAGTTGGATATTTTGCTACATCTAATGGTGTTTTGGGAACATTTTTCAAACTGCTTTGTACAAAATTATCCAACAACTCCCCTTCGTCTCTGAACAAGGGATAATAGGATAATTAGTGAGAAAAAGTAAAAAAATAATTAGTGAGAAAAATTAAGTGGCATGAACCTTAAATGGATCCAATCCAACAATTGGAAAATAACATAGTTTGTATGGATCACAGGGAGATCCAACTCACCCATTAAGCTTGAAACTTTTGGAATCTACTCCCAACTGCAAATCTGAACAGGAGGACAAAACTTCAATTTTTGATGTGAGTTTGAAGGATAGGAGCAACAACATTCTTGTTTTGCTTTTACACTCCACTATGCATTAAATTTCTGGGTTTAAATTCCATTGAAAAACCAATTTTGTTTGCAAAAGACGTATCCCTCTTTGATTCACAAAATCGTGGTAGAAACATGGTACCTCCCGCCTTAACACGATTCACCTACCCGCATTTAAATTTCGCACCATTCTCACATTCAAACCTCCCATGTCACCATGTCCTGCAACCAATGGGCGCTCATCGCTCCATCCAAACCCACGCAATGAGTGGATCCCATAGTCCTACGTCACCCCAACCATTAGCTAATCAAATCCCTATCGCATGAACTAGTGCTTACGTCGGTAGCCCTACGCAAACACACGATAAGCGCGATGCCATTATGCCACCTCACCAGCCATCAACCAATTGCGCATCGTCGCAAGGTTTGGAGCACAATCAGCGGGAAGATTAATCGATGCGAAAACTCTTCGCAATGGCTTCTCTGTTTTCTTATCGCATGGATTGACGATGACGTCATTCGACACATGAATTGATGTAAAAACATATCGCAATTCGTATTGTAATGTTTTTTTTGATTAATGTTTTTATCCTATAGTTTTATTATATGCCTGCAATATATTTTTATTTAATAAAGTTTTTAAACTTAGATTTTATTTCATATATATTGTAAACATATATGTTTACAATATATATATATATATATATAGACAACAGTGTGTAATGTAGCCGATGATGCCGAGAGCAGAAGTGTGAGAAAGACTATGTGGATAGTAAGAGAGTTGTGTGTGTAGAAGTCGAGTGAAGCAGAAAATTTGTTAAACCAGAACAACAGATTCTGAAGAAGATTTTGTTGAGTTTTTTTTGTTAATGAAAAGACAATGTTTTGTTTTCACTGCGTATGTTTTATGCTTCACCTGCAAGTTTGTTTTGAAATCTCTGTGTTGACAGAGGACAATTTTTCCTCACTGTTTGTTAAGGAATCATCAGAAATTCCAACATGGTATCAGAGCTAGTCTAGGCTCTCAGTAGTTGCTGAAGAAGTTGAAGGAAGAGGAATACTATTGAAGCTCTTCTCTAGCAGAGTGAAGGTTCAGCAAGTTAGAGGTTATCTCTCCAACAATGAGAAAGTTTGTTTAAAATACACAGTCAAGTTTTAACATAGTTCTACAAGGCTAGCATTCGCAGGAGGCAACACAAGCACAAGTATGGGAAATACTCAACTCCTACAATTCAATGGGAATAACTATGACTATTGGGAAATCACATTGAGAGCCCTATTTGCATCTCAAGATTTATGGGAGCTAGTTGAAGATGGTTTAGAAGAATCAACATATGAACATGCATTTAATGCCTTGACATAGGCAGAGAAAGATTTTCTGAAGAGTAATAAGAAGAAGGACTCAGAAGCCCTCTTCTATCTTTATCAAGCAGTGAATGAAAGCATATTTCCAAGAATTGCAGTAGCAAAGAAGTCCAAATATGCATGGCATACCCTACAGAAAACCTATCAAGGAATGGAGAAGGTAAAGACAACAAAGCTTCAATTAATGAGAAGAGATTTTAAAGTCATTTGCATGATAGAGTCTGACACAATAGACTCATTCTTCACACTATTGATTGGGTTGGTTACCCAAATGAGATATCATGGAGAGACAGTAGAAGAAAGAAGAATAGTGGAGAAAGTATTGAGGAGCTTACCCTCAATATTTGATGTGATAGTAACAACCATTGAAGAGATAAATGATCTCTCAATGTTTACTGTTGATGTGCTTCATGCATCATTGATGACACATGAACAAATATTGAGCAGAACAAAAAAATCATCTTTGGAGCATGCCTTTAAGGCCAAAATGTTCTTTGGAAGAGGAAGAGGTCAAGGTAGATTAAACTACAGAGGAAAAGGTAGAGGTAGAAGCCAAAACAGAGGAAGAAACATCCCTGCAAGTACTAATGGAAGGGACATCAGTCAAAGTCAGAATCAAAGCCAAGGCAACAGCCAACAAGGTGAACAAAATCAAGCACATGGACGAAGGTATGATAAATCCCAAGTCCAATGTCATTACTGTAAAAAGTATGGGCACTATGTCAATGAATGTAGAAAGAAACAGAGTGGCATGGGTAATAGACTCAGTGCTAACTTTACTAAGGAAACTTTGAGTCAAGAGAATTTATTTTTAGCATGTAATATGACTGAAGAGAAGAATGAAGATATATGGTTTCTAGATTCAGGATGTAGCAATCATATGACTAGAAACATCTCTATGTTTTCCATGTTAGATGAAAATGTGAAGTCTCAAGTAACAATGGGGACAGATAGTAAAGTCTCTGTCATGGGAAAAGGCAGAGTAAGTGTTTTGACAAGAAAAGGAGAAAGGAGATCCATATCAGATGTATACTATGTACCTCGTATGAAGTGTAACCTGTTGAGCATTGGACAACTCATTCAAAAAGGCTAAAATGTGTTCTTTGAGGATGATGTATGTACCATCATAGACATACCACCAAGCAAACAAAGAATTACACAAGTGAATATGACAAGAAACATAATGTTTCCTCTCAAAATGAGAGCAGATTTGAAGAAAGGAGCTGCAATGGTAGCAATAACACAAGAGACTTACCAAAGAGAAGCAAAAGATGAAAACTGGTTATGGCATTTGAGATTTGGAAATCTCAACTTTGTAGGTCTGCATTTATTTCATAGAAAATGTATGGTAAAGGGATTACCATTGATTAAAAAGCCAGACAGACTATGTGAAGGCTGCATCTTGCGCAAACAACACAGAGGAATCTTTCCATCAGGAAAGAGCATAAGGGCAAAAGCACCCTTAGAAATAGTCCATTTAGATTTGTGTGGACCAATGCAAACATCTTCATTAGCAGGTATCCACTATATGTTTACCTTTATTGATGATTACATAAGAAAAACATGGGTATATTTCTTGAAGTTGAAAAGTGAAGTGCTTGAGAAGTTCTGCCACTTTAAAGCTCTTGTTGAGAATCAAAGTGGGCAACACACAAAATTTCTTAGAACTGATAGAGGAGGAGAATACATCTCCAAATATCTTTTGCGTTTTTTGCAGAGAAAATAGAATTCATAAGCAATTTACAGCAAGGTATACACCACAGCAAAATGGATTTGCTGAAATGAAAAATAGAACCATCATGGACATGGTAAGAAGCATGTTGAAGGAAAAACATTTGCCAAATGAATATTGGGCTGAAGTTGTACATTGTGCAGCATATGTGCTAAATAGATGCCCAAAAAAGAGTGTTATGAACAGAGTTCCAGAAGAATCCTAGAGTGTCATAAAACAACTTATCACCCACATGAGAGTATTTGGTTGTGTGGCTTATGCACACATTCCAGATCGGCTAAGAAATAAGTTGGACAATAAGGGGGAGAAATGCATATTTGTTGGTTACAGCGAAGAATCAAAGACACACAAATTGTATAACCCATCCAAAAAGAAGTTTATGATAAGCAGAGATGTGCAATTTATTGAGGAATAAGCTTGGGATGGAAGCATTGAGAAAACAGTGAATGTAAAAACCTGTTTGTCTCAAGATGATGATGAGGAAGAAATGGAAGGAAGAAATCCCTCATTAACAACACCACCTCCACCAACAAAAGGACAATAAGGGACACCACAAGCTGGTATAATAACAACCTTGAGAAGTGATGACAGTGCTTCTCCAAGCACATCACATGGAGCAGATTTGAGTGTTTCTACAAGCACAAGTTCAACAAGTGAAAGAGGAACTAGATTCAGAAGTCTGAATGAAATCTATAATCAAGAAGAAAACAATGAAGGTATGAACTCTTTATTTCATTGTATTTTCATATAGAAGATCGTATTCATTTTGAAGAAGCAGTAAAAAATAAGAAATGGATAGATGCTATGGATGGAGAGATAAATGCAATAGAGAAGAACAATACATGGGAACTAATTGATGTCCAAAAAGGTAAAGAAGTGATTGGAGTAAAATGGGATTATAAAACCAAAAGCAATGCTGAAGGCACGATTGAAAGGCACAAGGCCAGACTTGTTGTAAAAGGCTACAAGCAGAAACAAAGAAGATATTATGAGGAAACTTTCGCACCAGTTGCAAGAATGGAAACAGTAAGAGCAGTGTTGTCCATAGCAGTACAACACAAGTGGAAAGTTTACCAAATGGATGTGAACTCAACATTCCTGAATGGAGTATTGATGGAAGAGGTTTATGTTGAACAACCTCTGGGCTATGAGAAAGAAGGCCAAGAGAACAAGGTATGCAAATTGAAGAAAGCTCTGTATGGTCTGAAACAAGCACCAAAAGCATGGTACAGTAGGATAGATGCCTATCTACTGGAAAATGGGTTTGAAAAATGTGAAGGAGAACCCACATTGTACATCAAAGAAAAATATGGTAATATGCTCATTGTTGTTTTATATGTTGATGATGTAATTTTTACAGGTAATGATACTTACCTCATTGAGAATTTTAAAACAATCATGAAAGAAGAATTTGAGATGACTGATATGGGATTGTTGAGATACTTCTTAGGAATAGAAGTAGAGAAAAATGAAAATAAATTTTTTATTTCTCCAGCAAAATTTTTAAAAGAAGTTTTGGAAAGATTTAACATGCAGGATTGCAAGGAATAAATTAATTCTACAGTGATGGGATTGAATTTAAGCAAAGAAGACAACAACAAGGTTTTTGATCCAAGTTTATATAAGAGCATAGTTGGCAACCTTATGTATTTGACTGAAACTAGGCCATATATTATGCATGTTGTAAGTTTAATTTCCAGATTTATGAAAAGGCCAACGAAGGCACATTGACAAGCACCAAAGAGAATCTTAAGGTATGTGAAAGGAATAAAGAGGTATGGTATTTTATACACCTCTTCAGAAAATTTTGAGCTAATTGGATATACTGACAGTGATTGAGTTGGAAGTATAGATGACAAGAAAATAACCTCTGGATATGTTTTTCATATGGGATTAGGAGCCATCTCATGGGCTTCTAAGAAAAAACCAATTGTGGCTTTATCAATAGCAGAAGAAGAGTATGTGGTAGCTACAGCAGCAGCATGTCAAGCAGTATGGATGAGGATATTGTTAAGAGATTTGTGTCATGAAAAGGTAAAAGGCACAACAGTTTATTGTGATAATATCTCAGCAATAGCTTTATCCATGAATTCAGTGTTTCATAAAAGAACAAAACACATTGATGCAATGTATCACTACATAAGAGAATTGGTGGACAATGGAGAAATTGTTCTACAACACTGTAGAATAGAAGAATAGTTTGTTGATATTTTAACAAAACCTTTTGGGCATAAAAGTTTTAATTATCTCAGAAAATGTTTGGGAATGTAAGAAAGCAGCAGTTGTGATTAAGGGGGAGTGTTGGAATTTACTCCCAATTGCAAATCTGAACAAGAGGACAAAAATTCAATTTTTGATGTGAGTTTGAAGGACAGGAGCAACAACATTCTTGTTTTTTTTACACTCCACCATGCATTAAATTTTTAGGTTTAAATTCCCTTGCAAAACCAATTTTGTTTGCAAAAGCCGTAGCCCTCTTTGATTCACAAAATTTTGGTAGAACCATGTTACCTCCCGACTTAAGACCATTCACCTACCAACATTTAAATTCCGCACCATTCTCGCATACAAACCTCTCACGTCACCAAGTCCCGCAACCAATGGGCGCTCATCGCTCCATCCAAACCCACGCAACGAGCAGACACCACAGTCCCACGTCACCCCAACCATTATCCATTAAAACTCCTATCGCATGAACTAGTTCTTACGTTGGCAACCCTCCGCAAATGCGCGACCCCACCATGCCACCTCACTAGCCGTTGACCAATTGCGCATCGTCGTAAGGTTTTGGAGCATAGTTAGCAGGCGGGTTAATCGATGCGAAAACTCTTCGCAATGGATTCTCTGTTTGTTTATCGCATGGATTGACGATGACATCATCTGGCACATGGATTGATGCGAAAACATAACGCAATTCATATTGTAATGTTTTTTTTGTTTAATGTTTTTATCCTATAGTTTTATTATATGCCCACAGTATAGTTTTATTTAATAAAATTTTTAAACTTAGATTTTATTTCATATATATTGTAAACATATATGTTTACAATATATAGACAACAATGTGTAATGCAGCTGATGATGCCGAGATTAGAAGTGTGAGAAAGACTATGTGAGACAGTAAGGTAGATGTGTGTGTAGCAGTCGACTGAAGTAGAATTTTTGTAAAACTAGAACAGTAGATTCTAAAGAAGATTTTGTTAATTTTTTTTGTTAATGAAAAGATAATGTTTTGTTTTCACTGTGTATGTTTTATGCTTCACCTGCAAGTTTGTTTTGAAATATCTGTGTTGATAGAGGACATTTGTTCCTCACTGTTTGTTAAGGAATCATAAGAAATTCCAACAAAAACTGCTTATATCCGCAACATGAGCAAGTGCGTTTTTGCAATTTTTAATAGTCTCCAGCTGGTAGCGTGGCCACTCTTGACTAGTTTGGGGGTTTGTTGTTGTCTTTTGTTGGTGGTTCAGTAGGGTTTCTACGTATTCTCTATTTTTTACCGTCCAACGGAGCACATGAGGTTTTACATTGTAAAACATGGGCAGAATGGTAGCCCCGAAGTCCACCATGAAAACAAGTTCATCGAGGCACCAGTTTGATTCTGCATAACTTGTAGGAAAAACGACAACTTGGACAGACGCTACTCTAATTGTGGCTTTTATTTAATAAGTAAGGTTGCCTCCCTCCACCAATTCCTCCCTATCTAGAAAGACTCTCAGTCCGCTGGAAATAAGACACCTGTAGAGATGACTGATGAAGGTGTTCTTGGAATCGGGGCCACGATGGTTGATAAACAAATCGTAATGGGGAAAAGAAGTCGTGGCTAAACCAGAGGCAGTGGGGAAGGAAGTAGCAGAAACGTCGGCATTGTGATAGAGGGTGGTTGTTTTTTTTTTTTTCACAAGAGAAAAAACGTTGTTTTTTTTATATTATATGATGAGAAAATAGTCCATAAGCCATTACATTCACATATCTAAAGATTGGAACCCAATTATCCATCCAGAGAAATGGGTGTCCCACCCCAGACAATGATAATAATCCCATATCACATACAGGGACTTGATAAAAAAACCAGAAATGATCCTTATGATAATATAAAAAATCTGAGATGCATCCAAGTATGCCCTAGGCATCAAATAGATAGTGAAATATCCCCAAGTAGAAATGAAAAGCAAAAGATAGTGTTCCGACATCCATTGAAATCCTAATACATCTCAGGGTACCCAAAAACTCCTAAACCAAAATCGCTAAACAAGTGAGAGAGTGATATTTCCAAATAACTTCACCATCATACCAAATCAAAATACCAGCATTATTGACCATCCGTCGCTAGCTTTGTAGGTAGAATGATAACCTGTCAACATACTAAATAGTTCCTAATGCGGTAACATGTATTTTGTGTAGAGGATTGTAATGATTATACACGCCTCTCACTGATAGCATCCAAGAGGGAAAAATATATGCATAAACCCAAGCTCGATTGAAAGTTCTAGCTCGCTTGATCCCAAATTAATGACCATATGCAGTAACCCAGGCACGCTTGTATGATCAGGCTCGCTTGATCCCAAAATTGATAACCCGCTGCTGCATTCGAGTTGTATTGTTCAGGCTCGCTTGTTTTCAATATATTAACCCTCTACAACGTCCATACCAGGTTCAATTGTATGCTCATACTCGCTTGTTCCCAAAATTAAAGACAAACTGCAGCAACCCAGGCTCGATAAGATGATTAGGCTCGCTTGATCCCAAAATTATTACCCAACTACTGCATCCGAGTTTTATAATATCAGGCTCACTTGTTACACACTGTACATAGCAAAAAGTTCCTAAAACAAAACAGAGAATAACATAATACAGAGACCCTGTGGATATTGATCCTACAATGTGAATCTGAAAGAAGCCCTCTCCTTGTTATCCCTATATAGTATGACTGATATGAAACCAAAACCTTGTTCCAACCCCTTTTTTGATAGCCCATCCGCCCTCCTGTTTAATTCTCTGTATATATGATGAAGGGAAGCTCTCTGAAACTTTGATAGGATATGGTGGATGCGTTCAATCCATCCACTGAGATTTGTACAGCTGAGAGATGCCCTGCCAGAAATTCCATCTATAAAAATCTGGGAATCCCCGTAAATATCAATGCTTGGTATCATCAAATGATAGGCCATGATGAGCCCACTCCATAGAGGCATGATCTCTGCTTTATTGTTTGTTCCTGGGCCCCCGTTCCAAATGATATGGTACCTCTCCCCGCCCTCTATTTTAAGCCATGCACCGCATCCACACAGGCCTTCCTGTTGTGCGCCATCAAAATATAGAGACGGAATATGGATACAGTGAGGTCTAATTCTGATGGATAGATCCTTACATACCTTATCCGAAACAGGATTAATATGGAGCCACTCCAATATTCGTGTGTATATCCTAGTGATATCCAATAGCCCCTCATTGAACAACGTATTGTTTCTAGTGCACCAAATCTCCAAGCATACATAATAGGGGAGAGCCTTATTCCCATCACCCTTTGAAGACCAAAATTCATATGCTTGATTCTGATTCAACGGTCTCCAAGATGGGGTACATGCTCGGTATGAGAACATATCCCATAGACCTATTGCCGCCTTACATTCAAAGAAAATATGAGTGACAGATTTCAGCTCCTCTTTGCACATAGTGCATCGCCCCGGTCCATGCTTCCCTCTTTTTTGTAGATTCTCCCACGTGAGAATATTTCCTTTCCTGAGAAGCCAGTTGAATAGTGTAATATTATGAGGGATCTTCCATTTCCATACCTTTGAGAAACCAGGAATGTCAGAAGTAGTATGTCCTTCAGATTTTAAGTGCTGATACAGATCCTTGACACAGATGTTTGTGCCTTTGTATGACCCATCCCATATGATCCGATCCCCCCATTGGATCAAAGAAGAAACCAGCAGCCTGAAGAGAGCTGATGAGACACTGCCAATTTCCCCTGTCACCATTCTGCATACCAAGTGCATCAAATGTCTTCCAAACAGGAGCACCTACTTCCCAATGTGATATGATGCCAGATAAGTATATGAAACCCCTATGTGATAGTCTGTTGAAGAACCCCGACTTTATATTAGAGTCAGCTAGTACTCCCAAAATGATGTTGCATGGGATGGGAATCAGCCTCCCATTTCCAAACTTCCACATCAATCTGTTTGTAATAATATCACGACATTTTGATAGGCTCCTCCATATCATTGAAGCCCGCTTATGAGAGATAAAAGGACCCTGTATATAAGCCGGCAACGATCTAACACCCAAGTATTTTTCCACCATAATGTTTTACCATATACCGCTTCCTGTCAAAGCCCTCCACAAAGTTTTAGTCATTAGGGCGAAAGAGAAAGTCTGCAGGTCCAGTAGACCCCATCCCCCCATCGCCTTAGGATGGGAAACCTCCGATAGTTTACAGAGATGGTATTTTTTGTGAGATCCCACTCCAGACCATAAAAAGTGAGACACAACAATGTTTATCTTCTCAAATATGTGCGCCGGAAGAAGATACAGGTGGCCCCAATACACCGTGAGTTGGGACAGTACAACTTGAATAAGGATGTATCTTCTGCCCAAAGTAAGCCATCGATTAGTCTACTTTGACATTTTACCCTTGTATTTTTCAATAAGGCATTCCTAGTCTTTGTTTGCATATGCACATGGCTTTATATGAAAACCAAAATAGGTGATACCTTATGTTATTTTGGTGACATTCACCCCCAGGATCTTAGCAATGTGTTGTAATTCTGCCACCTCACCGTGATCATATAGCAACAAAGATTTTAATTTATTGATGATTAACCCCGTAGCAGAGCCAAATCGGTCCAACATAGTGTGAAGGAAAACCCAGTGTTTGCGGAGAATACAACCAAACACCAATAAATCATCAACGAAAAGAGAGTGAGTGATCCTGATCTGTGGAGATACCAACATACCTGTGAAGAAACCCTCCTTAGAAGCATTATTTATCAATTGGCTGAAGCCATCCATGACAAGGAGGAAAATGAGCGGAGACAGTGCGCAACCCTGTCTCAGCCCACGTCCAGCATTGAAAAAAGCAGAAGGAATCCCATTGATGATGACACTATATCGCACCATACAAATAAGTAGTTGTTAGATTTGTCACTGGAAATAGAATGGGCGATCACGACAATGGATGGATTGATAGACAAATATGATACCGTAGAGGTTGCAAAATTAAAAGTTGAGAAGTAGAAGAAGGTACCTATACACCTTGCTGCTTTAAAAGACGTTGTGGATAGGTTTTGCAGTTCTGTGAATTACGCATTTTACGATAAGATATTTAATACGTGTAATCAACACAGACGTCAAGTATTATAAATACCACAATTGTGGGATCCATTACTCGGTGGGCTTTGTAAAGCTGCGGTGGATATGAATTTGCGTCTCCGTCGGGAAAAGAATAAACCAACAATAAGAATAATTTATTATTATTATTTTGAACTTATGCAGAAAATTTGAAAATAATGGAGTAGCACATGAATAAGTACAACCACAATTCCATAATGCGGAGACTCGAGACACGGTGGGATCCATTCGAGGGTAGTCCATGACTCTACTCTTAGCTGATTGAATGGTGTTACTTCTTGGAAACTACTCAATTTATAATACATGTTTCCTCTCACTTTCATATATCCTTGGAATGGATTTAAAGAAAAACATCATATGCTTTCTCCAAATTACAAGTTAATGTTGCAGTGAACAACATGGCAATCAAAACAATCTATTACACTATTTACTTTGAGATGTTTGTTATAAGTTTATTTATAACTTTAACTTGTGAGGTCTAGATCAAGAGTTCAGTTTGGGTTTGTTATGCAAAATGATTAAAAAGTATAAGTATTTTAGATCTAAGACTTTTTTGATTCATAATTTAGATAAATGTCTTTCGGATTAATCACATCATTAATATTTGGTCGACATTTCCATCAATCTAATGTGGTTCATCCTCAGGGCCACATAATGTTTTAGCTTTTATATTTTCTTATGAAATTGGTTTTTACATTTCAAAACATTTTACTATCAACCCTATTATAATAAGTGTATAAAGATTTTTAATTAATAATAATCATATACTAAATATTTTTTTAAACTAATTAATTCTTTGAACTAATTAATGCTAGCTAGTTTTTAACAGCTAGTTTCTCAGGAAATGATGCATCCTAACTATTTATTCATTAAGATCAATCATCTTTTTTGCATCCTAACTATTTATTCATTTAAGATCAATCATCTTTTTTCACCTTGTCCTGAGGATGAACCACATTAGATGGTTCGAAACATCCACCAAATATTAATAATGTGATTAATCGGAAAGACATTTATCTAAATATAAGTATTTTGTTAAAAAAATAATGTATAACAAATTTGAATTGTATTAAAAATTTAACTTTCAGAATTATATAATAATGATAAGATTACATCAAAATATTTTTTATTATTGAAATGCATATGAATATTATGAATTAGAGCAAAGTATTGATAAGATCATATCAAAATATTCTCATTATTGAAATGTATATGAATATTATGGATTAAAGCAAAGTATTGATTGAATAATTAGAATTGTTGCTAAAAAAAACTTCATGAAGAAGTTTAGGCACTTTTAGTATGCATGATATAATTTAAGCACAAATAATACTTAAAAAGACATTTATTTCAACTAATACCTAAAAGGACATTTATTTCAATATTGGATACAATGTATAATTGTTTTTAAGTAATGATATAAAAGATACTAATGAGAAATTACATTTGCATATAAAGACTCAAATATATTGGAGTGTCTCCTTGCTATTTTAAATATTACTTTTACTGGTTAGACAAATTATATAGCAAAATAATTTTTAATATATTACAGCTTACAAACAAAAACTATATATAATCATAAATTTTTATGTATAATGTTGTTTATTTCAATTAGTTTAGAGGTTGAGGCAACTAAGACTTTCTGCCTTTTTTCTCAAATTTACTAAGAAGTGTAGAATGCTTTCTCTTGTTTCTTCAATATATTTTAAATAACATCATAAACTATTTTCTATATAATTCCTTGGATTGATGCAAAAATAGGAAAATTTGTTTAATGTAGTCATACTTATTACATAAGTATGAAATAGATAGACAATATGCATTTGAAACATAAACTATATTTTAAATAACATCATAAACTATTTTCCATGTAATTTTCCTTGGATTGATGCAAAGATAAGGAAACTTAGTTTCATGTAGTCGTACTTATTACATAAGTAAGAAACATATAAAAAATATGCATTTGATACATAAACTATATTTTAAATAACATCATAAACTATTTTCCATAGATTGATGCAAAAATAGGGAAACTTTGTTTCATGCAGTTGTACTTATTACATAAGTAAGAAACATATATAACAATATGCATTTGAAACATATCGAAGAAAATATTGAAGACTAAGTATTAGATATATAACAATGAATGTGTCATTCCTAAGAAGTATTGTTATACTTCTTATCCTTTATTGAAGGCTAAGTATTGTTATCCTTTGTTTCTAAGAAGTATTTTGTCTGTATTTTTGTCGATATTACAACAACACCTATTATTCCAACTAGAAAAGAATATGATGTATGTGATAACTATGCGACTATTATATTTGGAAAGAGATTATGTTTTGTACAAATAGTAAATGTGTTTTATATAATGTTTGAGTTAGTCAATAACAAAGACCTATTACAATCAACACCATCATATTTGTTTTTTTTGGCCCAATTTCAAATATCTGTGAAAAAAAAACCCATCATTTGGTTGGATCTTATGTTCTTGTTGTTTAATAAATTACATAGGCACAAACAACATCATTATCATCTCATATTTTTTATCAGTTAAATATGCAGGTGATTTCCTTGTTCCTTATTTACTTTATCCAATATATGGAATATATTTTCAGTTATGTTGATATCTTCAATTGGATATTGGGATATAGATGTGAATGTTTTTTCCTTGTGAATAACTTGAGTTTAGGTAATTGTCTAAAAGAATAATTACTGATTTTGTATGTAAATAATGGTATCATAAATAGTTACATTTTTACTTATATTTTGTTGTGTTGTATTTATTTTCTTATAGGTGATTCATGTTGTTTCTCTAGAGCTAAAACCAATAGTTGCATATGGCATTAACATTTATTTGTATATTGTTTTATTAGTGCATATATGGTACATGTTAATTGAAATACTTATTGACTCACATGATATAAAAACAAATAAGCATATTTAATTTTTAATTAACTCTTAGAAAATGTGAAATGTCTATTTTCTTTTTAAATAATAGGATTTAGAGATTTGTACATTCAAAATCTTGTTATTGAAATTGTTCCACTTTTTTAATTGTGTTGAATTTCTTGCAAAATATTATATTCTTTTGTGGTTAGCTATGTTTTACATTAGGCATGGTCATAATAATATACATGCAATTTAATTATGCTTATCATATTTTGGGTATTAAACTTAAGTGTTTGGAAAGTCACAGAGGAGAGGGGAGTGTAGTAATATGGTGAAGGTGACGATGATGGCGTTTAGGCAAGAAAGAAATGGTGAATTGGGATAGAGAGAGAACAAGATTTAATGGTTGTATTTGTCGGAGGATGATTCTTATGTATGTTTATGACATAAATCTATGGGAGTGGTTGATACAAAGTAGAGTTATTTTATGTATCAAAGTTTCATGACTCCCTCCACATTGTCTGGTGTTTGTTTCATGACCTGGACATTGGATTTGGATGTTGTCTATTTTATTGAGGTTGAATAATTTACAAAGGATTCATCTTTGTCATTTGTGAACTTTGTTGAAGTTAATTTATTCATTTTCGTGATGACAACTTCTTCAAGTGAGGTTTCAAAATCCTCCTCCTTCACAAGATTCTTCGATGAAGATATGAAGCGTGACTTCTACATCTTGAAGGACGTGGTGAAAATTATATTTGAAGATAGAAGAGAAAGCACTGAACTTCGTGAGAAATAATTTTCTATGAAGCAAGAGAAGGAAGAAATTCTTCAAAGATTGCATGATATGGAGATGTAGCTCCATCAAGCCCAAGAGGCTTTAACCAAGAACATGCATGAAGCAAAGGTAATTCACTCTAACTTGTCTTTAGTTTCCTCTGCAGAAAGATGTGTTGGTTCATTTGAAAAGCACACTAGAGGTATAGGGTCCAAGTTAAAGTTTAAAATGGGCTATGAAGGCAAGGGTTTAGGCAAGCATGCACAAGGCATGGTTGATCCTATTTTGGTTGAGGAACGACCTAAGAAATTTGGTCTTGGTTATGTGCAATCTAATGGCGAAGACTTCAAAGCCATGAAGGCATGTGAGGCAACTTCAAAGAGAACTTTTGTTCCAAGTTCTAAATCACAAACATGTCAAGTTTGTTTTCAAGTTGATTGCCATTTCTTTAAGACTTTGTTGCAGCAAGAAGATTGTATACATGAAGCTTATGGTGAGCATGCGATTTCGGACAATTTTTAAGACAAGAACGATGATGTTAGTCTACAAGAGACAACTAGAACCTCTAGTAGGTCATCTCCTCAAGAAGGCAAAAAGGATGGACATGCAAAGGAACACATGAGGTATAATTCTTCCCATAGTCAAGTTGATTATGTTTCTGCAGGGCATGACAATTTTGCATGCTTAAATGGAAGAGAGATTTTTTGTGCATATTGTAGTTGGTTTAACTGATGTTTCGAGATGCTGGATGAGGAAGAGGGCATACAGGAAGCAGAAGAAGTAAAGGCAACTTGCAGAGAAGGTTCATAAGACTTGCACATATTGCCAAAAGAGGGGACATGTTGTTTCCCAATGTTGGATATTGCATCCAACTAATCGTCCCAAGCACATGAGGCAAGAGGACCAAAAGACTCGCGAAAGTGGAACCAAGGATTCCATCATTGATGTGAGAACAGATATTTCACATGAAGAAGATTTGCAGTAGCAAAAGTCACCATGGAAGTGGCTTGGTAAGAAGTGGTTGGCCTTCTTAACACATTAAGACATACTCATTTGTACATATACAAATTTCAGTTATGTATGCATTTATATATGCTCTAATCTCATGTTGTTTGAGCCACCTTGGATCAGTGATCAAGGCAACGATTTTTAGCTACCTTTTGTAAATTTCTCGCCAGAAATTTCTGAGTGAGTGCAAGGAAGACAATTCTTAATAGGAGGACAAGCGCATCCAAGAAGGGAAGTGTCAACTACCTTCAAGTTGTGGTTCAAAGGCACTAGCCATGCAAGCCAAGTGTTTGGAGGTTGAAAAGAATAGGGCGTTGTACTCTCATCTACTGTATAGATTAGTATATTAGTATTTTGGGGTCCAAAATATTTCTAATGAGGAGGTGTGATCAGAATTGGATCATGGACTAGAGTGATAGCTCAAAATTCAAAGTGTTCGGAAGTGTGCCGAACTTGAGTGACCGGATAGATCTTGTCTTCTTGATTCTGGCACCGTGAACGATTTGAAAAACCAACACCGTATGAAGAAGTTATCGTGGTTTGAAAAGTACAATAAATAACAAAAACTGGACTTTGACCAAGTTTGAATTGGAATTTTGGGAAATTAAAAAAATAATATTCTAGCGAATATTCTTGGAATATTCCCTGAAATATTCCTGGAAATATTCCCCAAAATATTTTGTATGGTCCAATCAACAATGGACAAGTGGCGTTGTATAATTCGGTATTGTATTGACTTTTGGAATTTTGGTCCAATAGGAAGTTTCCACATGGCAAGCCCAGAGGCCGCCACGTGGCCCTGGAACATTCTACCAAAAGTTTGGGTCTCCACTGGGATTGAGCCCGAGACTTGCCCCTACACACGTGCTCATCTTACCATTCTGCCATAACTGTGTTTCTTAACCTTATAGTGGTGGCGATTTATTTTATCGTGTTAAGGATTCCGGTATGGGGGGTTTGGGAGGCTAGCCCCCCCCGCCCCCCCCATAGGACCGCCAGCTCATGACCAGAGCTAAACCCCAACATCAAACAATCCATTCAACCAATGGTTTAAAGATGTCACATGGCAGTTAACGTGGAAGTTAACATGGCAGTCACAGTTACAATTGGATAAGACCACGCAGCTTTTGTGGAGGCATGTGAACGTGTAAATTTAAAACCGTCGAATTTAACTGTAACCTCCAACCACTAAAACCCACAACCGTCGCATACAGCTATCACATGCAACGGTTAAATTTTTTGCTGCGGTTTTCTAGGCAGTCGGTTTGGAGCACGCCCCAAATTTGGGGGTTTCCACCAGTCTATTTGTAGTTAACTTGAGTTCCTCCACATTTAGTGGAGCTTTTTTGGGTGACACTGGACAAATCTTGTTTTGGCTCTATCTTGAGCTAGATTCACCCAATTTTGGAGTGCTAATAGTAAATTTCAACTATCTCCAACATTCAAGACTCAATGAAGTAGGTTTCAGATCCATCAGAGATCTTCTAAGAAGGTTTTTGCATCAGTGAAGTTCAAGGGGCCACGAGGGCCACCAGTGGGCAGCAATAGTTTGAGGCCTAGCCAAGGGAGCTAGAGGTCTTTTTCAACAATCCAATAGTAAATTTTGGAAATTTCAGAAATTCTGAAACTATTGCAGAGAATTTAGAGGACTTTAAAAAGCTAAGAAGCTTCAATAAAGTTCTAGAGGCCATTAGTGCCAGCGTTTTCTAGCAGCAGTTCAGGGCCTAGCCAAGGCAGCTAGAGACCATATGCAGCGAACCAATAGTCATTTCTGACTGTAAAAAACATTATGAATCCATTGAAGGAGGTTGCAGAAGCTTTTGAGGACTTCTAGAGGTTGAGAACCCATCAAATAATTTTTCATTGACCCCAGTGCCAGGGGTGCCGACAGGTGTTGGAGGTGAAACCGAAGCCGCTGGAGGCCATTCTCAGTGAAACAATAGTCTATCCGGACTAATTTTTGCATTATGAATCCAATGAAGGGATTTTAAGAGCCATTTTAATACTTCTAGAGCTCAAGAAGCTGAGGGGAAGTTTTGGGCAGCCCTGGGCAAACCGTGGAGGAAGGCCTAGTTTGAGGATGCAGTGCTCAGTTTGAGCCAATTATTAGCCGATATTTGGTGTCTGATGTGTGATGGAGACAGTAGGTGTGGTTTTAGGGACAAAAAAAAAATTATGAAGGAGTTAGTGCCATAGAGAAGCTCAGTGTAGCTCAGTGCACCGACAAAAGGAATCAAGTCTAAGGGAGCCTAAAGCTGTTTGTAGAGTGATGACATCCATGAAAAGGATATAGATGGTATTATAAGCCCTTTGGTTTAGTTCAATAACCATTGGAGTTAAGTGTGGAACTTGTAAAAGAAACTTTACCATAATCCCAAAGAGCCAAGTCAAGATGACAAAGCTCAAGGAGACGTAGCCCACGATATTCGGGTGAACTCCTAGATTAATTTTGCTATTATGTGTGGATGTTTTATTGCTGCATTATGTTGCCGTTATACATGTTTAATTTCAGAAAAATAAAATTGATTTAATACACTTAAACAGTTAAAAATCATACACCACTTTCAAGCATAAATTCCGCAAATTGTCAAGTATAAGCTAGATCTTTTATTTGTTTAACTGAGGGGAAGTTCTTGAAAAGAATAACAAGTTATCCAACCCATTTTAAGATATAACAGTGGACAATGTAGAGAAATTGAAGTTCTGCTAGACTACAAAGCCATGCTATTTGCCTCAATTCTTCAAAGCTATCTAAGGACAAAAATTGAATGTTTAGGCAAACACCTGTAGGAAAGGCTACCTACCTTATTTTTGGGCAGTGCCCCAATCATAGCTGCTTGAGCCCAAACATGCATCTGTCATTGAAGGAGTCCAATTTAATATTGAGTAAAATTAGTTTTTCCCTTTCTATTTCAACATTTTTAAATGGTAATTCTAACAATGAGCATTCTTCTACTCTTAAAATTTCCAGATTATTCAACTTCATAAGATCATAGGGCAAGTATTCTCTTCCACATTTGCATAGGTGCAATTATTTATGCTAGAAATAATCCCAACCACTGGCATGAATAAACTGGAAGCAGCCCACACTTACATTGATTTTTTGTTGCAGGGAAGGACAAGCTCGGGATTCAAATCCACAGGCGTTTTCACGCAATATCAGAAAACAGAGTACCCGAGCCTTACTCTGCATTATTTCCTTATCCACCGCATTTACTTATCTTTTTCACACACTTCGCAACCCAAAAGTTTTAACCTTTACCTCTTAAGACTTTGCTAAATTTTTTTTTTCCATCGATGAGATTTTGTGGGACCTATCCAACCTTATCACATTACCAAATCGCATGCAAACCTTTGTTTCTCCCTTTCCCTTACCTTTTCACCTTTTCGTACTTCCTGACGTTTAAGTGCCCACATATCACACTTCGCACATCTTAGCATTTAAATTTTAGGCCCCGTACCTGATCTGAAAATGGGTTGGATAACTTGTTATGCTTTTCAAGAACCTACCACTCAGTTAAACAAATAAAAGATCTAGCTTATACTTGACAATTTGCAGAATTTATGCTTGAAAGTGGTGTATGTTTTTAATTATTTAAGTGTCTTAAGTCCATTTTTTTTTGTTGAAATTAAACATGTATGGAAGCAACATAATTTAGGAATAAAACATCCACACATAACAACAAAATTAATCTAGGAGTTCACTCGAATATCGTGGGCTACGTCTCCTTGAGCTTTTTCATCTTGACTTGGCTCTTTGGGATTATGGTAAAGCTTCTTTTAAAAGTTCCACATTTAACTCCAATGGTTTTTAAATTGAACCAAGGGGCTTAGAATACCACCTATATCCCTGTCATGGTTGTCATCACTCTGCAAACAACTTTAGGCTCCCTTAGACTCGATTCCTTCTGTTGGTGCACTCAGCTACACTGAGCTTATATATGGCACTAAATCCTTCATAATTATATTTATATCCCTGAAACCAAACCTATTTTCTCCAGCACACATCAAACACCAAATATCGACTTTTAATTTTCTCAAAACGAGCACTGGATCCCCAAACTAGGCCTTCCTCCACGGTTTGCCCAAGGCTGCCCAAAACTTCCCTTCAGCTGATCAAGCTCTAGAAGTCTTAAAATGGATATTAAAATCCATTAATTGGATTCAAAATGCAAAAATTAGACAGGATAGACTATTTTTTCACTAAGAATGGCCTCCGAATGCTCTGGTTTCGCCTCCAACACCTGTTGGCACCCGTGGCACTAGGTCACTGAAAACTTCTCTGACGGGTTTTCGACCTATATAAGTCCTCAAAAGATTATAAAACCTTATTCAATGGATATATAATGTTTTTTACAGTCATAAATTAGTATTGTTTCGTTGCATATGGCCTTTAGCTACCTTGGTTAGGGCCTGAACTATTGCTCGCAAAAGCTGGCACTAATGGCCCCTGGAACTTTATTGAAGCTTATTAGCTTTGTAAATTACTCTAAAGGCTCTTCAAACCATCTCATTAGTTTCATAACATCTGAAATATCCAAAATTGACTATTGGATTTTTGAAAAAGACCTCTAGCTCCTGTGGCTAGGCCTCAAACTGTTCCTGCCCTCTGGTGGCCCTCGTTGCCCATTGAACTTCACTGATACAAAAACCTACTTAGAAGCTATTTAATGGCTCTTCAACCTACTCCATTGAGTCTAAAATGTTGGAGATAGTCAAAATTGACTATTGGAACTCCAAAACTGGGCGAATGTAGCTCAAGATAGAGCCAAAACAAGATTTGTCCAGTGTCACCCAAAAAAGCTCTACTAAATGAGGAGGAACTCAAGTTAACTGCAGATAGACTGGTGGGAACCCCCAATTTTGGGGCGTGCTCCAAACCGACCGCCTAGAAAACCACAACAAAAAATTTAACTGTTGCATGTGACAATTGTATGCGATGGTTGCGGGTTTTAATGGTTGAAGGTTTCAATTAAATGTGACGGTTTTAAATTTACACATTCACATGCCTCCACAAAAGCCACGCGGTCTTATCCAACTATAACTATGAATGCCACGTTAACTACCACATTAACTGCCATGTGACATATTTAAACCAATGGTAGGATGGAATTTTTGATATTGGGGTTTAGCTCTGGTCACAAGCTGGCGGTCCTATGGGGGGGGGGGGGGGGGGTAGCCTCCCAAACCCTCATACCGGAATCCTTAACATGATAAAACAAACCCCCGCCACTATAAGGTTAAGAAACATAGTTATGGCAGAATGGTAATATAGGCGTGTGTGTAGGGGCAGGTCTTGGGCTCGATCCCAGCGGAGACCCAAAATTTTGGTAGAACGTTGTTGGGCCACGTGGTGGCCTCCGGGCCTGCCACGTGGCAACTTCCTATTGGACCAAAATTCCAAAAGTCAATACAATACCAAATTATATAATGCCACTTGTCCATCGCTGATTGGACCTTACAAAATATTATGGGGAATATTCCAAGGAATATTTTGAGGAATATTCTAGGAATATTCCTTGGAATATTATTTTTTTAATTTCTCAAAATTCCAAGTCAAACTTGGTCAAAGTCAAGTTTTTGCAGTTTACTGGACTTTTCAAACTGTGATAACTTCTTCATACGGTATCAATTTTTCAAACTGTTTATGGCGCTAGAATCAAGAAGACGAGATATATCCGGTCTCTCAGGTTTAGCACACTTCTGAATACTTTGAATTTTGAGCTATCACTCGGGTCCATGATCCAGTTCTGATCACACCTCCCCATTAGGAATCTTTTGGACCCCAAAAGAAAAATATACTAATATATACAGTAGATGAGAGTATAATGCCCTCTTCTTTTTAGCCTCCAAACACTTGCCTTTCATGGCTAGTGCCTTTGAACCACAACTTGAAGGTAGTCGACACTTCCCTTCTTGGATGCACTTGTCCTCTTGTTAAGAACTATCTTCCTTGCACTCACTCATAAATTTCTGGTGAGAAATTTACAGAAGGTAGTTGAACATCATTGCCTTGATCATTGATCCAAGGTGGCTCAAAAAAACATGAGATTAGATCATATATACATGCATACATAATTGAAATTTGCATATGTACAAATGAGTATGTCTTACTGTGTTAAGAAGTCCAACCACTTCTTACCAAGCCACTTCCACGGTGACTTTTGTTGCTGCAAATATTCTCGATGTGAAACATCTATTCTCACAACAATGATGGAATCCTTGGTTCCATTTTCGCCAGTCTTTCTATCCTCTTACCTCATGTGTTTGGGACGATTAGTTGGATGCAATGTCCAACATTGGGAAACAACATGTCCCCTCTTTTGGCAATGTGTGCAAGTCTTATGCACCTTCTATGAAAGTTGCCTTTACTTCTTCTGCTTTATGTATGCCTTCTTCCTCATCCAACATCTTGAAACATCATGGTTAAACAAACTACAATATGCATAAAAACTCTTTCTTCAATTTAAGCATGAAAAATTGTCACGCCTTGCAGAAACATAATCAACTTGACTATGGGAAGAATTATAATTCATGTGCTACTTTGCATGTCCACCCTTTTTTCATTCTTGAGGAGATGAACTAGTAGAGGTTCGAGCTTTCTCTTGCAGACTAACATCATCGTTCTTGTCTTGAAAACTATCTGAACTTGCATGCTCGCCATAAGCTGCATGTCTACAATCTTCTTACTGAAACAAAGGCTTAAAGCAATGGGAATCAACTTGAAAACAAACTTGAAAAGTTTGTGATTTATAACTTGGAACAAAATTTCTCTTTGAAGTTTCCTCACATCCCTTCATGGTTTTGAAGTCTTCACCATTAGATTGCACATAATCAAGACCAAATTTCTTAGGTCGTTCCTCAACCAAAATAGGATCAACCATGCCTTGTGCATGCTTGCCTAAACCATTGCCTTCATAGCCCATTTTAAACATTAACTTGGATCCTATACCTCTAGTGTGATTTTCAAATGAACCAACACATCTTTCTGAAGAGGAAACTGAAGACAAATTAGAGTGAATTACCTCTGCTTCACGCATGTTCTTGGTTAAAGCCGCTTGGGATTGATGGAGTTGCATCTCCATATCATGCAATATTTTAAGAATTTCTTCCTTCTCTTTCTTCTTAGCAAACACTTTCTCACAAAGTTCAGTGCTTTCTCTTCTATCTTCAAACAAAATCTGCACCATGTCCTTCAAGATGTAGAAGTCATGCTTCATATTTTCATTGAAGAATCTTGTGAAGGGGGAGGATTTTGAAATCTCACTTGAAGAAGTTGTCATCATGAAAATGAACAAATTAACTTCAACAAATTTCACAAAGCTTTCAAAACAAATGAAAAACCTTTTGAACAAAATGGCTGTAGAGACAAGCTCTTATTCAAGCAGCTAAACAATAAACCATTTTCTGCTTCAAGGGTTGCCTTGAGGTCCTTTGGGTAAGGAATATTCCTTTAGCCTTTTCTTCCTTCTTATCCTCTTTTGGAATTAGCTATCAATAGCTCTCCCTCCACCTCTAGCAAACTCAAACAATAGTCAATTTGCAAATAGAAAAATAGTCAATCTTTTGCACTGTTTAAACACCTTTCAAGTTATACAAGCAAGCTATTTCTATGTCAATCAAAAAACCAAGTGCTCTAATACCAACCTGATCTAAAAATGGGTTGGATAACTTGTTATCCTTTTCAAGAACCTCCCACTTAGTTAAACAAATAAAATATCTAGCCTATACTTGACAATTTGTAGAATTTATGCTTGAAAGTGGTGTATGTTTTTAACTGTTTAAGTGTCTTAAGTCCATTTGTTTTTTCTGAAATTAAACATGTATAGCAACAACATAATGCAAGAATAAAACATCCACACATAAAAACAAAATTAATCTAGGAGTTCACTCGAATATCGTGGGCTATGTCTCCTTGAGCTTTGTCATCTTGACTTGGCTTTTTGGGATTGTGGTAAAGTTTCTATTACAAGTTACACACTTAACTCCAATGGTTACTGAACTGAACCAAAGGGCTTAGAATACCACCTATATCCCTATCATGGCTATCATCACTCTGCAAATAGCTTTAGGCTCCCTTAGACTCGATTCCTTCTATCGGTGCACTAAGCTACACTGATCTTATCTATGGCACTAACTCCAAAATTATGTTTCTATCTCTGAAACCACACCTACTATCTCTAACACACATCAGATACCAAATATCGACTAATAATTTTCTCAAAACAAGCACTGGATCCCCAAACTAGGCCTTCCTCCATGGTTTGTCCAGGGCTACCCAAAACTTCCCTTCAGCTTCTCGAGCTCTAGAAATATTAAAATGGCTCTAAAAATCCCTTCATTAGATTTAGAATTCCAAAATTAGTCAGGATAGACTATTTTTTCATTGAGAATGGCCTCCGACTGCTCCGGTTTTTCCTCTAACCCTTGTCGACAGACCCTAGCACTAGGGTCACTGAAAAATTCTCTGATGGTTTCTAGACCTCTAGAAGTCTTCAAAAGCTTTTGAAACCTCCTTCAATGGATTAAGAATGTTGTTTACAGTCAGAAATGACTATTGGTTTGCTGCATCTGGTCCCTAGCTGCCTTGGCTAGGCCCTGAACTGCTGTTGGTAAAAGATGGCATTGATGGCCCCTGGAACTTTACTGAAGCTTCTTGGATTTTTAAATTCCTCTATAGGATATGAAAACCATCTCATCAATTTTATAAAATCTTGAATATTTAAAATTGACTATTGGATTGTTGAAAAATACCTCTAGCCCCCTTGGCTAGGCCTCAAACTTTTGCTGCCCCTTAGTGGCCCCTTGAACTTCACTGATGCAAACGCCTACTTATAAGCTCTTTGATGGCTCTGGAACCTTATCCATTGAGTCTGGAATGTTGGAGATAGTCGAAATTGATTCTTTTCACTCCAAAATTGGGCGAATATAGCTCAAGATAGAGCCAAAACAAGATTTGTCGAGTGTCACCCAAAAAAGCTCCACTAAATGTGGAGGAACTCAAGTTAATTGCAACACCAGTACATTTGGGGGAAATTCCGACACTTGGTTCCGACACTTTTGACCAAATGTCAGAAATTTCCCCAAAATTTTTCAATCCTGCCCAAAACCGTCGCTATACTGACGTTTAGAGAAAAGTGTCGCAATACCGACACTTAGACAAAGTGTCGCAATTACAATGTTTGGAGGAAGATGTCACAATTGCGACACTATGCCCCTAAGCGTTGCTATTGTGACGGCTGCCTCCAAACGTTGCAAGTGCGACACAATGTCTAAGTGTCGCAATTGCGACGTTTGGAGGCATCCGTCGCAATAGCGACGCTTTGTCCGTCGTCGGTATAACGACACTTATATGCACGCTACATAAAAATACGAAACTTATATGTGCACTACATAAAAATGATTTTATTGAAAACTACATTAATGTCTGATACCACGCGCACATTCGCCCTCCGCTCTTGTTGAACAGCATTCGCCCTCAGCATTCACCCTCAACTCTTGCAAAACAGCATTTTCCCTCAGCATTCACCCTCAGCTCTTGCAGAACAACATTCACCCTCAGTATTCACCCTGAGCTCTTGTAGAACAACATTTTCCCTTAGCATTCACCCTCAGCTCTTGCAGAATAGCATTCGCCCTCAGCATTCGCCCTGAGCTCTTGCAGAACAGCATTCGACCTCAACATTCGCCCTGAGCTCTTGCAGAACAACATTCGCCCTGAGCTCTTGCAGAACTGCATTCGCCCTCAGCTCTTGCAGAACAACATTCGCCCTCAGCATTCACCCTCAGCTCTTGTAGAACAACATTCGTCCTCAACATTCGCCCTCAGCTCTTGTAGAATAGCATTCACCCTGCATTCACCCTCAGCATTTGCCCTCAGCTCTTGTAGAACAGCATTCACCCTCAGCTCTTGCAAAATGGTAAGTTCTTACTGCAGGCCCTTCCTCCTATAGTAGGGTTGACTCTATTTGGGTTTTTTTGGTCAATTCCATTAGATTGTGTTAGGCTGTAGGGTTCTCTCTGGATGTCTTTCAATGTTCTTTTAGATGATTTTCAAAGAGGATGTGTAAGATGTGTTTGTGCTTGCATGAATTTGACTCCACTAGTTTCATGAAGTTTAAGCTATGGATTTTAGTTCGACAAACTCATCCATCTCAACACACAGTAACGAATTGCCCTTGGTCTGATCTATATTGAAGGTGAAGTGCAAAGTGGTAGAGAATGGGAGATCGAAAGTCATCAACTTTATCACAAGGGTAGTACTCTAGATCGAAAGTGATGAGCTTTAGTTCTCCATATTTGGGGATTTTCTGATATTTGGGGATTTTCTGATGACATACCAAAGGTCACATCCATACAACCATATCAAGGTCAATGTTGAGATCATTCTCATATAGATATAGGTCACTGATATATAGGGTTAATATCATCATCACTATCCATGGAAACCGAATGGTTACAAAATCCGTGATTGTGGTTGGCTCATTTATAATTATTACCCATTTACAGTGGAGCACAGAAACACTAAATATGGCCCGAGCAGAGCCTTTACAACAAGCAATGGAATTGCAGCTGCTTCATCAATAACCAATAGCTCCACTTGAGAAAACTTTTCATAATCTTGGGGCTGGATATACTGCAGAGCAAACAATTGTAGTTATCATTCATGCTCCAATATATTAATATACTTTTTACATTGAACTGAAGAAAGGGAAACAAGAAAATGCTAGCCATCATACAATGCTTTGACATAAGAGTTTTGAGTGACATACTTGAAAAAAGAACTCATCCACTGATATTTATAATCATTTGAGTTATTCAAGTTAAACACATTGTCAAGAATCAAGATTCAATACCCTCTATTATCTTCATCACCCAATACAAGATTTAAATTTTTCCCAAAGAAATGCTTATTAATTTGGCAGCCATTATTTCTCCTTGCTTTAAAAATCCTACATTTAAATGAAAACAAACATTGCATTTCAACTACAAAAATCTATTAGTGTTCAAATGTACATGTGTGCATCACTTGTGTAGGGTATTCCTTTTCCACTTTCACATTATCCAAGAATGTGTGCAATATAGTTCATATTTTTTGTGATTTAGATTATCTTGAAAAAGGAAAGGTAAATTATTTCCCATGGAAAAAGAAGGTTTTCCCTTTTTACTACTGGAAATGGTACAACAAAGGTCCATTTCTACCCGAAACTCCTATGAAACAGAACCAAATAAAGGCCATGTCCTCAATGGATACCATTGAATCAAAGTTGTAGTTTCTAACTTCTTGTATTGGTTCATCAATCTTGAAATTCAGACATCGTATGTCTTCATTGCTTCATGTTTGAATAATTTGCATTATATCGTACAATAGGAAATTAGGAATTATGATTATTATTACTTTATGGATCTGTTAAGTTACTTTTAAGTTTGTATGGTTTAGTGTGAAATTATTCTTGTGTGCCCCTAGGCCCAGGTGAAGGAATGCCAAGGACTGAGAACCCTAGTTTTTAAATGGTATTGTTTCTTATACCCAAAAACCCCTCAACATCACTTCTTATTAATTCTTAACAATAGTGTTGTAAACAATTTGAGAATTGATATAGAAAAATCTCGCACTTCTCAAGATAAAGTCCTAAAGCTAAAGTGTGATACCATGTGTAATTCAATAGCCCCATTGTCACCTCACCAACCTCTTTTCACTTCGGGCTAGCTCTCCTCCAACTCAAGGGGGGTTCTCCTTAGTAGATGTTAGGGATCTAATGGCCCAACCAAACCAAGTCAAGAGCCCCCTAACTCTCTATGTTTACTACTATCAATCAAAATATTGAACAATAGGGTCAGACATGCATCCCGAAGATAAAATTTCCAGGGTATTTTTGGGTAATTTCAAAGGGAAAGTCCCCAAACACATATAATCAAGGAATTATAACGTGATTTCAAACATTAAATATCAAAAAAATCATTTAAAGGATATTGAAAGGAAAAAGGTGATGGAAGATAGAAAGTGCCTTACTTAAATGCTCTAAGGATTTTTCAATAGTTGCTCCAAAAGCTTCACTTCAAGGCCCTTCAAGATCATCTCCAACAATGCTATACCATTAGCTTCAACAATGTTTCTCCAAAAATGTCCTCAAGGTCTTCACAACAAGTTTACTAGAAGTTTCTCCAACAATATATTCAATAAGGTATTCATTGTCAACTCGTCTCTTGTTTGGGTGCCTTAATGTGCAATGACATGTTTCCAGGATTGAATTCAATGCAAGGCATATTTAAAACTCTAACTCTGTCTTCCAGGTCTTATTAGAAATTATTTCAGTTTTCATTTTGTCTTTTCAAGTTAGATATTGTTTTCAAGTTTTTACATTTATAATTTTATTGCAATGTGGCAGACTGATCAGGGCAGTACAGGAACAACCTTGAGACGGGATGATCGTGGAAAGAGGCCAGCGGAAGAACATCTAAAGTGCCAGCATTGCTCTATATTTAGGTATTTTAGTTATTTACATAATTGAAATAATATTAATTTTGTTCAAATATGCAGACACCTAGCCATGGTACGCCTGATGATTCCCTCTTTGAGGAAGAGCTTTCTTCATCCCTATCTCCAGTGTTCTTGTTGCGAAAAAAGGCACGAGATGCAAGTTCGGAATTTAATACTTTGATAGACACGCCTCAAACACCTGAAACAGAAGAGAGGATAAAACAACTTATGAGCCAACTAGAAACATATCAGGTAATAATAAAAAGTCAAAAGGATATTTTTTTTGTTCTGCATGAGATGAATTGTGATAGTTTGATTTTTAATTTTTACATTGACTAAACTAACAAAAGTTCTTTTGTATGTAGCATTTTCTAGCATTTTCTGAACCCGATGTTGGTGGTAGTGGGACACAAGGGCAAGAGATTGCCCAACAACCCTCTCGTACACCTTCTACTCCTTTAGGTGCTAGCCAAGAAACACACCCTGCCCAAGCAGACACCCAACCAACCGCTGAACGTGTTGGCAATGATGAGGCTGATATGGCCAACTACATTATTGCGTTTCCTGGAGCTACACGTGTCAGCTCCACAGTGACCATTAATGGCACGTTGTTGGTGAACGATGAAGGTGTCCCTATAAAGCATGTACAACTCCTAGGTAAATTTTAATATTTTAAATATTTCATGTACTTTATCTAAAACATATTTATCATGATTTTTATTTTTAAATTAATGATAATATCTTCTTTTTCTTTTGGTTTTGTTCTGTGTAGGAAACAATGAGTTCTACAGGATTCTGGAGAGCCATGCGTTGGTAATTTTTGGCCCAACCATACGTACAGGGTGGAATTCCCAAAATTCCAACCTGAAAAAAGAACTTCTAGATTATCTAGAAGCCCTTTTTGGGGTCGGCACATTTGACAGAACAATGGTGGCTTGGGTAGCCGACAAATATTTGAAATATACCAGGGACACCTATAGGACGCAATTTCAATTTAACCCTAGATATGAGCGTCCTCTCACAGTTCTAGAGAGTGAGAGGAGAGCACTCATCCATGACGGAAAAGAGAAAAGGGTAAAGAAAGAAGGAAAAATGCCAACTGGACCCGCAAGGTAAATTACAACTTTAATTCAATAGCTTTAATTTTCTCTATGTCTAAAATAAAAGTGTGCTACGTCATATCTGACTTTAATCTTTTGATGCTAGGTTGCCTGACACCTCAAAGGCAACCAAAGCTAGGATTGAAAAAAGGGCCATCACAAGCTAGGCCAGGGCGGCTACTTGAAATTGGCCGCAAGAATTGTAATTAAGTAGCTAAACATCTTATAATTAATTGTATCGCCTTCCAACGTTTTTGTAATCCTATCAAATATGATTAAAAATACACAATCATATGTAATGTAGGGTGATGAATTCGAAACAGAAACTACAGAGGAAGATAAAAATATCGCTTTCGATTTCGGCTATCAAGCCGTAGTTGAACGTCGCAGAAGCTTGGGGCAGGTCCCAAGATCCAGAATGCCTGATAAGGTAAAACATTAACCTTTCAATATGTTTGTTTTCGTCCATAAATTTAATTTCTAACAAATTTGTTTAAATCAGGGGAACAGCACTACCGACGAGGCAAATAACCCAATTTTAGAGCCAGATGTAGATGATCCTCACATGCAACCTGATCATTGTAGTGGGGACCAGGCCGACAATGCTACTATCAGTGAGGGCCGTGACGGTAATTAATTTCCACTTACAATTTTTTATAATTATACCTTGATGGTTGTCCTTATAATGTTTTTTTTTTAAATTACAAAGAATTTTTCCCTTGAGGATCTTACCACCAGAGAGGAAGACAGGGCAACAGTCCCAACGGCGACAACTGGTGCACCAAGTAAATAATCTCATTGAAATTTTTTTTATTAATATTACCTAACTAGTTCAATGATATTTAAAAAATGACAATTAAAATTTAATATTATCTTTTTTTGTAGGCGATGCCACGTCACTGGATGAGACCAGACATCGTGACTACGCAATTAGGTCAGCGGCGACAACTGGTGCACCAGGTAAATAATCTCATTGAATTTTTTTTTATTAATATTACCGAACTAGTTCAATGATATTTAAAAACTGACAATTAAAATTTAATATTATCTGTTTTTGTAGGCGATGCCCCGTCACTGGATGAGACCAGACATCATGACTACGCAACTAGGTTAGCGGCGACAACTGGTGCACTAGGTAAATAATCTCATTGATATTTTTTTAATTAATATTACCAAACTAGTTCAATGATATTTTAAAACTGACAATTAAAATTTAATATTATTTGTTTTTGTAGGCGATGCCCCGTCACTAGATGAGACCAGACATCGTGACTACGCAACTAGGTCAGTAGTGCGGGTCGAAAGGCATGAAACAGGAGTAGAGCACGATGATATTGATGATGTAATTAGGAGCTTTAGAAATAGGAAGAAGAAAAATAAAATTTGATAATGTAAAATATTGTATTATTATAAGACAAACGTTACCATACTTGGAACGTTTTTTGCATTATATAAAAAACTCATTTATCATACTATTTTTATGTCAAGCATTAATTGCAATGTTTCCTTGCATAATTTTTGTTGAATTGTTTTTTTATTAGTTATTGAATATTTTTTTTATGCTCATGAAAGTAAAAAATGAAATATAGATTGGGTATTGGGGAATTGAGAGTGATGTGAGAGGGGGGGAGGGGCCATAAGAGCTTCCACCTTCACGTGGTTGGCCCTGTTTAGTAGAGAATAATTTATTGGAGCGATTTAATCTTGGAGCAAACCTCCCTCGATCCAGTGTAGCAACAAAAAAGTCACCGTTGACTTAGTTGCTACTCTTTCAGATCGTGGGAGGCTTGTTCCAAGTTCATGCGACTCCAATAAATTTTTCTTGAAACGAAGAGGAGCTTATTCAGGTATGTTTGGAAATTTTCAACATATGTTCTAACATTATCATAAGAATGCATCTTAGAGTAAAAATACTACATCAATTACTTGTATTTATTGTATAGATAATGATGGATTTTGATTGACTTGGCAGTGCAGGTACAAATCCTCTTGCATCATGAGCAATACAACTTGTCAACCAGGGTCATGTCCAGATATTTTTGCTTGTGCGCTTGACCAGGTTCGTAATGTCACATTTTGTAAGTTCCTTTACAGTTCATAATTCAATATTAAGCTTGTTCACGATTATTATCTAGGTTTTTTGTATGTGTTTTTTCATCTATTTGATTGTAAGCAACTATGCATGTTTCCTGTTGTTCACTATGATTTCTCCCATTACTACTCCCAGGATGAATCCGACTTTATTGTTACATAGGTTACTTTATTGTTACTATGATTTCTCCATTTACGATTTCATAGGTTACATCATGTAAAGTTGTCAATCTCAGGTTGGTGATGAGCTTTAGTTCTCAAGATTTGGAGATTTTCTGATATTTTCTCCCTCATGTCATTCCTGCATCACCTCGTTGTTTGAGCATGCCAATTGTATACCACTTGTACCAATTTGCACATGTCAATCTCTGAGTGGTGCCACATTTCACCTATTTTCAGTGAGAGTTTAGGGTTTCTCTAACATAGCTTCAGAAATCCGATTCAGTGCCTGCTTGAATATCGTCACATAATACTCATGGTTTGGATTGATGAGCATGTTATGAATGGTTGGTTGATTGATAAGAACCACCCAT
Organism: Pinus albicaulis; assembly: GCA_034641835.2. Lineage (NCBI taxonomy): Eukaryota > Viridiplantae > Streptophyta > Pinopsida > Pinales > Pinaceae > Pinus > Pinus albicaulis. The sequence goes on along the minus strand of CM076575.1, from coordinate 2,012,205,273 downwards.
ATAGTCATCTTGAGATATTTCAAAAGTTTTCTCGGGTTTCCTTTTTCACCGTGTCTAGTGGGTGGGATGGTGTGGGGTGATCCATCAATACTGGTGCTCTTGTAGTAGGGAATTTGTTTTTGGGGATATAAAGGAGCATTTGATGTAGATATCCCATTGGATGCATTCATAGATGGGCACGAGAGGTCAAGAATTTAAATTAAAATATGCAACCTCTAGCATGGAAACCTGAAGGCTGCGAGAGACACTGGTTAAAGTTGTTTTGTGGTGGCTTTAATATAGTCATGATTTCTTTCTATTATCTTAATGCAAATATATAGTCCGGTCTCATTAAAATGAGGATTGTGGTTGTATTTCTCTTTGGTTGTTTCTCTCTTAATGCTCCAGAAGTTGCCAAAAGTTGCGATAGTTGTTTAGTTTGCCTGTTATAACTTAAAAGTGGTTTTTAGCAATGGGAGTCATGTTTTTTAAGGTTCATACTAATATGAAGATCTTGTAATTCTATATTCAGGATAAGAGAAGATGGCCTCTGCTTTGGGCAATATGACAACAATTTCCACATCTACCTCATTGGGTAACAATGGAAAGGGGAAGAAGTTGGGTGCAATGTTTGATAATTATGGCAGACAATTGTCTTCTCTTTCAGTTTTTTCACCCATTTCCTTTAATCGCTCAAGCAGAAGAGGGACTCTGAGATTACGCGACGGAGAGAAGGTAGTTAATACAAGAGCTATGGAAAAGGAGTTGTACTTCAACAAGGATGGCTCAGTGACAAAAAAATTGCAGGTCAGAGAAAAAATTATGTTTAAAGGAAGGTCACTTGCACGTGAAACTTCACTGTGGTGGATCTTTCCTTGTCCATTATATTCGATTTTAATGTGTTATTTTAATTTTTCATGGAGGGTTGTTTTGGCATATGGTCTGGCATTCAATTGCACACTTACTGAAAGCATTGTCAATTTGTCTTGCAGGTGGTGTGAACAAACTTGCTGATCTTGTTGGAGTCACCCTTGGGGCGAGGGGCAAAATGTTGTCTTGGAGAGCAAGCATGGTTCTTCGAAAATAGTTAATGATGGTGTGACAGTAGCTAAGGAGGTAATTTGTAGATGTGTGCTCTGGTTTTCTTTTTAACGTTGTATTAGTTCCCCCTCTTAAATGTCTTAGATTTGGTAGGCATAATTTGAAAATCAAAGGTGAAAGGAAACATATTTGTTACCCAGTGGTCTACTTGGCCTATGGACTAGCCACATTAGAGTAATGCATAAAGCTTTTCACAACAATAAAAGGAAAGAGTTATGGCTGAGTCAAATTTTATTGTTATTGACAGTGTAATGAAATGTATCTCAATGCTATGGTTTTGGCCTTTTTATTGGTTGAATTAGAGGACCCAGTTGAAAATATTGGGGCCAAGTTGGTAAGGCAAGCTACGGAAAAGAAAAATGATTTAGCTGGGGATGGAACCACAACATCTGTTGTTCTTGCACATGTTGGAATATTGAAAAATTCCAGAACAATGAATGGAGAATAAATATCCCTTCCTCTAACACAGAGAAAATAAAAATTTCTTTGACAGGAGACAAAGTTTCAATACTTTGAAAACAAACTTCTATTCCCTTCAATAACTCAAAAAAAACTATTACACTACTTCCTCACTGAGAGGGATTACAAAATTATGACTGCTACAAAACGCAGTGCATAAAACCAACTCACTGTCTGTTCAAAACAAACATACTCTGTCTCTAAAACACTCTGCTGTGTTTTTCACTTTCGCACTACTGTGCATACACACTTAAAATGTTACACTCAGTCTTTCACTTTTTACACACTGCTGTGTAATAAAAAATTACGTACTATCTATAAAAAAACTACCAAGATTTTTTGTCCTTTTTATTTTTATATGTCGTAACATATAAAACATATTATAATAAACCCTCTTTTAAAAAAAATAAAATTAAAACTAAATTCTATGGCCCACCTTTCATTTCGCATATGATATATACATAACATATGTTTAAAACATATGTATATATTAAAGCATACATAAAATTAAATTATCAAAACATTAAAGAACCCTTTCCGTCGGACTTCAAAAGTCTGAATAGATTGAATTTCAAACCAAATTCATGTTCCAAAATGGGATGCTGACGTCTGCCTAATTTTAACTCGAATTCTCAATCCAATGTGCCCTATAAAAAATTCGGGTCCGGTTTTCAGGTTTTCAGATTCCCTTCAATTTCATGCGATCCAATATTAATGCTCCACGCGTCCTCCTTTTGAATTTACAAAACTGTCGGGTAAATTTCTGTTTGTTTAATTTCTGGTTGGTGAATTGCGTTAATGCTGGCTGTTGTGTTTAAATACAATCCTGTACAGAAATATGGCTGTGGCCGTCTACAAAAAAAACTTGCAGGAATTTTAAATGTTGAATTAAATTTCTGGATGGCATGCAAGCAACCTCCAAAAACAAATGTTGCTGCTGCATCCGTCCTTCTGCTGCAGCAGTTGAAGTTAAAATTCAACAGCACAGGGTTTAATAAGTGAGGGTGTAAAGGTAACTTTTTGTCGATGGTACTGGATTAAGATCATCTATTCATTTTTGTAGGGTCTTATGGTGTTTGGTTGTTTAGTTTTGGGTTGGGTTTATTGAGTCTAAGATAGTTTTTGAGTGAAAAAATTGCTATCAGGTATTAAAAAATTTTGTTATTTTGTCAAAATTTATGAGCTTGTTAGGAAATACAAAACTAACAATGGTTGTATCTTAAATTTGTGGAAAATAATTTGAAATGAAACCTTTTTTTTTAGGTTGTTGCAGCAGGTGAAAACCCCATTCAAATTACTAGGGGCATTTACAAGACAATAAAGGCCCTTGTTTCGGAACTCAAAATTTTGTCAAAGGAGGTAAACGCTTGCCTTTTGAGTAGGCTGGTTTTCCTTTTTGCTGATGGTTTGGTGTATCTAATTGAAATAGTTGCCTAAGGTATTTTTGGTTTCAAACTCCTTTTCATTTTTCATACAGTATTGGCCTTTTGGAATACATTTGATTGTGTGGTCTTGTTAGATCTACAACATTTGTAGTTGTTTAGTCTTATGGTTGAGGTGCACTTTTATTATGGAAATAGTTGATGCAATATTGTCATTTAATCCTTACTGCAGGGTAGCATGTTGATAAGTTTCTTGTGAAACATTTGGTATTCAAAATGACACTTGATCCTATACAGCATCATGCACTTGACTTCAAAATTCATATTCAAAGTGTGGCATACAATTCTATGTTGTTTTAAACCATTATCTTTTTCATGTATTGGATGCTGAAAATGAGAAAAAGACTTTGGTATGAAACCAACTGGTGAATAATTTCTAGCAAAACAACCACTTCCAAGACATGATTTAGAAGTAGAACATATGTACTTATGAAGCATAGAAATATATCCTTGATGCATTGTTAATGTTTGGCTAGGGTTATTTTTGGAGAAAATAACTCCTTATTCCTAGAATAGTGATCTTCAATACAAGTAAATGCCAGAGAAGAGAGATCATCGTGTGACATAAACCTATTAACAAAAGTGAACAAGGAATGATTATTAATTATGGCATACTAAGTTGTCAATGATTTTGACTATTTGTCTTTAACATGTAAAAATGTTAAATTCCAAACTTACATCATCATGGTTTGGCATCATGAGCTTGAATAATTGTCCACCATGCTCATAATTTCATTGTTGTATTCATATCTATAAACAAAGTTTCAAATAATAATAAAAAAGTTCTATAAGAAAAATCCAGACCTCCATGCTGCTGCTCCTTGTGAGACAAAGTCAAAATTGCATTACACAATCTGACACATAAGAATCTCCTATATCCCTGTGGTATGTATGAAAATTATTATAATAGTGTCTTCAAGACTTATGTTGACATTGCCAATGAGATATTTAAGCAATGAAAGATGGAGCCTTCTTCATTGTTGTATATGTAACAGTCTTTTATTAATATAAAGATTGATGGTTTTGTCTTTCTGAAAATGAAATGTAAAAATAATTTATTGTGGTCAATTGAATTTTTTTTTTTAAAGCTTTTCATTATGGAAGGGAGACATAGATATATGCCCTTCTAATTGAAATTTGGACCTGCCCTTCAAATTTGATCACTGTGTGGGACCTTAACAAACAATAAAACTATTCCTCCGCATGTTATATAAAACATATAACAAAACCTTTGTCAAAACTTCAAACGAACCCTTTAACCGTGGGCATTTCATCACGAATTGATCATTTTACCATGTACCTTCTTCTAGAGGAATATTCTTCCACTTGATTAGGTACTTCATAATGGTTATATGTCAAAGAGATACAAAATGTTTATCTATAACTTTTTGTGGTTCAAGAATCAACTTTCATTCTTCATCTAATTTTGGAAGTTCTATTTACATTGGCATATTTTTTTCCAAAACCTTTTTTAGGCAAGATACATGAAAAACCTTATGAATGCAAGAAGAAGGAAAATATAACTTCTATACCACTTGTGCAATCCTATGAATAATTATTTAGGGCCATAACATTTTTGAGCTAATTCTTTATTCTTATTTTTCTTGAATGAATATTGCTTATAATGCTATAATCTAAAAAATACCCAATTACCCTCAAATTATCTTTCACTTCAATGTTGTTCCCCTTGTTGTTTTATCATGTTTCATGTCATTTGAAGGTTTTCCATAATAATTTTCAAAGTTTCTTTAGTAGTTTCCATATGTGACTCTGTTTCCTATACTTTGGACTTATCTTGCAAAAAGTATGAGATACTAGGAGTTGGATATCCATAAAGGGCCTTAAATGGGGAAATTTTAGTAGATGTGTGATAGGTATTATCATATTACCATTCTTCCTTGATGAACCCACTTCATCCATTAAGATTTCTTTTCTAAAGAGTAACATTGTAGATAACCTTAAAAACATTTGTTAACTATTTTTTCTTGACCATTTGATTGTGTTTGATATGTAGAACTCATGGCAGCTAGTGTTTCTCCACTCATATTAAATAATTATTTCCAAAATTTTATTGTTACTATTACTTTAGGAAAACCATGAAGACTATGAATTTCTTTCACGGACACTTCTGCCACTTGGCTTGTTGTTTATGTACTTTGATCTCTACAAAAAAAATCTACAAAATTTGTCTATATAAATGACCACAAAAATGTAATACTTACCTTTATATTTCAGTAACCCTGTAATAAAGTCTATCGATATATCTTCTAGTCTTTGAATATGTATGTGGAATGGTTGAAGTAACCCTATAGATTTTACTATCTCTCTTTTATTTATTATGCAAACCTGACCTTCTCTTCAAAATTTTGAATATCTTTCTTCATTCCTTCCAAAAATATATTTTTTGATCCTTTGAGATGTTTTAAGGAACCCTGCGTCCTACCATCAGAGAGACATGGGACTCCCTTAATATTTGTTTATTCAAATATGCTTGCGTGCATAAAAATATTCTACATTTGCACCAAAGTATATCTCTCTTTCACTCCCGATGCTCCATAGAGTTCATCCCATCCTTTATAAATTTTATTTTTTGTTTAGTACTATTGTAATTTTTCCATTATGGCAAGCTTCTTCTAGCCACCTAGGAATAGAAAATGTAATTGGATATAAATTTGAGGCCTCTTCTATTTTATAAAGAGCATCATGTACTAAATTTTCCTTACCCTTTTTGCAAATTATCTCAAAATTAAAACTTTGCATTTTTTCTCCTCATTTTTGTTAATCTTCCAATGAAATCCATAGCTTCAAAAAATAATTTATGCTATCATGGTATATCTTGACTTTAAAGTACCTCCCAGTGATATACTATCCCCATTTTTTATTGCATGTAATATTGCTTCCATTTATTTTTTCATACGTAGATTTCACCAAATATTTTCTTTGAATTCCTTGCTTTTAAAAGCCAATGATATCCCTTATTGTGTTAATGTTACGTAAATTCCTTGTCCTAGTGCCTCACACTCTACTATGAATGTTTTACCAAAAGTAGGTGCAACCGATGTTGGTGTAGAAGACATGGCATCCATTAAAAGAGAGAATGCCAAAGTAGCTTCATCATTCCATATAAATGATATTTTCTTCAATAGATATGTGAGTGGACTTGAAATGTATGCATAATTCTTAACAAATTATCAATAATATCATGTAAGTCTAAAAAATCTTCTAAGAACCTTGATTTTCTTAGGAATAGGTCATTTTGTAATAGCTTGTATCTTTTGAGGCTCCAACTTCACTCCTTCCTTTAAAACAATATGAACCAAATACTCGAATTCTTATTTCCCAAAAGCACATTTGGATATTTTTACATAAAAAAGATTGTTCTCAATAATTTATATAACTTTTCCACATGTTTAGTGTGGTATTCCCATGATTTATTATAAATATGTGTATTATCAAAGAAAACCAACACAAATTTTATAATATGGGATCAAAAAAATTTGTTCTTAAGTCGAGCCCGCCGGACTTCAAACGACGATAAACCATAATTCAAACCAAATTTGCATTCCAAAATATCCTGCTGACATCGGCCAATTTTGTGATGCGAAAACCAATTGAATTCTGCCCTAATCTTTTTCGAGTCCGAAGTTGGGCTGGCGTACGGAGGGAGAGTTGTGACGTGAATTTCTTATCAAATTCGCCCTAATCTTTTTCGGGTCCGGATTTCCACTGCACGAGCAGCCCAAACAAAGATCCGCTCCAATCAATTTATGCCATGTGTTCTCAATAAAATGTTTCCCTGTTCCCAGATGCGGGTGCATTCGATGGCGTTTAAGGCGATGGGACATGGATGTGGCGATTTCATATCAATCGCTAATTTTTAACACTGTTCAATTAAGTTCCAAGGTTTTCACATCAAATCGCATTCAGTTTTAACATTGTTCAAGATCAGACCTCCACTCCTGTTAGCGATTCCGCATGCTCCAATATGATCTGGCCTTCAGCTCTCATTAATGATCAGAGATTAATTATGACGGGCATCCTTCGATTGCATTACAGTCGGGTCGATAAAATGGCATTTTTCTATGGTTTTTCAGATGAGCCGGTTGCTGGGTTACACTGCCTGCTCACTGTGACGAGAAGGAGAAGTGGCTAGCTGAACTGCTGCTTAGACCTTGTTGCATATCTGCATTTCTCTCGGTCTGGTCCTTGTCTGTCTTCCTCTGTTTCATGGAATTCTGCTTCTCCATCTCCTCTTGTGCCCACTGCTGAAACTTCACCCATGCCTCACCTTCATCAAAGGATGCGTTGCCACAGGGGGAGCACTAGAGGTCAACCCTTGCGTGGTCCCTCCAGCCCCTCAACCGAGTCATCTTTCCAGTCCAGTGATTATCATGCAGGTCGCTATCCAGATACTAGAAGTGGGCGGGGTCAGATTCTAGGATCTAGCCATTGTATGGGCTCCCCTGCTCCTCATTTCCCCACCGCTTCACCTTCTCCCACGATGCGCACTGCGATTTTTTCCTTTAATTTCTCTCTGAACCGCCCATGAATCATAGCTTCAATTACTGTGGTTTTCCATGAGGAGGCCCAAATGGAAGAACAATTCATCCATCCGGCGGGTCTGAGATCAGAAAAAGCCGGCCAGCATTCGGGCCTTCAGGAGGGGAGCGGTGGCATGAATGTGGAGGTACCACCTGGCGATCCTGGACCTTCCGAAGGATGGTGTCGAATTGTGGAGGAGCCAGAGGAGTAGTTTGGTTAATTTGTTTTTCTTGCTTCATGACCCACTTAATTAGGCTGCTTTTAGATTATATTACTGTGCTGGACCTCTGTAATATTTTTGAATTATGTAAACGTTCAAGATTGGTTTCCCCGTATGAGGGCAGTCTTCTTAATTTTTTGATTTTTTGATGACAAATTTGCCATGAGTCTGGGCAATGTTTTTGACTTCGGTGTAATTTTATTCCCACTATTAATAGATTAACTTTACTTAGAAAAAAAAATGTTGCCCTATTTCTATTTTAAACCTGTTTTTGGAAATACAGAGCCATGTTTATATGATTGTTTATAGTCGAAGCGCTGCGGGGTGGTTTATTATATTAATATTTCACGGTCGAATTATGTTCATAACAATTGGAAAAAAAGAATGTTGCCCTGTTTCTATTTTAAACCTGTTTTTTGAAATACGGAGCCATGTTTATATGGTCTACATATTATACTCTTTCTCTGTATATCTACAGGAACCTTTTTGCTATGAACAGGGTGGATGTTGTAGCGGGCTACTAATGGAAACAAGTGAGCCTAAACCTTACATCTCGGATGCAACATATGGTTACCAATTTTGGAATCAAGCGAGCCTGATCTTACAAGCGAGCTTGGGTTTCTGCAGATGGTTTTTATTTCGGGAACAAGCAAGCCAAAACATACAATCGACCCTGGGTTTATACATATTTTTTCTCTATCATGGATGCTTTTTGTGTGAGGCGTATATCAACAATACATGTCTCTGCACATTTCCTGTATCCGCTTTATGATACTATTTTATGTGTTGACAGGTTATCACTCTGCCTTCAAAACTAGCGATGCTGGTCTATATTGCTGGTTTATTGATATGGTCTGATGGTCTTTTTATATTTTGGACATATCACACTCCTCACATGATTAGCGTTTTTCTCTGTTCAAGGATTTTGGGTACTTTAATTTGTATTTGGAACAATGGACGTCGGTACTCTATCTGTTGCTTTACTATTCTATATACTGCTATTTCACTTTCTTATAGATGCCTCGGGCATATTTGGATGCTTTCTCAGATTGTCGATAATCTCCATGTGGACCGTTACTGGGTTTTATATCATGTCCCCGTATGTGACATGGGGTATTTTTCTATCATTGTCTGGGGTGGGACTTCCACTTTTCTGGATGGATATTTGGGTTCCAATCTTCAGATGTGAAAATGTAATGACTTCATGGACTGTTTTACTTCATATAATATATTCAAAATAACGTTTTTTCTCTTCTGAAAAAAAAATGATTAATGTTTATCATTCTGCCTTCAAAACTAGCGATGCTGGTCTATGTTGCTGGTTTATTGATATGGTCTGATGGTCTTTTTACATTTTGGACATATCACACTCCTCACATGATTAGCGTTTTTCTCTGTTCAAGGATTTTGGGTACTTTAATTTGTATTTGGAACAATGGACGTCGGTACTCTATCTGTTGCTTTTCTATTCTACATACTGCTATTTCACTTTCTTATAGATGCCTCGGGCATATTTGGATGCTTTCTCAGATTGTCGATAATCTCCATGTGGACCGTTACTGGGTTTTATATCAAGTCCCTGTATGTGACATGGGGTATTTTTCTATCACTGTCTGGGGTGGGACTTCCACTTTTCTGGATGGATATTTGGGTTCCAATCTTCAGATGTGAAAATGTAATGATTTCATGGACTGTTTTATTTCATATAATATATTCAAAACAGCATTTTTTCTCTTGTGAAAAAAAAAATGATTAATGTTTATCACTCTGCCTTCAAAACTAGCGATGCTGGTCTATGTTGCTGGTTTATTGATATGGTCTGATGGTCTTTTTATATTTTGGACATATCACACTCCTCACATGATTAGCGTTTTTCTCTGTTCAAGGATTTTGGGTACTTTAATTTGTATTTGGAACAATGGACGTCGGTACTCTATCTGTTGCTTTACTATTCTACATACTTCTATTTCAATTTCTTATAGATGCCTCGGGCATATTTGGATGCTTTCTCAGATTGTCGATAATCTCCATGTGGACTGTTATTGGGTTTTATATCATGTCCCTGTATGTGACATGGGGTATTTTTATATCATTGTCTGGGGTGGGACTTCCACTTTTCTGGATGGATATTTGGGTTCCAATCTTCAGATGTGAAAATGTAATGACTTCATGGACTATTTTACTTCATATAATATATTCAAAACAACGTTTTTTCTCTTGTGAAAAAAAAATGATTTTTTATAGTCGAAGTGCTGCGGGGTGGTTTATTATATTAATATTTCACGGTCATTGGAACGCCCACAATTCATAACAAATATTGGATATTTACTATCCTGTTTTAAAGTTTCATTTTTTTTTTTTAAATTGAACCCGCCGTTGGTATACTGACGCCTTGTAAGCGTCGGAATTGCGACAGATTAAAAACATCGGAAGAGCGACGGTATAAAAACATCGGACGAGCGATGTTCAAAACGTCGGACCACATTTCGTCAGAATTGTGACAGTTTACAAACGTCGAAAGAGCGACGTTCAAAACACCATACCACATTTCGTCGGAAGTGTGATAGTTTACAAACGTTGGAAGCGCGACGGTTTAGGAAACGTCAGAAGAGCGACGCTTGGTTGGAAGCGACGGAAAATGTGTCGATAGTGCGAAACTTTTTAGGTGCGTCGGAATTGTGACGGGATGGAAAACCACATTTTTCCCATCCTTGAACTGTCGCTCTTACGATGACTATGTGTCGGAATAGCGACGAATTGGCCGTCGGAAATTCTGCCAAATTTTATAGTGTAGCCATTCTGAACTGATAATTAGACAAATAAATGGAGAGTACAATGCCAAGCATCCAAGACTAAGAGCCTATGGAAATGATGCCATGGACCTTTTGAAAACTTTTGAGGAATATGAACTTGTTTTTGTCCCTAGAAACCAAAACATTCTTGCTAATGGTTTAGCTTGTGCTGCCAGTTCATGTCAAAGACCCTATGACAACAAACAGTTCATATTCCAAGTGAAATATAGACCAGCCGTCCCAGACAATGAAAAGTATTGGCAGGTCTTTGAGGGAGATAAATAGATAGAGGACTTCCTGCAGTTCAGAAATGAGTTTGAATTTCCAAATTTAGACTCAAAGTATGATAAAGACTGGCTTAATGAGGGACAACCTATTGAAAAAGAATCTTCTCCCATTACAAGAATAAATCTTCTAACCAGAGAGTTCGAAAATCAAACAGAAGAGTACATAAACTCAGGAAGAGAAGACATAGATGTACTACAGTCTAAAGACAAAGGCTTACCCAAAGGACTAGCACCTCTAAAAGACTTGTTTGATTTTAATAATGTTGCCAAGAAACCAAAAATAGAACCCACTGAATCTGATATTGAGGAATGCAATATAGGCAGTAAAGACAAGCCTAAAATGATCAAGTTATCTAAAACATTGCCAACTCACATGAAACTGAAATACATTGAGTTGTTTGAAGATTTTTCTGATGTATTTGTTTGGAGCTATGGGGATTTAAGGGCATATGACACAGAGACCATTCAGCACAAGATACCACTTAAAGAAAACTAGAAACCATTTAGGCAAAAATTATGCAGAATAAACCCTGTGCAGTTACCTCTAGTTGAGAAAGAAATTAGTAAAATGTATGAGGCTGGAATTATTGTCCATGTGAGATACTCAGAGTGGGTATCTAATCTTGTAGTTGTAAGAAAGAAAACTGGAGAAATAAGGCTATGTATTGACTTTAGGAACTTGTGTTAGCCCCTTATAAATTCCTTGACAAGCAAGCAAGGGGCTAGTTTGTTCTATAAGCCTGCAATGAATGCATTTCCTTTGAAAACACATCATCCTTGCAGCCTTTCCATGTTCCCTGTCTTATGACCGTTTCCCTCTACTGTTCTAAGTCAATAAGCATTGCTGATAAAGAATTATGCTCCAAAAGGCTTTTATTCTACCCTTTATACCTTTTCAAAATGCCCCATTTTCACCCCTTTATTCCTTTGACAAAGTCTCCTTTCTCCCCTCTATCTCCCTATCGTTACCCTCCTTAGGCCTTGAAACACCTTAAAATGGGTTAAAAACCCACTTTTCGACCATATAATAGGCCTAGCCCCCCCCGCTAGCCTCTTGAAACATTTTCCTCCATGTAACCCAGCGCTAAGACCAAGTGCTTAAGGCGGTAGAGCTAATCGCATCGGAAGATTGGAGTGGAGCGTAAAATCCTTTGTAAACTTGAAAAGTTTCGATGCGATTGGTTTTCCACGTTAAGTCTTCCGCTCCGTTTTCCACTGTTGATCTGTCGCCACGATCGAATGGCCCGCACGGTATCGCAAACCTCGCGATCGCAAGATTTGTGTTTGTCCCCCGATCGGTCCATCACAAATACTTGCGATGCGATTGATTGCAACCCCCTCCGTCTCCCGATTCAATCCCATCCATCCATTTACCCGTTGATCTGACGGTTCGCATTGTCCTCCGCCCGGTGTTCCCTGCCCGTGCACTGTACTAAAATAGCCCGGTTTTCATCGCACTGCTTTCGGGAAGAAGGCCGTATTGTCCCATCGGCCAGCGATTCCATACATCTTTCGACACGTGGCTCCCGTACGATTCCAAAACCGCTTGCCCATCGCACGTTATCTTTTGGTACAGGACGCACAGCGATATGCATATCAGCCGTTAGATCTGCCCTTGCCCATCCAATGGTCATCGCTCAATGAAGCTGTGCAGGGTTTAATCCATGGTCGCCGTACTCCTGGCCCACTGTTCATCGTCCTCCACCGCACGATCAACCGTCGATCTCCTCTCAGATCCGACGGTCCAGATTTGTTTCCCCACCGTTGACCCTTCCGGCGTCGCTCGGTTTCGCCACATCCACTCCACGTGCCCCACCGTACTTTCACCCGTCCCTTTGTATATATTCATCCAAAGGGTCAAAGCTTACGTTTCACGTTTAATTTTCTCTGCGTTTCGCCAGCCTCCACCGGAGCATTTCTCCACCGTTCCACATCATTTTTCCGCCATTTCTTCGACATCTCCCTGCATTATCCCACCATGCTACTAGTACATGACCATTTTCATCATCCACACTGCATCCACCTCCCCCATTCATGATTTCCTTAACTTGTTTGTGTATTTTGCAGGGTTTCAAGTGCGAAAAAATGCCATAGCTCATTATCTCTGTCACAGTGACCGTGGTGACAGATAATGCAAAAAGGGGTCATGTGCAGAGGTCCAATTAATAAAGGAAAGCCCGGGAAGATGTTTTGACATGACATTAATCAAAGGACGGGTTTAAAATGCTGTCAAACTTCTCTAGAGCTATTAAACACAGATTTCACAGCTAGAGTTTTAAATGGAGCAGCGAAGAGCTTAAGGCACGCAAATGAAGATATATAAGCATTAGGTTCGAAGATTTAGAGGCAAAATACTAGGTTGAAGGCCCAGGGATCACACAGAAGGTACAACACGCAAAAATCAATGCATGTCAGGGTTTCTACAGCAACAGATTGTTTTTCTTCCATAAAGTACAAAGCACCCATGCAGTTTTTATTCTACACCGTGCTCCTGAAGAAATTTCCACCCTGACAACAGTCCTATACTACCAGAAGCATTTGTTTCACAGCAGGGCAGATCATAGCATCATTTATTTTCCTTTTGATTATTCACTTGAAGCATCACAAAGTACTGTAGCCAAGGTACACTAGAGACACGCCTGGAGTAAATGGAAATCTAAAGAAGATCATCCTATCACCCAAGGAATGCCAGAATTGAATGCACATAATTTAAATAGAATGGGCTTCGGCCCTCTTTCTTTGCAGAAGTTTTAATACTGCATTTAGTTCTTCACCTACCTCCTCAGCTCATCTTTCTGCTATAGAACTCATGAGAAGATATTGTAAATGTTTTTGATGGGATATCAGTGAAAGCAAGTTGTTTCTCTCGAGAGGAGTTCACTGTGTAAATTTGTAATATAGATTGAGGAAGGCTTATCAGGATGAATATCAAGCTGTAAGCTATGACGTAGTTGATTGGTGTTTTTCTTAATATGACAAGCACATTTCTTTGGATCCTAATCTAAAGCTGCGATGATGTTTTTCTATCTTTGTGTTTTATTTCATTTCTTCTGGCTTGCATCAGAAATCTGGCATAGGATTTACCCTTGTTAGGTACCCTATGCTTCTGCTCTCCTTGCCTTTAATGTTCTCTGCTTAATGTGTTATCTAAAAATTGGTCTCAATTGGTTTAACTAGTGTAGTGGATGTTATTGCCTGCTAACTGATGTATGAATTAATGGAATCTGTTTTTAGATGTTCTTGTTAGGATTTAGCTGGAAGATTTGGGAACACTAGGGATTAGATTTAGCCCTGTCTACTAGGATCCTTGTGCGACCAACTTGCCTTTCTAAGTTCCCTCGTGTTGCCTCTGGTTATGTCCAAGAAGGTCTGGAGTTAAATGATCTCTGACCTGATCTATAGACACAATTGGATGGTTATCCTTCACTCACTTTCAATCCTTAATGTTTCCACACCACACTCTCATCTTAGGATCCAAGGCTTTAGATGAATAGCCCAACTGAAAGCTTGTATGTTGATAGCAAGTAAACCCTTTCCTAACTCCATTTCCCAATGGTTTTGATCTTTCCCTGGTTCACCTCTCCTTTGCCTAAATTCCCTTTTGCTCATCCTTGTCTTGTATTGGAGCCTTCTTTCCTGATCCCAAACAACCAAACATAAACAATCAAACAAACCCCGAGCCCTATAACTAGCCTAACATCTTAAACTCCGAGCTTCAAAGACATATACCTTTGACAATCATAGAGAGATCCCTCTCTGGACCCAGGGGAGCTAGATCTTGAGGTTTGAAAGTGGTTCTATGTTGTCTCATCTTTTGGTATTGCCAACCTTGCCAAAACATGGGAACCCCAACAACTTGAACAGAGCCTCATTTAAGGACAACTATCCCTTGCCTAAAATGGAGCACATCTTACAAAGGGTAGTTGGTTCCAAGAGGATTTACTTTCTAGATGGATTTTCAGGATATAATCAGATATTGGTACTCCATGATGACCAACTGAAAACAACATTCACTACTATTTGGGGCACTTTCATGTATGTGAAAATGCCTTTTGGATTAATGAATGCGGGTTCCACCTTTCAAAGAGCCATGGGCATTGATTTCTCAGAAGAAATAGGCCACTTCATTGTGATTTATTTATATGACATTACAGTCTATTCCAAAACAGATGAAGAACACCTAGTACACCTAAGAAAGGTCTTTGAGAAGTGTAAAAAGTATGGGCTATCCTTGAATCCCAAGAAGACATTGTTTGGTCTCCAAGAAGGTAAACTTCTTGGTCATATCATATCTGAAAAAGGGATTAAAATAGACCCAAAAATGGTTGAAGTTATATTGCAGATCAATCACCCCAGAAACCTCAAAGAACTTCAATCTTTCATTGGAAAGATTAATTTCTTAAGAAGGTTCATAGCCAACTTAGCAGAACTCCTTAGGAACATGACAAACATCTAAAGAAACAGATAAGAGTTAAATGGACCTTAGAAGCAATGAAATCCTTTGAATTGGTCAAACATGCACTTACCCAAGCACCGGTTCTTATCAATCCTGATTTCACTAAGGACTTCCTCATATTTTCATTTGCATCAGAACATATTGTGGCCGCTGTCCTATTACAAAAAAATCCAGAAGGACAAGAGAAGCCAATTGTATTTTTCAGTAAGGCATTAAGATATGCACCTCTGAAATATAATATCATGGAAAACAAGCCTATGCTTTGGTCAAATACTTGAAGGATTTCATAGTTTATATCTTACACTCTCACATTATTGCATTTGTGCCTCATGTAGTGGTAAGAGACATTTTTTCACAAGACCCTGATGGAAAAAGAGGAAAGTGGATTGCTGTGATACTGGAATATGATTTGAAAATTAAACCCACTAAACTCATCAAGGGTCAAGGCATAGCACAATTAATGACTGAATCTAACCTTCAAGCACTTGATATAAACATGATAGATGCATTAGATGGGTAGGAAAGATTACCAGCCCCACTTATTGAGGATCATTTCCTTAATTCATATTGGTATGCTGATATTTTGTATGTGCTTACTAATCTCAATGCCCCTCCTGGTTTGTCTAAAATGAAGGCAATATTATTGAAGTTAAAGGCTATTAATTTCTGCATTTTAGATAAATGTTTATATTAGATGTTTGCCTGAGAATGATGCAGATCGGATCAAGCACAAGTTTCATGAAGGAGAGTGTGGAGGCCACCTCTATTGGAAAACCACTACTAATAAAATCCTTAGAGTTGGTTATTACTGGCCTGCCCTCTTTAAAGATGTCCACAAAATAATAGTTTCCAGCCACAAATTCCAAATCTTTAGAGGCAAGAGAAAACTGCTTCCCTTACCCTTGCAACCAATCACTGTTGAAGCTCCTTTTCAATAGTGGGGCCTAGACTTCAATGAGGAAATCCATCCTACCTCTTCTGCCCAAAATAAATAGATACTCACAACCACTAATTATTTCACCAAATGGATAGAAGTCATCCCTTCTAGGAATGCCACAGATTCAGTCATCATAAAATTCCTTGAAGACCATATCCTGTCTAGATTTAGTTGTCCTAGGAAAATTATCACTGACAATGCTGTTGCATTTGGTTCTAAAAAGATGGTTGATTTCTGTCACATATATCAGATTGTGCTTGGTCATTCCACAGCTTATTACCCTCAAGGTAATGGGTTGGTAGAGTCTTCCAATAAGAGCTTGATAAACATAATAAAGAAGATGCTGGAAGAAAATTAAACGTCATGGCACAACAAGCTGGTACATGCTTTATGGGCAGATAGATTGACAACAAAGAAATCAATTGGAATGTCTCCCTATTAGTTGGTTTATGGAGCAGATGCAGTTTTTCCTACTAGTTTAGGAGTGCTAGTGATGAAGTTGGTCCAAGAAATACAATCAGAGGAAGATAGCATGATGAAGAGGATAAATCAGACCATACATCTTCAGCAAACCAGGGAAGAATTTTGTAACAGAGCACAGAAAACACAAGAGAATATCAAAAAGCTGTTTGATAAGAGGACAAAGGCAAGTGATTTCAAAATTTGTGACAAAGTACTCAAATGGTATTCCAGGAGAGAAGATAAGGGAAAACATGGAAAGTTTGACAATTTATGGCAAGGCTCATATATCATTAAATCTGCCATTTGTCATAACACATTTTTTCTACAAGAGATGGATGGTACAGACCTGTTTGGGGGTCCTGTCAATGGCAGGATGCTCAAGAATTATTTCTGCTGAACTCTCAGTTTAAAGCTTTCATTCTTCATTGTAAATGTCATCACTTTATTTTGTTTTGAAAAAAAGAAAAAAATACAAAAACAATAGAAAAAGAGAAAAGAGGATAGATATAAAAGAAGAAAGGTACAACCCCATACCAAAAAAGAAATGAAAAATCTGAAAGTGTGCAAGCATAAATGCCACTACTTGAAAAAGCACTACTATTTAGTCATATAGCCTAATCATGAATAGATAGATTCAATTTACTGCTGATAGGTTAGTGAAGAATATTTTCCAAACAATGAAATCTTGGCTGATCAGTAGAATAGATTAGGATAGAGAGAACGGTTCAAATAAGCTCAAAACTTGAACCAAGAAAGAACAAAAAGAATGACTCTAATCAGATCAAAACCTGAGCTAAAGATACAAAGAAGACTGGTTCTAACATGCTGAAAACTTGAACCAGGTAAAAAAGAAGAAGACAACTCTAAAAAGATCAAAACCAGAATTGAAAGAAAGAAAGAAGGATGTTTGTAATTTTCGGATCTTAAGCCTTCACAATTTTGTTTTAATTTTCTGCAAATGAGTCTATGTGCAGCTGGTTTTTTATGCCATTGTCTTATAGCAAATCAGACAGCTTAATCCTGGTTTGTCTGTATTTAAATTTCTATTTTAGAATATAGAGAATAAGATCTG
This sequence comes from Pinus albicaulis, assembly GCA_034641835.2. Lineage (NCBI taxonomy): Eukaryota > Viridiplantae > Streptophyta > Pinopsida > Pinales > Pinaceae > Pinus > Pinus albicaulis. Next base: position 2,012,187,524 of record CM076575.1, on the reverse strand, counting down.
TCAGACAGCTTAATCCTAACAGATAGTAGATTAGGTAGAGAATTTTTGAGTCCAACTGTTTAATCTGGACTCATGGAAGTTATAACGGTAGATTTAGATTAGTTTTCTTGCTTTCAATTAAAGAATAAAATGTTGATGTCAAAGGGTTTGCAAGTCCAAGTGCACCCTACTGAAGAAAAATGTTAGGAAAGTAGGCTGTGTAGGTAGTTGTTTGGGAGAAATTGATTTGTTATGAGGTAATTTTGATCACCTTTTCAAGCAGCATGATCAAAGAAGAAAAGGTTGTCAAAATGCAAAGCACAGGTCTACATTCCAAAGATAAATCTTTGAGGTTCTTGACACCTCCAAGGAGCTGCCATCCCAAATTGGGGCCACTGTTAGCCATCCATAATTTTGACATATTCAAAGATGGAAAAACAGGTCTTTAGCCTTCAAGAAACAAATTTGAAGCAAATATGTGAGTTCTTGAAGACTATTGTGTTAAATATCCTTTATAAGACCCATCTCATTGATGTCTTCACTCAAAAGCCCTACTGTTATCATGAAGAAAACTATTTCGAACCCCTCTTCCACCCTCTTTCATTCATATTTTCCTATTAAAAATCCCTCCACTTCCTTCAAAATCCTTTAAAACCATTTGAGTCCCTTTTATTTGGTTTTAAGCCCTTCTTTATATCTATCAGAACCTTTAAAAAACCTTCAAAAACCCCCATTTCAGCCTTAAAATCTAACTTTTTCATAAGCGGACCTTTAAGCCCCCACGGGCTTAAGTTCTCAGCTCCTTTCTCCACGTGGCTGGGACCTGCGACCGCCGGCCTTAGTCTTTAGCCCTTTTCGCGCTATCAAACTTCGCTTTGCCCCTATTCCTTCCACTTATTTATGTTTCCCCGCCGATGGGATCTGAGTTGTTGATCTCACAAATCTAATGGTTCTTGCTCCATCGCAACAAAAGTTTTCCTGCTTGATCATCACTTACCAAACCATCCCGACGATATGTTTTGGAACGTTGATCTGGCTCCCCTAGATCCAACTGTCGGCGCACTTTCGCTGTTTCGCTACCCCTTTGCTCCATTCAGTCATTTTTGTAGCACTCAGATTTCATTTGGACCATCGATCACCCTGATTGTATGGTCATCACTTCATGCCCGCATTGCGGTTCACCCCTCCCCTCACACCATTCATGCCCTTGTGCGATTCTGCGATGCATCCTCCACTGTTGATCATATTGATCCAACGACCAGCACGCATCTGCTTTTACCTCGCGCATTTCTCCTCCGCCGTTGCTCTCTTCAATCCAATGGTCATCGCCAGTCTTCCACTCTACCCGCAGGCACTCTCAGCACACAAGTTAACACCCTGAGTGCCTCCGCAGTTGACCTGGTTGATTGCGGAAGATCTCAGATCAACGACTGAAATTTTCTGCGGAGGCACATGCCAAGAAGTTTAGCCATACCCCCAAGTGCCCCCACTATGACGTATGCCACCAATCTCCCAGGTCATCCTGCTGGTCCCACCAGAATGCGCTAGGCTTTCCATCGTGTTTTCTTTCAATCTCCACAGTTGATTTCCCTAGATCCAAAGACCCGCATTCGTTCTCATGCCCATTCCATGAACGGCCAAGATTGACTAGAAATTACTATACTTTTCAGAAAGGATGAACAGAACAATCATGGAGCGTGCAAGGTGCATGAGATTGCATGCAGGATTGCCTTTACAATTTTGGGCAGATGCTGTAGATACTACTGTTTATCTAATAAACAGAGGGCCTTCAAGTTCTTTGGATGGTGGTATTCCAGAGGAAGCATGGACAGGTAAAAAGGTAAACTACTCTTTTTTAAAGCCTTTTGGTTGTGAGGCCTTTGTCCATATTAATAAAGAAAATAGAACAAAGTTTGAGGCAAAATCAAAGAAATGTACCTTTATTGGATATGGTGCTAATGATTTTGGTTATTGCTTATATGATTATGAAAATCACAAAATCATTAGGAGCAGAGACGTAATATTCAATGAAAAGGTCTTGTATAAGAATCAGCTGCAGGAAAAGAAACAGAAAAAAGAAAGCAAGGAATACACGATTCTTGATGAGATAACTGAAAAAGTAAAGGTGCCTGAAAATAATAATAATCAACAACCACAGCAGCAACAACCACCACAACAGCAACAGGCACCTCAAACACCTGAAAGTGGTGTTAGAAGATCTACCAGGATAAGTAGACCCCCTGAACGATACTCTCCTTCGTTATATTATTTATTGCTGACTGATTCTGGTGAACCTGAATGTTATGAAGAAGCAATGCAGGTTGAAAGTAGGAAGAAGTGGGAGCTAGCCATGGAAGAAGAGATGGACTCCTTAAAGCATAACCAGACTTGGGACTTAGTCAGGTTGCCTGCAGGTAAAACTGCATTGCATAATAAATGGGTTTACAGGCTGAAGGAAGAAGATGGAGGAAAAAAGAGGTACAAAGCTAGACTTGTGGTGAAGGGGTTTGCACAGAAGAAAGGTATTGATTTTGATAAAATATTTTCTCTTGTTGTTAAGATGACTTCAATCAAAACTATTTTAAGTCTTGTAGCAGTGGAAGATTTACATCTTGAACAGTTAGATGTAAAGACAACATTTCTCCATGGAGATTTGGAGGAAGAGATATACATGCAGCAACCAGAAGGATATGAGGTAAAAGGGAAAGAAAAACTGGTGTGCAGGTTAAAGAAGAGCTTGTATGGCTTAAAACAGGCTCCAAGGCAGTGGTATCTAAAATTTGACAGGTTTATGTCTGAACAAGGTTATACTAGATGTCACTCTGATCATTGTGTTTATCTGAAAAGGAAAAATGATGGCAGCTATATTATACTGTTATTGTATGTAGATGACATGCTTGTTGCAGGGTCTAACATGTAGGAAATAAATGTGCTCAAAAGAAAATTGGCAAATTCATTTGCAATGAAGGATTTGGGAGCTTTTACCAAAACAAATCCTTGTGGTATGAGATAACTAGAGACGAGGAAAAAATCGCAAGTGCTGCTTGTCTCGGGGTGTTATAGAAAAGGTGTTGAAAATATTTAACATGCGGGAATGCAAAACCGGTTAGTACACCTTTTGCTAGCCATTTCAAACTTAGTAAGGAGATGTGCCCAAAGACCCAAGAAGACATGGATTATATGTCTAAAGTTCCATATGCATCAACGGATTGGAAGTTTAATGCTTATCTTGATAATTACGCACAAGGCACGATATTGCACATGCGAGTGGGAGTTGTAAGCGAGATATATGAACAATCCGGGGAAAAGAACATTGGATGGCGGTAAAATGGATTCTCGGATATTTGAGAGGTACCACAAATCAAGCATTGTCTTTGTGGTTCAAACATTGCTCTATAGGGATATGTTGATGCCGAGATATGGCGGGTGACGAGAGATAATAGGAGGAGCACTACGGATATGTATTTACTTGTAGGTGGAGCAGTTTGTCGGTGGAGTTTCAAAAATCCAAAGTGTTGTTGCACTTGACAACGAAGCCAGTATGTTCTTCCTTTCTGAGAGGCTAGTAAAGAAATGATTTGGTTACAAAGGTTTATGGATGAATTGGAGTAAAGCATGATATGGGCACACTATACGAAGTAGCCAAAGTGCTATTCATCTTGCGAAAAGAATGACATTTCATTCAGGACTAAACACATACATCTCATGCCATTTCTACGTTGATGGAAGATGGAGAGTTAATTTGGAAAAGATACACACTAGCGAGAATCCTACACCGGATATGCTAACAAAAGTTGTAACCGGGGAGAAGCGAGAACATGCTCGGTTTTCAATTGGTCTTCAAGGATGACGATGAAGATGATGAACGGCCATGTCCCGAAGAGGAGTCAACGTCGGCTGATAGACGGCGATGGAGTTGCTACAATCGGTCTCAAGTGGGAGATTGTTGGGTGTGGAGCTTGATTATCTTGTTTACTTTGTATTACAGCTTTGGACCCTGTACCTTAAAGGCATGTATGCACCCAGAAATTTAATATTTGCCCCGTGGGGGGTCGTTTGGGGGCGAGGCGCCCCGAAGCTAAAAACGGATGTAAAATTGCCTTGTAAAAGTATAGTAATTTCTAGTCAATCTTGGCCGTTCATTAGGCAAATGATCGATGGTAGAAGTTATGTTTAGATTAGGGTTTTTTGCCTAGAAGGCAACCCCTTGTATATATGAGGGTATTGTATTGCGTTTGTGGATGATGAGTGTATTCTCGGAGCGAGAGAAACGAGAGAGGGAGGCTTGTGAGAGAGAACGGAGGATACGGTGGATGCAATGTGTAGGTTTGTCTCTTCATTTTGTTGGATAATATAAAGGAAGGAATTTGTTTGTTCGAGGTGGACGTAGCCCAAAAGCTGGGTGAATTACGTATATCTGTGTCTCTCTAGTTTTATGTGTTTTGTGTGCTTGTATTTTCCGCATATTTTATGTGTTTCATTGCTCTGTAATATTTAATTTTCTAACAAAAAGTGGAGCACTCGAAAGGACCCCTACTCTGTCTTAATTGATCCATTGAGACCATTTACTCCACTTCTCTTCCTCATTCACCTATAAGTACTCATTGAAGATTCATTGTAAAGGGTTGGAAAATTGTTAATTGTTAAAATATTATTGAGTAAGAGTTGCTGAGTAGTTGTAATACTATAATAAGAAATTTGGGAAGAAGTATCGGACTGTAAAATCTATTGGGCTCAAATTATGTAACTAGTCTTGGACATCAAATAGACAAGCAGATTCACTGGATCCTGATCTAAATCATCAGTGATGTTTTTCCTTATTGTCGTTGTTGCTTCTTATGTTTTCACTTTTTTCATATTCTCTAATAAAGAGCATGAAATATAGATTAGGATTTACTTCTAAAGTACCCTAATTCTGACTGATAAGCTTTATCTTTATCTTTTCTTCTAAATGTGTGTTTGAGAATGAATCAATAGAGTATAACTAGTCAAGGAACGTTGGTGAGCCCATGTCTTGTTGAGTAGAACTTTGATGTAGGGAAACCCTGCGAACCCAGAATCTTATCCATTCTCATGCATATAAAATGTATCTCAAACAACTGCCCAAATAAACTCCAAATCTGGGCAATTCATACACTATATTTTGCGGAAGCTTTGTAACATATCTTCACAACTTCTGATGGTCTTTGAAAACCATACAAGGTTCTTTTAAAAAAACCCAAATCCCAATTTAAAAAAAATCTTCATGCGAAAGTTCAACTCCAATCAATGTTATGAAACCATAGCCAACAATCTACCTTGCATGCAATCGAACCCAACTTCACTACAATCCTGATTTGAAACTTCATAAGACCCTCCTATCTTTATGAACACCATTCCAAAAGTCTTATAAAGGACTTTTATTAAATCCATTTGTTTATTTATTTAGCATTTAAATATGCACTTCAAGCAGCACCATCCCAACATTTTTACACTTTCAGGCCCCACGCTTATTCTACATATGAATGTTCCAATTCAAATATATCAAGCTAGTTTGATTTAATGCCAATGATATTTTATGTGCTTTTAAAAAAATTCCAGCGCTCACAACCATAGTTCACTTTGATTAAAAATCAAAGTTTGACATAAAAAAAATCTGGCCCAACAATTTCTTACCTCCCATCCAATTGAATGAAGGCAATTCATAATGCGCGTTCACCTGCTTCCAGACATTGATTTTCCAAACGCTGTTCAACATCTCAATGCTAAAGACATCATCGCTTTCAATTTCATCAAATTGAATTTTAGCAATAATCTCTTCATTATTTCTTGAGTCACTCATTTCCTATCACAATTTCTCTGTATTTAATTCTAAATGCTCACTGTGGCTTCTTTCGCCCCTTTTGTGCTCGCTTTCTCACTAGTTATCTTCAAAAAACTGCTTCACTTGCAATTAACACAATTTCATTTCCAACACGAACTCAATTCATCAAATCGAATCTGAAATTGATTGAATTTAAATCGAACAATGCATTCAGATGATAATTAAACCGGTCTCATACCTATCGCTCAGTCGACTTACCAGTACCGCTTACAACTCTGGTACTTCACCCTTCAGCATTCGATTTCTATTTTACATGTGCCCACACATCGTTAATTTAATTAGACCAGGTTTCAATCATCTCGGGGAGAATTTTCTTCAGCTTACTCTTCCACTTGCTAATCGGCTGCTGCACCAAATCATCTCCTATTCTCTGATCTTGTCGAACCTGAACTCTATTCACAGGTATGAATTGTAAATCAAACAAAACAAATCGCCTTTATCATACCAGGAATTCTATGCTTCAATTTTGTGGCTTTAAAATCTCATATTCACAGCACTGCTCCATCTCCATAAAACCGTGTGAAACTTCCACCGATTTCAATCAATTTAACAACACAAAGTATGTGAATTCAAAAACCGGATTTCATCAATGTTTCTGCTGCAAACACTGCCATTGATTCGATTTCAAACCTGCGCCTTTAACACACATTAAAATCATTCAAATGGGAACAACTTCGCTATACTATTTGATTTCAAGCTGTTCTGTATTTATAATTTTGTGCCAAAACTTCCACACTAATGCTACAACTCTTCAACGTACTCACCTTATTCAATGCTTCCATACAAAACTACAGATTGACATAAAAACCATCAATTCACCCAACACACAGATTTACTATTACAATTAATAACATCGATTCTTTCAACTTATGTGCAGAGTCACATCACAAAGGTTATTAAAACCAAATGTATTCATACAAACCCGAATTCAACAATGTGCATATGGTTCAAAAATCAAATTCTACATTGATATAAAAACACAATTACAAAGAACCTCTTAGTTCATGGCCAGATTTTCAAATCGATGGCCCTTTTCAACGCCTGTAGGCTTACAAGTTTTCCTCTATTCTACACTCTAATCTCACCTCTCAAACTTCTGATCTATTTGCCTTTGAGACTCATAAATTTATACAAATTTAAAATGATATAATTTAAGTTCAATCCCTTTAATATCTCAACAAATCCCCAAATCTCTCAACACCCCTAAAGTCTAGATCTTTATCCCTAAAACCTTGCAACTAAATCTATCTTAGGCTTCCTAATTGTTGGGGTTCCCATGTTTTGGCCAGGTTGACAAGACCAAAAGATGAGACAACATAGAACCACTTTCAGACCTTAGGATCTAGCCCTCCTAGGTCCAGAGAGGGATCTCTCTATGTTTTCCAAAGGTATATGTCTTTTAAGGCTCGAGGTTTAGATTTTAGGCTAGTTATAGGCTCAGGGTTGTTTGTTTGATTGTTTATGTTTGGTTGTTGGGAATTAGGAAAGAAGGGTCCAATATAAGGCAAGGATGAGCAAGAGGAAATTTAGGCAAAGGTAGATAACTCGAGGAGAACATCAAGGCCATTGAAGCGATGGAGTCAAGAAAGGATTTACTTGTAATCAATGTATATTCCCGGTTAGGCTAGTCATCTAGAGCATTTGGATCTTAAAGGATGATTGGTGAAATGGAACATTATGGGTGAAAATGGATGAAGGAGAACCATCCAATTAAATCTATAGATCGAATCAGAGGTCATTTAACTCCACACCTACTTGGACAAAATCAAGGCAATACAAAGGGATCTTAGAAAGGCTTAATTGAGATGGAAAGATCCTAGTGAGGCGAGACGAGGTTCTAGACACTCCGGTGTTCTCCCAACTCATCCAACTAGATCCTAACAAGAACATCTAAACATAGATTTCATTAATTCATACATTAGAGAGCGAAATAACATCCACTACAACGGTTAAATCAATTGAAATCAATATTCGAGATACACATATAAGCGAGAAAATAAAAGTGGGAGGAAAGCGACATAAAGGTACCTATCAGAATTAAATCTTATACGGAAACTTCGATGTGAACGGTAGAAATGGAATGAAATGAAATCAAACAGAGATAAGAAAACATCACCGAAAATTGCTTTAGATCGGGATCCAAAGAAATGTGCTTGTCATATTAAAAACAACACCAATCGGGTACATCATTGCCCACCGGCTTGAACATTCAGTCTGAATACATCAAATCTCAGCCTATCTTACAATATTACACAGAGAACTTGTCTCAAGAGGAAAATGCTTGCATTTCTTTGATATCTCATCAACAACAATACAATATCTCTTTCTGAGTTTTATAGCTGGAGAGAAATAGAAGAGGTAGGTGAAGAACTAAATGCAGTATTAACCCCTTGAAAAGAAAGAGGGCTGAAACCCATTTTGTTTAAACGCGGGGCCTTTAATCTCTATCTCCCCTTTATGAAAAAGTGATCTCCTTTTGGATATGACTTTGACATGTTTATTTGTGGTACTCACAGGCTGATTCCTAAACAAAGCAAATGGCTTCTTGAGAAATCGCCATATAAATGCTCGGTGGTTTTGAACCGTTGTCGAAATTGGAAATTCCTTCAGGGATAGGGTGTTAAATAAAAGCCGTATGGACGCCCTGTACTTGATGAGGAAAAAAATTATGCTGATGAATAAACCCTGATGTTACCTTTTACTCATGCTTAGGACCTTCTGATTGATCCTCAGGGTCTTCAAACTGCTGCTTTGCCTCTTAAACTACTGATTTAAAACTTAAGATCTTCATTGCTATGTTCTAATCTCTCTTCCTTTATGCTTGAAAAACCTTCTTTGCTTCTTCTCTGTCTCTATCCGATTAGCTCGAGCTTTAATGGTGCTGGGAGGTTCTCGCAGGGTTTAAACCTTGCTCTCTTTAATGAACGTCCTATCTTCACCTTCCCAGGTCTTTGCTCATAAATTCTGCCACTGTAAAAGATCTTCTTTGATTTCTCTATCCTTGTAACAAAGATGTGTGTCATGGCAGCCATTAACTTTTGATAACCTTGCAAAACGAAAACTGATTAAGAAACATACATGGGAATGATGGCCACGATGGAAACGACGGGAGTGACTGTACAGATCAGTGCCATGGTGGAATAACGTGGTGGAAGGTGCAGTGCACAGTAGAAGAGCGTTCATGGTCACAGGTTGGCGCACTGCGGTAGAAGAAGTCCAAATGAGAAAAAACCTTAAAAAATATTACTTTTAAATGAATATATGCGACGGGGTGGAGGGTGTACGGTGGACACACATGGAATGACACGTGGCGAGATCGGGCGATGGTGGAATATTCAACAACAAGGAAAACAGGTGCGGGTCGTCGATCTCAAAGGAGATCAACGGTTGACAATGCAGCGGAGGGCGACGACGCTGGGTCAGGGGTACGACGGAGACAGGTTAACAGGGGTGCAACTTCATTGATCGACGACCGTTGGATGAAGCGCTCAAGATCTAACGGTTGATATGGATATCGCTGTGTGCCCTGTACCGAAAGCTAATGCGCGATGGACAGCGATTTTGGGAACGCACAGGAGGATGCGTGTCGCAAGGTGTATGGAATCGCTGGGCAACGGGGGAAAACCGCCTACCGTGCAAAGCGGTGCGATAGAAACCGGCGGGTTTAGACAGTGCGGCGAAGTCAACGGGGCGGATAGAATGCGGGCCCGTCGGTGCTCATTGTATTTGGACGGCGATGGCCCGATAAGAGAAAATGAATGCGGGAGGCGTGGGCGCTAGGGGGTCCCCAATGACCGCCGTCGATGCCGCCAAGATCTACGGCGAGGATGCACCCGATGAAAGAATGCGGAAGGCACCTTTGGAGTTGGTAAGAGCCGGTTCCGGGATCAGGTTATATGGGGGAAAAAGGAGGGAGGGCTTAGCGGGGAAGGGGCTAGGACCCATATATGCGAAATTTATCATTTTAATTCAATTTTAATGCGTTTTCAGGCCCAAGGAAGGTAACGATAGGGAGGTGAAGTGGGGATCTAGGGAAACAAAGGGTGATAGTGAAATTTGAAGGGGATTTCAAGGGGATTTTAGAGGATTGATAGGGGAGAAATGGGGAAGACAAGGGGGCTTTGACAAAGGGGAGTGAAAGGGGAAAGAAGTATTGGAATTGGTAGGGGCCAAGGGGTAATAGTAGGCCTTCGAGGGATGAACCGAGAGAAATTATATTAGGCAAAGCACTAAGAGACTTCAGGATGATGGGTTTTCAGGGGAAAGGCATTCCTTGAAGGCTCCAAAACAAACTAGCTGCTTGCTTGTCAAGAATTTCATAGGGGGGCTAACACTAATTATCTCTTAGATATCTCTCATCTAATTTCTCTCATGTTTTCCAGTTGTTTGGAAACATTTAAAAATTATCAAAAATAATTAATTAAAAATATAATTAATCACTCAAAATAATATTAATATTTACATGAAATTAATAAATTCTCAAAAACATGAGACCCCTAGGTTCAATAAAAATACAATGTATTTTTCCGAGCTAATGCTCCTGCATCAAACTTGAGATGTTGTTATTGAATAATCTTTTCAACGCATCTTCGTAGAGTCCTAATCAGGAAGTTTATGGTTAGCCTTGTCCCTTGTTTGGTAAACAACTATTTTGGGAATTTCCCTTAAGAGTATCATAGAAAGCGGGGATAGGTTAAAATTCCTACTTGATCTTAAGAAGTGCCTTTTGTTTATCTTAAAGAGATGTTTTTACTTTCGAAGGTAGTCGAAGTGCGGTGTTGTCGATGGTGACTTTAGTAGGAGTATTGACCAAAGAAGTCTATGGTTTATACATCCTTTGGCTTGCTTTAAAATAGTCACTTTGAAAGGCTTTTCCTTGTTTAGTGAAGTTAATAGATTCTTAATTGGTTATTAGCTTTACTTCCTTCACATCACTTCTTAATGTTTCATACCACCAAATCAACTTAAGGAGATATTTTGATATAGATGACTTTCCCTATGGAAGCCCTTGAATAGTTGTTATTAACGAAGTAAACCCTTTTATGACTCCATAGCCCGATGGATTAACCTTTGTGTCTTGACCTATCTTCCCATGCCGAAACATCCTTAAAACACTTATTTCCTCCTTGATTCACATGACCTTCTCATTTAATGATTCCCAACCAAAAAAACATATCCCGCTTGAATATTAGCCTAATATCATATCATAAGCTTTAAAAGCATATCATTCCAACACACATATAGAGAGATCCCTCTCTGAATCCAGGAGGGCTAGATCCTAGGATTCCAAAGTGATTCTGATGTTGCCTTGTCATTTGGTATGCCAATCTGCCAAATCACAGGACTCCAATAGAGTCTATGAAAGTCATTTATATCTCAATAATGAATTGGGTACATCACAGGGAAAATCTGGTGTAGTCAATGGATCTTTAAGGTTTATGTGTGAAGTGAGATGGACGTTAAGTTGGGGAAACAAGGTAGGCAAAGGGAAGTTAAGAATCCTTTGTCAAACACATATGAACAAGAGGTCTTAAATACTTATAAGAAAAAGATACTAATCATGAGATAGGACACACCATTTAATATTGAAAATACTTTAAACAAATAAACATTCAAGGTGAACAATTCAGTGGAACAAAGAAAGAAAGAAAACTTATCTAACCTCAATGATTATACTTTCAAGATTTGAAAACATATAAGATGACAATTAGCTTTAATAAATGAAGAGGGAAATCCTAAAAAATCCATCAAACTATAAAGAACTTTGAGGCAAGTTGATAGGCATGGAAAAAGTGAATCGAAACAAGACCTCTTTGGCTTAACCTAGCAAATCGATACATCAAAGAGAGGTTCAAGACGAGTTTAGATAGCATCAAATAAGCAGGGCTTACCATAAATCATATTTTGAAACTAGCATATTAATACATTAATGAAACAAACAAGCTTAGGTGGACCTAAGGAGCAATTAAGAAATCCTTAAACTAACCCAGCAGAGGAAAACACAAGGACAATAGCAAACAGAGGACGAGGTGCCTCAGAACAACATTTCTCAACCTATAATTTTCTGAGGTATTGCAACATAGAAGGATGAACACAATGATAAACAAGAAAACATGAACAAATAAGAGACACATCACCATTAACCAAACTCGGGGATCCTACAAGCAAGCCTTCATCATCATCATTCAAGGCAAATCATCCACAAGCTCCACAACACCAAATTTCTCTTCAACCTCAAAGAACCATGTATTGCTCTCAAAACTCATCAAATTCCAACCTTAACAATGAGTCCTCAATGTATTTTTAACAATCAAGGAGGAGAAAAACCTAATAGAGTATCTACAAGCCTATTGGCTAATTATAAATGTCACTATTATCCTTGTGACCTTATGAGGCCAAGACACAAATATCCTAAAATAAAATATCTTTTTCGAACATTTTAACAAAGAAAATGATATTTGAGTCGAAAAAGCCTCCTAAAACTTTCCAAGTGTAAATTTTTGACTTTCCCTTTGCTAAGGGTGCAACAATGTGTTTTAGGAGGAATTTCAATGCCAAAGGCGTAGCACAGGAGCAAGAAAAATGGGTCATATTGCAACAGTGTTTTGAAGGCCTTCCCGATGTTGGAAAAGGCTTTGTGATGGCTTGTTGGAAATCCCTTGAAGTATAATTTCCAGATATACCATTTTTTCTCTATTCTGACCTATATAACCTATTAGAAAACGAAAAATTCCAAGGATGTTAAAGGCGCTGACACATGTCTGGCAGGCGGGAATGAGTGAAAAAGTGGGTGTTTTTGACCCTTTTTGCGGGGCCAAAACAACTCCAATTGGTCTAAAACTTTGTGAGAATTCTATATTAGTGATGAGGATCCCAAAAATGTAAGCCTTTCCTCTTGAATATTCTCTAAAAAGGAGCGTAGCACCATGTGTGCTACTCCCTTGGCCTCAAAATTAGCAAAAAACAAAAGCTTGTCAAAATTCTCCCAAATTTGGTGGATGAGTGCCTTATGTGTTTTGGGAGACCTGTAGAGATGCTTGTGGAAAGATTCCAAGCGTAGCTTGGCATTTTTCTTCTTTTAGTGCTTGAATTTCCATGAGGGCTTCCTTTAGTTTGGCACTAGCAAGTTTCTTTTTCATGGCATAATGTTTGGTCATATTTTTCTGGAGAGCAAGGCCCCTCTTTATCTTCTTGAAGTGCTTGTGTTCACTCTTGTAGTATTGAATGATAAGTTGTGCCATCTCAAAATCCCTCTCCCACTCCTTGATTTGGGCATCCTTGCTTTGGAGTAGTAGTCTAGTGGCCATCTCCTCATCTTCATTATCACTATCTAGGTCAATGAATTGTGGCTTTTGAGTAGTTTGCTTGCCTCCCTTATTTTTGTTATCCTTTTTCATCTTCTCTTTGCCCTTGTCAAGCCTTTGAACTAATGTAGATGGCAAGGTCCCTTGCCTTTTGGAGGCAGCAAACACTTGCCTTGATCCTCTTTGATAAGTGAGAGGGAGAAAATCAAATTTGTCTACTATAATTCTCTCTTCATGACTGATATCAAGATTGTCTTTCCTTTCATCAATGGTCTCTGAATTTATGTCTTATTCATTTTATTCTTGGCTGCCCTCTTGACAGGCATTTTCATTTTCCTTCATGCTAATATCACTGTCATGACTTTCACCACTATCATCAATCTCTTGATTACTTTTTGGGTTCATGGGGTCAACTGGCATCAATATTATTAGGGCTATCAGTCATCATGTTTTCTTCATTACCTTCATGACTGTCATTAGCCCCTCCTTGAATTTATGCACCATTACTATCTTCATTTTGTTTATCTATGTTATCTTCTTTATCACTGCTTTGGTCTCCTTTACTGTCCCTGTCTTCATAACTTCCTTGCCTTTAAAATCTACCCTTTCACTATATGTTTCTTCTCCATTAGTCTCTGTCTCCTCTTGTTCTTCTGTATTTTCTTCTTCATAACTTGCCCCTATCTCTATATCTTCATTTTCAGCCTCTATTATTGTCCTCTCTATCACGACCTTGTCTTCATAATCTGCCTTTTCATCTGTTTTTTCTTCATTGATATTTTCTATGGGGTCAGAGGGACCTTCATCAGTGTCTTCATCACTATCTTGAGAATTTTCATCATTGTCATTGTTTTTCCCAATGCCATTGTCTTCATCTTCTGCCTCTATCTCTTCTTCTAATTCTTTCTTTCCATCATCTGTCCCTTCTTCATTGCTTTCATCTTGATCACTATCATGATCTTCTACATCTTCTGCTATGTTATCTTCTTCTTCATCCTCATTTGGCTCTTGCCTTCTTCTTCTTTTCCTTTGTTCTACTAATCTCCTTTTGTCCTCATCATCCTCTTCATTATCTGTGTCTTCATTATGAATGTCATGGTCTATTTCCTCATGAGCATCCTTTACGCCTCACCATTTCTTTCTTCTTCCTCATTATCACTTTCTTCATTTACATTTTTCTCTTCCTCATCATTTGTTTCTTCCTCTTGACTGTCATTTTATTCTTAGGGGGAGGATTCATGTGTGGATGAGGAATCATGGTTAGTGGGGTTTGATGGAGGAAGGGAGGAAGGTAGATGAGATGATGAGGGTAAACGTTGCAGAGGAAGAGGCTTTGGATTGGTGAAAGCATCATGGGCGATGAATACTTCCCATGGGATACCCTGTTGCTCTAACTGATGCAACACAATCATTTGGATAAGTGAATGGTGAAAAAGACTCGGCATCTGTTGGGAAGGAGGTCTCTTTTGCACAATGTATGAAATCTTTTCAATACTTCTAAAAAGGTAATAAGGAAAATGTAGTAGCTCGGCCTTAGTGAAGTGCATGAGCGAGTCTTACATGGTAGGAATAAAGCCTAAGAAAACCTAACCTCACGGGTGAAGTACTTCATGATGAGTTTCATTAAGGGTGCATATCTCTCAGATAGATGTGAAAATGGAAAAATGGATTTGCAATCAGCTTGATATCTAGGTTTTAAGAAAGTGATAATGACTTAGGTCTAAATTCATGTTTGCTTGAACCATTTTCTCCCCGGGCAAGGTATCCCGGTGGCCATCGTAATTGTATTAGTGGTTAGCTCAAAATTCACTCTGACTAGATGCACTTGATGATCATGGAGGTTGAGGATGAAAAGTCTAGTCAACCCGGGGTGACTTTGGACTCTTTGTAATTTATCACGAAGTCATGACCTACCTCTTGAAAATATGTAGGTTGTTGTAGGGGAGAGTTTGTCGATTCCTTAGTGTTTATAGGCTCAAACCTGTTCACTCTCCCACACTTTCTCTGTTGTCCTCTAGGCCTTTGGCCTTCCTCACCACTGTCAACACTTCCTTCTCTAGGCATTTTATCCTTTAATCTTGTCTTGAAATGAAAAACCCTACAAAATATTTATGAAAGGATATGGAGAGGGCAAGTGATATGATAAAGGGGAAGGCAGTGATTTGCAAATTTGGAGCGGAAATGATGAGTGAAGGACACCTTGGGCCACAATGTGTTTTCAGCATGTATGTGGATGGATGCTCTTCAATCAGCAATGTTTTTTAGCATGGGGACGCAATTTATCTTTTTAGCGTTTTTCTTTCCTTTACATTTCTTGCTAAGTTTGACTTTTAAAATAGCATGAGAGGGGTCATAGGTCAAAATAATTCTTAAAAATCCTTCAAGAGGTGTTAAGAAAATAATTTGAAAATCTTTGAGCAATTTGGAGGCTTGAAACAACTTGAAAAGCTCTCTGGCTGAAGAAAAACACACAGGAGTGTAGCATGGGCCAGTCGGGTGGCTTATGCACAACCTGAACAGACAGGCGCGTAGCAGTGGGGCTGTCAGGTGGCTCCTGCATTCCATGGCGCGTACCAGTCGGGTTTTTGGGTGGCTCCTGCATGCCCTTGTGCATAGCAGTTGAGCTGTTGTTGCTCCTACCACCGCGGTTGGACAGACCAACGCGCTTTGGAGGTGAGGCTTGGGCACATTCGGGTGGCTCTTGCGCGAACGGGGACATCACGATAGAGTTTGTCCGGGTGGTGCATGGCTCGGAGCTCGCGGGTGACGGGGGCTCACATTATCGGGTTTTGCCTTTAACGTAGCACACTCCCACAGGCGCGTAGTGCCCCGTTGCAAATTTTACAGAGTGTACAGACAGGCGCGTAGCACTTCTTCTCATGCGTGTAGCACAAGGGTATTCTGCCCGAACTCTACCAGTTTTTTCAGAGTTGTTCTCCTTTGAATGTTTTCTCTCCTTTGTGAAAATGAAAAATGAGTTGAGTGGTGAATGATGATACTTTATATCTTTGGAAAAATAAATTAAAGCTAGAAAACCACCTTTGCTAATGTTTTGGTTTTGGTCTTTTCATTTCCTTGCTGATATTTCCTTTTCTTTTGCAGGTGGTGACTTTAAACAAAAAAAATGACCTTTTGGTAACTAATTTGAAAACATAACCCTTTTCCTTCTCAGTGTTTATTGAAAATGATATATTTTTTTTTTTATAGCCAAAGGCATACATCATACTTGCTGTGTTTTTCATTGACCACTTCTAATTTGCTGTAGGCATCATAACACAGTGTTTTGTTTTCTTTGTCATTCTTTGGAATCTTAACAACTTTAGTCACTTAATCAACAAACTCATGATTTTCTTGGTGTTCCATTTTGACACTTTGACCTTATGATCTCTTTCCTTTGACCATTTTGATGAATATTGATTGTACTTGAGAGTTTTGTCTCCTTCATACTGATATTCTTTGTGATTTCTCCCTTTGGTGTAGTGAAAAGAGTTTTGCCTTGAAAAACCATGTAAGTCACCTTGAACATCCTTTTTGAAAACATCTTGCTATCGTGGTGGAGGTCCATAATTTTCCTTTTTAATAAACCTTCAATTTATGTTCAGTGATGCTGATGTACCTCTACCTTTGTGGCCTTTTTGCATGTACTCCTTACTGGGCAACACCTTTTAGTCAATTAGTCATAAAACCTTTGATTTTTCTTTGTTCATGAGCCCTCTTTGTCTCTCTCTTGTTGGGGTTGCTCTTAGGGATGTTTTACCCTTCTTACCTTACCTCTTTTTCCATTGATGGCCCTCTCGTTCATTCCTCCAGAAATGTCTAAGATGGGAAACTATATTTTGCAGAGGTTGTGCTTTAACCAAGGAGGTCCTTTCTTGAAGAATTTTTGATACCCTTTGGACAACCATGAGCTAACCCTCATTTTCATTAGATTTCATCTTTGGGCACATGTAAAACAATGAGTTTAGAAAACAAAAACAATGAATAACTTATGAGACCCTACATGACCTATTGCGAGTCCTTTTTGGAATTAGACTTTAGCTTGAACACTTAACTTAGGGTTTGTAGGTATAAAACGAAGTATTGACAAACCTTTATGCACTGAAATCCTAGAAACTGATAACTTTGATTTATCTAAAGAGCCTAGAAAGGTAGCTTAAAACCACCAATTCTTAATGCATTCGGTGAATAGGGGAAAAGGTTAGGCTACTTGGAAATCCAAGGTGCAATTAGAAGGGTTAGGCAAGAAGAAATAGAGTGGTAAGGTCATAGGTGGCAAACATAGTTAGAGTGAGTGACATAAGTCCATTATCTGGTCTTCTGGGAGTCATAGGTTGTGTTAGTCATTCATAATTTTCACTATCTGAAGATGAATAAGTATCGGTTCTAGATTTCTAGAAACAAAGTTCATGAACATTGTGAGTTCTAGAAATTTCACTACCTTCATTATCCTTAAGATAATTTTTCACTATTTCATCATCCCATCATGTCAAGCTCAACTCACCCATCCCCGAAGACCCATCGTGGGCTCATGCCAATTAGTTTGTCTTTGTTGTGTCACCTTTGGCCTCAGCCCTCTATTTTGTTTTGCCTAAGACCCATCATGGGCTCATGTCACTCAATTTGTCTTTTTTGTGTCACCTTTGGCCTCAGCCCTCTATTTTGTTTTTCCTAACTCCTACATTGTCCACCTAGGTATTTTAAAGGAATTTTTCTTGGTTTCATGACCTCCATGGTTAAACATAAACAAGGCTTGTATCTTGATGCTCTTACACCTCCTCCTATCCTTAATATACCTTCATAAAGACTTCCCATCATTCCTATCCCTCTAACTCATCATTTTTCTACAAAGCCTAGCCTATTGCTACAATTTGACACTTTTCGAGACTAGGACTATGTTTTTCCCTTTTGGACCCTCACTCAATTCTTGAAATTACACTCCCTTACTCTCTAACATCTATCCCTATCCCCAAAAATTTCCCCCGAAAATTTAGGCAAACCCTTAACCCCTTCGTTCCCCTCCCTCTGAGTAGTCCTAAATCCCCTCGCGGAAACCCTAATTTCCTCTTCCAACTATCACAAGGGTTTGGTATGAAAAGAGACATAAGAGAAAAGGATTCATTTTATAGATCATGTCAGCAAGCATAATTCCATACCAACTCATAAACATCATGCCTCCATCATTTGCGAATTCATTCAAAGACAAGCCATGTGTCACACACAGTGCTAGTTTTGATTCAAACTATCTTTCTGACCAAACAGAGATGAATTTGACAAATGTGGGAGAGTTTTTTGTCCAATATAGGCCCAAGAAGAAAAAAATCCTTCAGTTTTTACACAGGTATCATTTTTTGGGAGAAATATAAAAAACACAGGTGTCCGAGGAGAATTTCTGCACTGCTAGAGTGACCTTGCGAAAATAACGTTTTCTCATAGCTGGAGTGTCCAAATGACTTTCTTTATGGGTCAAAAGCCAAATAGACTTGAAAATATTTCCAATGAAATATCATGAGCTAAATTGGGAGTTAAGGAAGGCCTCCCAATTTTTTCTGCACTAGCACTCTGCATTTCTGCACCATCACTCAACACGTTTTGACCAGTATTGGGAAACTCAACTTTTGATAGGGAAAATCAACTCCAATCAGGGAAAAAATGGTATATTTAAAAATTACACAGGTTAATATTTCCAAAGAGCTATCACGGGCCCAAATCCGACTTCGGGAAGGTCCTCAAAACTTGTCTGCAAGTTGACCCTTTTTAACCTTGCGCACGGGAGAAGTTTGACGAATTGCCAAAATTGGTCAAAATCGATCTTTTCCTCCGCAAATTTTCCCCGGGCTCTGAACAAGTTGAAAAAGGTTGGTGGTAACTTTTATTTTCCCTCTAGGTGTTATTTTGCATCCATAATCAAAGAAGAATGAGTCCCAGCAACTTGATCCAAGACTGATCAAAAGCCATTCAAGAAAGGCCTCCTTGGCCAAAGTACAAATTTTGCAAGGGAAACATATGTCCTTGTTCACACATCTGCAAGAATGATAAATATTTCTATCAGCATGAGAAGAGGTAAGGTAATGGGGTCTGATCATCACCAGAAGGCATCTACAAGAAGATAAAGGCGGCATGCCTGTGTTCAAAGACAAATTAGGGTTTTTGTGGTTGATTGACAAAACAATGTACTAGGAAAAGAACCATCACAAGGACTACAAGGAAAAAAGTCACCTCAAATCCATCAAGTGAAAATTGAATATTTTTTATAAATAATAAATAAGTTTTGAAAGGTTATAGAGAACTTAGAAGACAACACTGTTTACTTTTCTCTAAACAACCTCAAAACCTAAGAATTTGGGAAGATGGATCAAAAGGGTCAAGCGAAGATGATAAGTCCTCCTTCATAGACATGTAGATGGCATTCAAAGAACATCCAAGGTACCCTTTAGAGTTTTGTTATAGGTCAATTTGGGCATCATTCCCAATGACCTGGTTAACTGGGCATCATCTCCAGGACCAGTGACTAAGGGTCTATCATCCCCTATCATTTCAAGTTGCTACATGCCCTAAGACAAGAACAAGACAAATCAAGCATGAATTTCATCAAGAAAAGGTTTCCAAGGTTTGAAGCTTATTATATAGCATATGAGAGCTCACCAAAAATGCCTCTAAGGGGACTAAGTGCATCACATATGCAAGTATTGTGTAGCCCCATCTGGTGCTTTCTGCAAAGCACTTCTTGACATCTATGGGTGTGTTGGTCACATTGGGAGAGAAATTCTCATTGTTCCGGAATCTCCACTTGGCCAGTTCCTTCTAGAAGAGTTCACATGTGTCAAGATTCGAATCCAAGTGTCTATTTGACATCTACAAGATTGGAAACATGTCTTGCATATTATTATAAAGTCATTGATTGCAAAACAACCTTCATCTCCTCTATAAATTGAGCACAAATATGAGTGTTTGATAAGGAATAATTTGAGTAGAGAAATGCTGGTGGATTTTCAATTGAGAGTTAGATTTGTGTAACGACTCTTGGAGAGATTTATCTTTGTGATGGGGCTAGGGATGCTGTGGAAGGTCACTTCAAATGAGTCACTAGGTTGTAACCTCATACATCATCGATAAAGAATGCAACTTACTTTTCCCTATATGCATTTGTATTGGCTTTTGGGATTTTTTTCCATATTGTAAGATCTTAGTTGATGTATATGGTTTATGCTTCTTGATTTGGTAACTAACTTGAATAGACATGTTTGTATTGCTATCTTACGATTTGTTTTAGTGTTCTTTCTTGTAGGAAGCATTTTTCCCCTGAGACTACATCATTTTGAAGCTGCTTGAAGAGACAAGGCCATTTAGAAGTGCTTGGATTACAAGTAAGCCTCTAATCATAGCTGTTATTAGTTGCTCTAAGTTAGGAAAGGTAGCCGTATAGTCTTTAATGCATTGTTACAATTTGTCACCTATCTAGAGGAAGCATGTTTATCAATTACAATTCTGCCCAACAAATTGGCGACTCCACTGGGGAGAATTTCTCTTAGATCTAGGTGACTTAGCCTCTGATTTGCTTTTTTTATCCACCCAGTAGTTGTTATTCACAAAGATCAAAATTTTTCAAATCTTAATTTGCAAAAGAAGTGTGTTAAACAGTGGTGTTTTTCCTTAGATAATGCGCCCAACGCACTCTTGGACAGGACACAGTGCTTTGCATAGCACTATCTCCCTTTTAGGCCTGCGTTGCGGTCTTGTCTCCCCTTAGAGACTCGGTGGCTTCATAAACCATCCCGATTCCCTTGAATTTGTCTTTGCAAATTGATTCGGTGTGTTTTCTGCTATGTTTTGAAAAGTTTGAACCTCATATTGACCAGTGAATCTATATATTTCTTCCTCCTTTGAAAGAAAATTTGTTCAATGTTTGTTTAAAAACATTTTTCTTTATCATTGACAGATTTATTTCGAAGTATTTTTACTGTCGCATTAGATCCATTTGCTTTTGAAAAAGGAAATTGTCGTAAAATATTTGTTTCCTGATAGGAGAAATTGTTGTTTCATTCCTCATTTTTCCTTCAAAAGAGAAATTTTTGTTTGCATTCCTCATTTCTCAAAAGTAAAAGGCATTTGATTTTGTTGATTTAGTGTACTTAGTTTCTTTTACGCATTCATAACATTAAAGGAACTAAAAATAAAAACTTGCATTTGCATGTAGAAGTTTTTGTATTTTCCTAGGAACAATTAGGAAATCATTTAGTTTGGGTTTTCTAATTTGTTTGCTCACAAATTTATTTCTCTTTCCCTCTAATAGCTAGGATTTTCATTCAAAAACCGAAACTGAAAGATTGCTCATCATTCTTAGTTGCATTTTAGGAATTTTCCAATACATCATGGCGGTGAACCTTTGAAAGGAAAATTGTTAAGAAAGATCAACATAAAATTAATATCAATTTACCTAACAAAGCATTGGAACCATAATGATAACATTTAGAAGCTCTAGGCTAGAGACGTGTTCTGACGTCCTAAAACATAGCAACTGTCATTAACTTACCTGTGATACATTACGAGTGTGATACCTCACTCCATGTACATAAGTATATCGTATCTCGTCCACGTACTTTCGGGTATATTAGGTGGTGTTACAATACGATAAGTAAAAAGGGGTGCTCTCACTGCACAGTTTCACATCAGAAAATTCTAATACGGACTTGGGCCTCCATGTACCTTCATATATATTTGGGAGGAAAACTTTTAGGTGCTATCCATCCATAGTGAACCGAGTCAGCCACCTTGTAAATTGTGATACACTGAACACAACATTCGGGGAGATTGCCTGCCCGTACTTCTTGGTTCGCCAGGAGGTATTCTACAGTTCACAGTTTCTTGGTAAACCCTTTTGCCTAGCATTACTCTTTTATTTTGTTTATTTGTTTTTGGTTAAAATTAATCAGTAATCTTGGAAGAAAAAAATCCTTTCCCTCGTCATTTGCGTAGACTTGCATTAAAACCACCTTTACCACCAGAAGTTACTTCGGTAGGCAGAAGAGCATTCTGGAACTGGCCGAATCAAGTACAATCCATACCTCTGGTGAAACATCATTTTCCCATAAACTAGAGTTAGCTCAAGTTGTTTCTACACATCCCGGTTCATCTACTGTTGTCGAAATGGAGTCTTCACAGCTACTCGTGGCCACGATCCATCCAATCAGTGAGACCATACCTCCTGGGCTTGACGTTGTTCAACCACAAATTGATCTAGATCCTGTCTCTTCTTTGCCAGAACATCTGAATCCTGAAGTCGAATAACTGGAAGTTTTTCCTAGCTTGGTTATCCCACAAAGTTCTGTAGCTATTGAATCTCCCGTATCACACAGTCAACCACCTGAAATATACTTTGGGCATGGCAGTGAAATAATTCCACAGTTTTAATTACGATTGAAGAAATCCTGAGATGATACACCTTTAACTCCAACCCATTTTGGGGAGGACCTTTACTTGTACGGGCTTTTCTCAATCGACACCCTGCTTTTGTTGATCTTGCTCCTTTTCAAATTCCGTTGATTCAAAAGGGTATAACTTTGGTCGAGCAACCATATGTTGAACCAACATCTTTGGATGGGCCGAGTGTTGTTCCAATTATGTCGGCTCTACCCTTGCTACCCCATCAATGTTCACAACTTCACCGAGTCATATTTTCATGGTCGCCCTATGGTCCCATCGAATTTACAAATAATTATCTGGAATTTTCTGCAGTGCATCTTCAAATCCATGGACTTTACCAATGTCATGATCTGGTATTTTAATTTGGTAATCCTATCATAAGTACTAAATGACTTGATTCATTATACACATCATTAGAACCCAATATCAAAATTTGGTCCTTCTAGGTCTATTCCTTCAAGTACCATATCCTGTGGACTCCCGGCATTTGGAGAAATATTTTAAGTCTTATTATCCTCCTCATCTTTGGAAACCCTTGGTCACCCGTATGACAGCACTCCATCAATTTTTGGTCAATCTAATGTTGAAGCGAATTTTTTTCAATGGCGACGCCCACTACGCCTATCCAACCACAAAAACGATTGTACAATCGTATCCAACGGGATGACTTTGTTACACCCACTTCATTACCACTTATTAATAAATCTTTACCCCGATTCTGATCAAAATGTTTTACATCGACATTATCAAAGCGGGTCCTTCTACTCAATACCATCAAATGTTGGGTCCACAGACTCCAAATCCTTTGATTAATTTACAATAACCTGTATCAGGAATCATTTATTCACAAGCTGGTCTACCATTTTATGAGATGTCACAATCGCAACCGAGTTATACCTATCAAATGAATCCAATTTATCCTAATTTGGGTTATAAAATTGGTGGATAGACCCCTTGGAAACCTCAGGCGCAAATGCCTCAAAATTCTTTTCAACAAGTATCATATCTAGGTTTTGGTCAACAGAATCCTCAAGCGTTTGATATGCAAAACAACCCCTATCTGGGTTACCAGAAGCAGATTCCTTATGCTGGTGCTCAAAGACTTGTTTCTCAAGCAATTCCATCTTATCCTGGCTATCTTTCAATCGACCTTAATCAACGGTTACCTTTGTTACCTAACCCCAGGATTACACCAAATTTAAATCGGCTAACTAATGATCTGATATTATCTTTGCTTGGTGGCGGTGATACCTCACAAATTGCACCACCGGATATTCCTACCAGTTCAATGGAAACCTTGGAGAAGATCCGTTGGCCCATGTTATGACTTATCATTTATGGTGTTCATCGAATTCCTTGAATGATGATTCTATGCGACTACGTTTTTTCTAGCATACGCTCACAGGTCCGGTTGCAAAATGGTAAATTGAATTACCTAGAGCTTCTTTTGATAATTTCCGTACAACTCTTTGTATTTTGACTCATTTCTAGTTACCCATCAGATATGAAACAGGAACGAAAATCTTGACTAATTTCAAACAGACTAATGCAACTCACATTTCTGATCATATTTATGAGTGGCGTTGTCGCGACGAATGGTTAAGACATTTGTTCCTGATCAACTCCTTGCTGAATGGTTAAGACATTTGTTCCCATTAATTAAGTCCCTTTACCATCTACAAATGAGGATGTGGCTAAGGGTGGCATCATCATAGAAGAGAAAGTTATCGCTCGTGCCCAATATTTAGACTTGATTTATCCTAGGTCTTGTAGCTCTATGAAAAAATTCCTAACGCGCCGAGATATAATTTCAATGTTCCTCCTCAATTAAAGGACTCTCATGCCAAAGATGGCTTGATAGGCACTGCAAGCACACACTACCCTACTTCATCTGATCTTGCTCCTACATGCCATGTCATTTTACAAAGGAAAAGGTGACAGGCATCCAGGAAGTAAGAAAAAGGGGAAATCAAAGAAAAAGAAAACTTCTAACCTGTAAGAAAGATCATCACATTCAACCATCTAGTCAAAACCTCATTATCCATGCATAGCTCTGTAATGAGGAACACTTTGTTAGGGATTGTCCTCACCATGTTGAAGTCTCAAAAATCATCGAAGTTCAATCGTCGAGTTTGTGTTGACAGACCCATTTCAAAATTTGGACACCAACATGGTTGCTATGGATCCAACTCCTAGCTCCCAATTTTTAATGTTATTTGTCACAAAACCTTCAACAAATATTTTGGTGTCAACGTGAAATAAATATTATGGTATTCGAGCCAGCGATCAGCCTACTACCTCGACAAAAAAATCCATCTACGAGTCGGTACCACCTACGCATATTCTGAATTAATCAAGCCACCAAAGGGAGTAATTCATAAATTGACATATCATCCTCGGCAGGCGCCAAAAATTTATAATATAGTCGAATATTTGGCTCGATCCCCTTGACTATGTACGCTCTTGAGGTATTACAAAATTTTCCCTCCCAAAAACGGGCTTTATTGTCGGTATTGGTGGAATTGATCAGGGCGATTCTAATCTTGTCGTCTTTAATCATACGAGTTTATGCGCAACTACCGATAGAATTTGCATTCTCCATACAGAAGTAAATGTTCTCGAAGCACTATTATTGATGAGGGAGCATCTACATGCATTATGTCTCTAAAGTTGTTGGAAGTCACTTGGCTCGCCGCGCTTATCACAATCATCAACGATGTTGAAGGCATTTGATGGATGTACATATAAACCTTGTGATACATTATTAATACTTTTGCATGTTGAACTAGGGGGAAAATAGTAAATATTGATCTTGAGGTTGTTGACGGACCCCTTGACTATAATATTTTACTTGGAAGTCCATGGGTATATGCAATGACTATTATTGTTTCAACATATTTTAGAATGATTGTCTTTCCACGTAATGGTACAATCACAGTCATTAATCAACTATCCTTCTTTGCCTCTGTTTCACAGGTAACTAGAAGCATTCCGTTTGTTCACATACCCCTACTAGAACTTCAGAACATTGGTGTAGGACTCTTAAAGGATTCCACTCTCATGGGAACCTTTGCATTATCACCGCACAAACGTCGGCGGAAATTGCAAGTATAGGGCATAGCTACATGATCTCTTCCACTGCATCTAGCTTAAGGGATAATGCAGATTGATTAATATTTCTACGTTGGATGAGTTTTAGCCCATCCCTATTGGTGGCATAGCAATCAATCTATACGGCTTGGGTGGAAAATCCAAAATCAGCGTCCTTGAGTGTTTGGTTACAGTTGTTTCTTAGATTTTGGTACTACATATGATCCATTTTCTGTTCTTTGACGGATGGAGATATTTGAAGCCATGATAATGGGAGAACCATGGGAAGATTATCATCATCATTCCCATCTTCTAATTATGAAGAAAATAATCTTAGTAAACTATATCACCCATCCATCAAAAATTTCTTTTCGAATTATTTTCTAGTTAATGCAATCGAGTTGGAGCAATCTATCAAATATTTAAAGAGCTGTTTATCAAATATTTACGACCAAACACAACGGCGTTGTAAAGAGAATATTCATGTTGGTGTATCTTGTTCTCCATCAGAACTTGAATCATATCGCTCTCTCTTTCATGAATTTTGTGACGTATTTTCTTGGTCTTACGAGGAAATGCCAGGCATAGATACTAGTATGGTTGAACACACTATCAATATGTATCTTGATGTCAAACTGGTGCGTCAACAACTTCGTCCTGTTCATCCGAAGAAAGCTATTGCCATCAAAGTAGAAGTTGAAAAACTTTTGCGTGCTAGTTTCATTTGCCTTGTTCCGCTAATTGAGTGGGTTTCCAATATCATTCATGTTGAAAAAAATAAGGAACCGTTAGAGTGTGTGTCGATTATCAAGATGTTAATCATGCTTATCCAAAAGACAACTATCTACTCTCTTTATTGACCAGATTATTTATGATTGTGCTGGATGTGAAATCTTTTCGTTCATGGATGGATTTTCCGGCTACAATCAAATCAATATCTGCCCAGATGATCAACATAAGAAAAAATTCATTTGTCCCTAGGGCACATTCGCTTATAGGAAAATTCCGTTTGGTTTAAGGAATGTTGGGGCAACTTTTCATAGAGAAATGGATTATGCTTTCAATGACATCAAGCACATTGTTCAACCATATCTAGATGATTTACCAGCGCATTCACGAAATTAGACTGATCACCCGACGCATTTGAGAGCCATTTTCCTTACCCATTTCAACACCACAAAATACTCCTCAATCCACATAAATGTGTTTTGTGTTGGTTTTGGTCGTTTTCTTGGATTCGTAGTCTCGAAAGAAGGAATTTGAATCAACCCATTGAAGGTTCGAGTCCATTCTTGATTTGCACTGTAGTCAAACTTACTTCGGATACGGGAACTTCAAGGAAAGGAAAATTCCTAAGGAGGTTCATTCAGAATTATGCGAAATGGCTCAAGGATTTACTCGACTCTTGAAAAAGGACGTTCCCTTCAATTAGGACCAAGTTGTGCAAGCTTCTTTTGATGTTGTTAAGGACACTCTTGTCTGAGCATTGTGGAGCGATAAAAAGGGTCTTTTTAACTCCTAATTACCTTCACATTAATTGTCAACCCAGGGATGACTTTTTATTTCAAGAGTGTACTCAGTCTGAGGTGGCTATTTACTCAAGAGTAATGTTTTGCAGTATAGTGCTTAAAATCCAAAAGTAAATGAAAGCTGGAAACAAAATCTAATTGGAACAGCAAGAAATTGAAATGTTCTAAACTAAATCATTCACTCAAAGAACCATCAATCGAGGATACAGTAGCAATAAATCATTCCTCTGGATATTGATGCAATTGAAATCAAACCGGAACAAGACAATCAATCTAGGAACGAGGAAGCAATAACCGATGTTCTCTACAGTTGAGAGTCCTGCTTTAAAGCAATTAAAAGGAAATAGAAATTAAACTAAAGCTGCCATTGAAAGTAAACTAGGAAAACTCCTTAAAAGCAAACTCTTGCAATTAATCAACCAAACTAAACAGCGAAGTAAATGGACAACAAACTTATAATTAAAGGAATTAAACAACGAATCATATTTAATAAATCTGAACAACAAACTCTAATTAGTGGAATCGAATAACCAACAATCTGAAATGAACAGCGAAACTTTACATTTGAAATGAACAGCATAACAATATAAGTTGAAAAGGATAATAATCCTTGTTATGATGGAAAAGAACAGCCACACGATTCAATCTCAACTTGTGCAATAAAATAATTCCATAAAATATTCTAACAGCACACTATAAAAACATGAAACTGTAAAATAATGCAATTCAAAAGAATAGGAAATAAATCAAACCATCACACAGCAGAAATTGTAAATATATGATACACAGCGGCAGCAGCGTACTCCACCAGAGGCTGGGCCCTTAGCCGCCAGCGGACGCTGCTGGGTTACTTCAGAATGAAAAGAATGAACAACAACTCCCAAATCATGTATTAATCAGCAAATTGTGGAATCATTACAACAGCAAAGGCTTGAGAATTACAGCATGCAACAATCCCTATCCTCTCATGAATAATCCACCATCATTCTTCATCATTTTTCCATCATTTTTCATCCCCAAATCCTCAAATCATCCCCATCTCTGATCTCTGTTTTCATTTAAATAGAGAGAGATCAGAGAGAAGTTACAATAAAGATAAGTATAACATGATTTCTATTACAAAATTGGTTTGCTTATAACCATTTGATCAACGAGAACAAGGCGAATTTGGCTTTGCAGCTGAGATTTGGAGGACGGCCGCAACAACAAATCTGAGAAAATCATGCTCAAAGAACCCTGCGTTTCTCTCAGTACAAGCCGAATTTGGGCAAACCGTTCTCCATTAAAGTTAATTGGGTCCGTTCTGGACAAAACCCATGTTTCGGATTTTCTAGATTCTGCTTCATTTGCTCGAAATCTCAACCGCAAAACCGTCACTTCTTATTCCAGCGAATTTCTGAGTTGGCACTTTTAATGATCAAATCTTCAATCTGGAAATTATCTTGGAGGCTAAAAATGGTGAATAATGTTACAACTGATTTATTAAAACTATCATTTGATAAAATCATGCATAATCATCAATTTATTAGAAATAAAGGAGAATAAATAATATTCATTCATAGAAGCATAAATCATCATAAAATGGATTTATATAATAAATTATAATAAATGACATGATGAAGAATAGTAGAAATGGGTGGAATAAGTGTTCAAAAGTGATAATAATATTGCCATATTAACGGCCCAACATACCCCCACACTCAATATGTTGCATGTCCTCATGCAACGAAAACTGAATATATTGCATGTCCTCATGCAACCCAAAGACAAAAACCCATGTGTTAACCAAGCAATAAAAAATATGTTCATCTCAGCTCATGAAATGGATAGAACAAATGAATTCTTCCTTAATTAATGAATATTCACTTTAGTAATCTTGATGAAGGCATAACAATTTTTATATTGACATTCAACTATATGTATATATGAAGTTGCAACAAAATATGATATAAGTAACAGCAAACTTCATTAACCATTTTCTCAAAAACTACAAACCAGCTTTTGTTGAAATTTGGCAAGTAGATTTATAATATATAAATGTCTTTATGATCCAAAAATCAGATTGTTTTGATGCATGGATCATGAGATATAAACAAAATGGCTGTAGGTGAGAGTGCATGATTTCCGAAATTTTATGAACCAATTTATCTTGAAATTATCTGGGTTTGTATTAATGATACGTCTGTGTTTTCCAGAAATCACAAGAATTGAGTTCATGGTTTTTTTTTTTTTTTTTTTAAATATTATGGAAATCAATTTCTGCATTGTGTAAAAATGAAATTGTATGCCTTAAATGAGAAAGAAAATAGAAAACATCCATCATGCATAGCAATTCCTCCCCCTCTCTGAAAAATTAGCATGCCCTCATGCGATGCTAGAAAGAAAATAGAGGTGGTTGCTACCAGCTGTTGAATTCTATGCTTGGTGTAAAACAACATGGAATAAGGGAGGTGTTGAGAATGAATAAGAATAGCAATGGATGATAAAGAATATGAATGACATGGTTATAAGAAAGAAATGAATGAAAGGAACACTCCCCCATACTCGAAAATGATATGCCGCTGAAAAAGGGAAAGTGGTAAAGATGTGGAATGAAGGATGATAAATAATGCTCAAAATGGATTTGCATGAAATTCTCCTAAATTCGTAATAAATCAGAAAATTATGCTATTTTACCTCAAGTTTTACCTCCAAAAATGTGGAATGACATATATGGACTGGCAGTTGTTGAAGCTGATGTAGGCAGAGTTGGTGCTGAAAGTGATGCAAAAGGTAGAATCCAGGCAAGCACATCATGTCGGAAGAATTGTGCACGTTCGCGAGTTGCTCGAGCCTCTTCTGTTAGTTGCAATAGTGTGGTCATGTTGTGAATAGAATTCTGCCCATACTTGTTGTTCTCCTGTAAACAAAGCACTATTTTGCATACAATGTTCTTGAATCCATAGTGTTAGTTTTGAATAGAAATAGATAAGATGCATGCAAAACTTTCAGTCAGAAAAACTTTTGTCAAATCAACAAGTTATGGCAGAGTGTAGTAATCATACCGCATGCTATCCCATAATGCATACATTCCCCCTCCAATTGGAAAAGGAATTCCATGACCATAAAGCGTATGAGAGGTGTTGTGCTGAGAGCAATGCAAGGGAATGAACAATATTGCAGTAAATAAAGCAAAGTACACATATCAATGATAGGACAGCGAGAGTTATGGTTATAATGAGAGCAGAGTGTGTAAAGATAGTTATGAATAAAAGATAGGACGCTTTGAATTGATGATAAGTTATGAAAAAGAGAAAAAGAACAACAATGTGCCAAAAAGATGCTTTACTGATAGTATGCTAGCTGAAAATGATGTGATTGATCATAAAACAATTTCTCATGCATAAAGGTTCAAAACAGGGAAAAAGTTAAGGAAATAACTTCTCTGATAAAAAGAAAAAAATAAGAAAAGGGTATTATAGTAATAATTGACGATAAGATATAACTTCAATACCATAAGCAGAGCCTCTGCTGCCAGCAGGCGTCCATAGCCTCGGCGGGGTTGCTTTTTAACCCATATGAGCCAGAATCCTCAATTTATAACTAGAGAGTTTCAGTGTTGTTCTTACAGAAGAGACCAGTGTGCTAGCGTGGTAACAAGATAACCACACTGCCATTCACTGGGATGTAGCAAAAGTGATCAGGCCGGCTCGTGATGAGACCTCCTGTTCCAAGGATAATTTGACTATCCAATGGATCATAACCCTGGTGTGGTGGCCATAATGGGAATGTCACTTTCTTACATCCTTATGAACATGGTAGGCTGGCTCGTAATGAGACCCCCTATCCTCCATCTGTGAACAAAATTTTGTTGTTATTACACAATTTTATGATAAAAAGAGGGAGGCTCAGTACTCCTTAAGAGCAGGGATGGTGGAAGAAGTTGAATATGTCAATAGAAAAATATACCCATAATCTCATTTATTACAGACAGAGAAGATTATAATCCAGAAGGGTGGAACCAGCATGGTATTAAGATGATCAATCAATATCATGTTCAACAGAAAACAATGCTGTAAAGTAGTATATAAATAATTGTGTCCTTTTTGAAAATAATCTATCATCAAGGAGCTGTCCTGTTAAAGATCATAACGTGAATGATATTAACTCGCTTCAATAGAATCCATAATTCTTGTCCTTATAAAAATAGTGTACTTCATGCTATGAAGGGGAATCAGTAAAATGTGGTTGAGATGAACTAGGAATAGTCCCACAAGAGGAAGAAAATGTTGCTCTCAAAAATACTCTCAAAGGGTTGCTCTTTTGAAGGAACAGCAAAAACACTCAAAAAGTGGTGTTCCGTGTAGGGAACAACAAAGGAAATGCACACCAAAAAGCAAAAATACACATAAAAAAAAGTGAAAATGCAAATGTCGTTCCTTTGGAAAAAGGAACAGCAAAAACTAAAAGTGTCGTTCATTTGGAAAAGGAACAACAGAAACGCAAGTGCCGTTCCTTTGGAAAAGGAACAGCAAAAATGAAAAGTGTAGAAGTGCTGTTCCATTCGGAAAGGAACAGCAAAATGGACAATCATAAAATGCAAACATGCAAAAAAAACAAATTCGTTGTTCACAGCATTGATGCTGAGGATGAGTTACACTTTGAATGAAGCAACACATGAAACACAAAATATAAGAGAAATTAGAAAAGAAACAACATTTTATTTAAAAACAATATGTAAATTAAGTTACAACAGCTATGATATTATGTAAAAAAAAATGATTTTTTTGAAGAATGTTTTGGCAGCAGTGACAAGACATGAATCTTCAAATCGAAATCAATTATTCATTTCTTCTATTATGAATCCGTTGGGTAATGACTTAGATGAAATTCCTTTGTTTCGTTAATTTTTTTTTCAAGAATCACTCGTCCATAAATTGACCTTCTTTATTTTCCCAGGACCTGCAAAAAAGCGAGTGTCTACCTGCAATAAAACATTAAATCATGGAGAAAGAGAGGTGATCGGGCTCCCCTAATCCAAGAATAATGCAAAAAACAACAAGTAGTTACTCTATATAACAAATCCATTGAGAAAATAACAAAGTAAAATTTATTTGTCACCTGCGGGAGAGCAGTGGTCGACCATACTAACCTGCAGTGTTTTAATCACAACTTCTTTGTTTTTCGTCGAAATTGAGTGATTCCAAAGCCAAATGAGAGCTAATTCAAAGGTTTATCTCCAGTAGCAACAGGTTTTAGAAATTCAATGATATGATATGTCAATTTTAGTTAGAACAACCTGCATAACATAGTCATTTTCAATTACCCAGCTCAGATCAACAGTTAATGTTTTAAGCGCAACTTTTTCGTTTGATGTCGGATTCGAATGATTCAAATTGGAAATGAAATTAGATTCATTTATTTATTTCCAATAGAAACAGGTTTTGGAGACAAGAAGAATTGATAGGTCAAATACTGTAAGGAACAGCCGGAAAGACATAGTTTTAAGGGTGCTGATTTACGATAGACAGTCAGTATTTTGATCATAAATTCCCCATACGATATTGAAAATGAGTGATTCCAATTGCATTGTAAACTATATTCATAGGGGAATCTACCATAGAAACAAGTTTTAAAAATTCATTCATTTAGGCCTCCAAAAACTGACTGTCCCAACTCTATTCCTGAGCTTCCCATTAGACATCCGGTCAATGTTTTGGTTCTAACGTTTTCGTTTCAAATCCAAATTGACTGATTCAAATTGGGTTAGAAAGTAGATATCAAGGGCTACCTACGGTAGAAACAGGTTTTAAAAATATTCATTTTTGGTCCCTCAAAACATGACTGTCCCGACTGTTTTTCCAGAAAGTTCATCAAGCCCGCAAGCCAAAAAAATGATATTCAAGCATTTTTTCAAATTTGTGATAAAAAATGAATATAAGTGTTTATATAATTGTTATTTGCAATATAATTCATCTACATACACAAATAAATTGAAATATTTATCACCGATGTTGATTTCGATAGCGTGTTGCAACAAAAAAAAACAACTATTTTTACAAAAAAAAACAAAATGCATTTATTTATGTTCTTATTTTATTTTATTTTATTTTTTCACTAACCTACTTTGATTGAAATATGAATATGACTATGTATAGGAGTACTTCCAATGGAACCATTTTAGAAATAAGGCTTCCAATATATACATACCCAAATTTGAAAAATGCATGTTGATAAAAATTAGGGTATGAGAAGCCAACTTCCCTTGAAAAGATGTTGTCAAAATTGTTGAAGTATGGAGTGATGATGCAAACACGTGATGGAGTGAAACCAATCTTCAATATATCCATTAATTTCTTGATTTCCCATCATACCATGAGGTTCTTGAGCTTTTAAAATGGTTTGTTGATGCAAACTAGAAGTAAGCTCATTTGCTTCCATAGCTTCTACAATTTTTGAATTTGAAACATTCTGAATCTCATTGTAAGTTTTCTCTAATGGCGCATGTGAGATAGAATGGGTGGGAAGGGTGGGTAAATTTGGCAGTTCAACATTGTAAGCATGTTGTACTGGTTTATTGTGGTGAGGGTGTGGAATTAGTTGAGCGGGAAATTGTGTATGGAATGGAGCATTGTGATGATGTGGTTGGTTGGGTTGAGTGGATAAATTTGATATGCAAGCAGGATGTTGTGAAAGAGCTGGTGGAGAATATGGAGAATGTGCTTGTGCTACAAGATGAGGGAGAGTAGTCATGAAATCATAAGGTGAACCATGCCAAACTTGTAGATAAGATTGGTGGTTATATTGAAATTGACATGGCTACCCTAGAACATGAGTATTCCATAATGGATTATGCAAGTAAGAGAATGGAGAAGAAGTGTTTTGAACCATACCTGTAGGCCATGATTTCCATGGTTTTGACCTTGTTGCAGCTTCCTCACCTCTTTGGTATGATACTTCCATCCTAGATAAGGAAGAGTAACCATCTATGGGCTGCTCCTTTCGGTCATGAGGGAAAAACACTTCATCAAATTCTTCATTTTTATGAACCTGCAAAACGTCCAATTTTGAGCTTAGAGAGCTAATAAAATCAACTTTAAAATTTTCAAATAAATCATTGATTTCATCTCTTATGTCTCCTATTCTTGTAGCAGATTTGGAAAAGAAAGAACAAACATCTCTAGAATTCTTACCAGCCTTGGAGATTCCTCTTGAATACCTTATGCACAACTCACAAACATCATCATATGATAATTGAAAAACATCACCTTTTCCTATCAGATTTAAGAGTTCTAAAAATTCATCTTTGATTCCTTTAAGAAGGAGTGTTTTTAAGATCTCTTTTCCCAAATGCTTATGCTTTGATTTTTGAAGGTTATAATGAAATCGATCTACATAGTCCTCCAAACTTTCATCTTCCCCTTGTATCATACTGAAAATATCTTCATTGGATTTGCAATAGTCTTCGTACTTCTTCAAGAATATGTTCTTCATGTCCTCCCATGATTGGATGCAATTCCCACCTAGGTTCATGAACCATCGGAGAGCTGCTCCTTTTAGAGTAAGAGGAAACACTTTCAATCTTTGATCATTAGTACAATAATCATATCCTCTACAAAGTATTTCGAACTCAAATAAGAATGTATCTGGATCTTCATTTGCTAAACCATGAAAATTTGGTAAATATGGGGGAATTATGTGCATTTGTGTCACTCCTCCTAGATCTTTGATAGGAAATTCAAAAGTAGAAACGTGAGCCATTTCTTACCATAATATAAGATGTTTTTCATGTGTTTCTTCGAGGCTCCTTCTTCAAATGTTCCTGTCAATTAGTTAGTGAAATGGGTGGTGCTTACATCACCACTTGAGTGAAATCATGTGATTCGTTTTTTTTTTAAATTTCTATATTTTTCTAGTCATTCACACAAAAATTCAAACATCTATTTCTACACAAAAAATTAACAAATCTGCCGGAAAGCGGGCGGGGGAGCAGGGCTGTTACATGCTCCGTACGCAGGTTCTTACCTTCCGTTTTTAATACCCAATTCTCTCCTAGCAAGCACTCATCAGATTCACACTACTCTTTAGAAATGGCTACACTCTCCCCGGCAACGGCACCAAAATGTGGAGCGATAAAAAGGGTCTTTTTAACTCCTAATTACCTTCACATTAATTGTCAACCCAGGGACGACTTTTTATTTCAAGAGTGTACTCAGTCTGAGGCGGCTATTTACTCAAGAGTAATGTTTTGCAGTATAGTGCTTAAAATCCAAAAGTAAATGAAAGTTGGAAACAAAATCTAATTGGAACAGCAAGAAATTGAAATGTTCTAAACTAAATCATTCACTCAAACAACCATCAATCGAGGATACAGTAGCAATAACTCATTCCTCTGGATATTGATGCAATTGAAATCAAACCAGAACAAGACAATCAATCTAGGAACGAGGAAGCAATAACCAATGTTCTCTACAGTTGAGAGTCCTGCTTTAAAGCAATTAAAAAGAAATAGAAATTAAACTAAAGGCGCCATTGAAAGTAAAAGGAGAAAACTCCTTAAAGCGAACTCTTGCGGTGTCAGCCAAACTAACAGGGAAGTAAATGGATAGCAAACTTATAATTAAAGGAATTAAACAACGAATCTATTGTAAATACGAACAACAAACTCTTATTAGCAAGTGGAATCGAATAACCAACAATCTGAAATGAACAGCAAAGCTTTACATTTGAAATGAACAGCATAACAATATAAGTTGAAAAGGATAATAATCTCTGTTATGATGGAAAAGAACAGCCACACAATTCAATCTCAACTTGTGCAATAAAATAATTCCATAAAATATTCTAACAGCATACTATAAAAACATGAAACTATAAAATAATGCAATTCAAAATAATAGGAAATAAATCAAACCATCACACAACAGCAATTGTAAATATATGATACACAGCAGCAGCAGCGTACTCCACCAGAGGCTGGGCCCTTAGCCGCCAGCGGACGCTGCTGGGTTACTTCAGAATGAAAAGAATGAACAGCAACTCCCAAATCATGTATTAATCAGCAAATTGTGGAATCATTACAACAACAAAGGCTTGAGAATTACAGCATGCAACAATCCCTATCCTATCATGAATAATCCACCATCGTTCTTCATCATTTTTCCATCATTTTTCATCCCCAAATCATCCCCATCTCCGATCTTCGTTTTCATTTAAATAGAGAGAGATCAGAGAGAAGTTACAATAAAGATAAGTATAACATGATTTCTATTACAAAATTGGTTTGCTTCTAACCATTTGATCAACAAGAACAAGGCGAATTTGGCTTTGCAGCTGATATTTGGAGGACGGCCGCAACAACAAATCTGAGAAAATCATGCTCAAATAACCCTGTGTTTCTCTTAGTACAAGCCGAATTTGGGCAAATCGTTCTGCAAAAAAGTTAATTGGGTCCGTTCTGGACAAAACCCATGTTCCAGATTTTCCAGATTCATCTTCATTTGCTCAGAATCTCAACCGCAAAACTGTCACTTCTTATTCCAGCACATTTCTGAGTTGGCACTTTTAATGATCAAATATTCAATCTGGAAATTATCTTAGAGGCTAAAAATGGTGAATAATGTTACAACTGATTTATTAAAACTATCATTGATAAAATCATGCATAATCATCAATTTATTAGAAATAAAGGAGAATAAATAATATTCATTCATAGAAGCATAAATCATCATAAAATGGATTTATATAATAAATTATAATAAATGACATAATGAAGAATAGTAGAAATGGGTGGAATAAGTGTTCAAAAGTGATAGTAATAATGGCATATTAACGGCCCAACATACCCCCACACTCAATATGTTGCATGTCCTCATGCAACAAAAACTGAATATATTGCATGTCCTCATGCAACCCAAAGACAAAAACCCATGTGTTAACCAAGCAATAAAAAATATGTTCATCTCAGCTCATGAAATGGATAGAACAAATGAATTCTTCCTTAATTAATGAATATTCACTTTTAGTAATCTTGATGAATGCATAACAATTTTTATATTGACATTCAACTATATGTATATATGAAGTTGCAACAAAATATGATATAAGTAACAGCAAACTTCATTAACCATTTTCTCAAAAACTACAAACCAGCTTTTGTTGAAATTTGGCAAGTAAATTTATAATATATGAATGCCTTTATGATCAAAAAATCAGACTGTTTTGATGCATGGATCATGAGATATAAACAAAATGACTGTAGCTGAGAGTGCATGATTTCCGAAATTTTATGAACCAATTTATCTTGAAATTGTCTGGGTTTGTATTAATGATATGTCTGTGTTTTCCAAAAATCACAAGAATTGAGTTCATAGTTTTAAAAATATTATGGAAATCAATTTCTACACTGAAATTGTATGCCTTAAATGAGAAAGAAAATTGAAAACATCCATCATGCGTAGCAATTCCTCCCCCTCTCTGAAAAATTAGCATGCCCTCATGCGATGCTAGAAAACAAATAGAGGTGGTTTCTACCAGCTTGTTGAATTCTATGCTTGGTGTAAAACAACATGGAATAAGGGAGGTGTTGAGAATGAATAAGAATAGCAATGGATGATAAAGAATATGAATGACATGGTTATAAGAAAAAAATGAATGAAAGCGACACTCCCCCAAACTGAAAGATGATATGCCGCTGAAAAAAAAAATGGGAAGTGGTACAGATGTGGACTGAAGGATGATAAATAATGCTCAAAATGGATTTCAGTAAATTCTCCTAAATTCGTAATAAATCAGAAAATTATGCTATTTTACCTCAAGTTTTACCTCCAAAAAGAAAAATGTGGAATGACATATATGTACTGGCAGGTGTTGAAGCTGATGTAGGCAGAGTTGGTGCTGAAAGTGATGCAAAAGGTAGAATCCAGGCAAGCACATCATGTTGGAAGAATTGTGCACGTTCGCGAGTTGCTCGAGCCTCTTCTGTTAGTTGCAATAGTGTGGTCATGCTGTGAATAGAATTTTTCCCATACTTGTTGTTCTCCTGTAAACAAAGCACTATTTTTCATACAATGTTCTTGAATCCATAGTGTTAGTTTTGAATAGAAATAGATAAGATGCATGCAAAACTTTCAGTCAGAAAAACTTTTGTCAAATCAACAAGTTATGACAGAGTGTAGTAATCATATCGCATGCTATCCCATAATGCATACATTCCCCCTCCAATTGGAAAAGGAATTCCATGACCATAAAGCGTATGAGAGGTGTTGTGGTGAGAGCAAGGCAAGGAAATGAACAATATTGCAGTAAATAAAGCAAAGTACACATATCAATGATAGGACAGCGAGAGTTATGGTTATAATGAGAGCAGAGTGTGTAAAGATAGTTATGAATAAAAGATAGGACGCTTTGGATTGATGATAAGTTATGAAAAAGAGAAAAAGGACAGCAATATGCCAAAAAAAATGCTTTACTGACAGTATTCTAGCTGAAAATGATGCGATTGATCATAAAAAATTTCTCATGCATAAAGGTTCAAAACAGGGAAAATTAAGGAAATAACTTCTCTGATAAAAAGAAAATAAATAAATAAGAAAAGGGTATTATAGTAATAATTGACGATAAGATATAACTTCAATACCATAAGCAGAGCCTCTGCTGCCAGCAGGCGTCCATAGCCTCGGCAGGGTTGCTTTTTAACCCATATGAGCCAGAATCCTCAATTTATAACTAGAGAGTTACATTGTTGTTCTACAGAAGAGATCAATGTGCTGGCGTGGTAACCAGATAACCACACTTCCATTCACTGGGATGTAGCAAAAGTGATCAGGCCGGCTCGTGATGAGACCTCCTGTTCCAAGGATAATTTGACTATCCAATGGATCATAACCCTGGTGTGGTGGCCATAATGGGAATGTCACTTTCTTACAACCTTATGAACATGGTAGGTTGGCTCGTAATGAGACCCCCTATCCTCCATCTGCGAACAAAATTTTGTTATTATTACACATTTTTATGATAAAAAGAGGGAGGCTCAGTACTCCTTAAGAGCGGGGATGGTGGAAGAAGTTGAACATGTCAATAGAAAAATATACCCATAATCTCATTTATTACAGACAGAGAAGATTATAATCCAGAAGGGTGGAACCAGCATGGTATTAAGATGATCAATCAATATCATGTTCAACAGAAAACAATGCAGTAAAGTAGTATATAAATAATTGTGTCTCTTTTGAAAATAATCTATCATCAAGGAGCTGTCCTGTTAAAGATCATAACGTGAATGATATTAACTCGCTTCAATAGAATCCATAATTCTTGTCCTTATAAAAATAGTGTACTTCATGTCATGAAGGGGAATCAGTAAAATGTGGTTGAGATGAACTAGGAATAGTCCCACAAGAGGAAGAAAAGGTTGCTCTCAAAAATACTCCCAAAGGGTTGCTCTTTTGAAGGAACGGCAAAAACACTCAAAAAGTGGTGTTCCGTGTAGGGAACAGCAAAGGAAATGCACACCAAAAAGCAAAAATACACATAAAAAAATGTGAAAATGCAAATGTCGTTCCTTTGGAAAAAGGAACAGCAAAAACTAAAAGTGTCGTTCCTTTGGAAAAGGAACAACAGAAACGCAAGTGCCGTTCCTTTGGAAAAGGAACAGCAAAAATGAAAAGTGTAGAAGTGCTGTTCCATTCGGAAAGGAACAGCAAAATGGACAATCATAAAATGCAAACATGCAAAAAAAACAAATTCGCTGTTCACAGCATTGATGCTGAGGATGGGTTACACTTTGAATGAAGCAACACCTGAAACACAAAATATAAGAGAAATTAGAAAAGAAACAACATTTTATTTAAAAACAATATGTAAATTAAGTTACAACAACTATGATATTATGTAAAAAAAAATGATATTTTTGAAGAATGTTTTGGCAGCAATGACAAGACATGAATCTTCAAATCGAAATCAATTATTCATTTCTTCTATTATGAATCCGGTGGGTAATGACTTAGATGAAATTCCTTTGTTTCGTTAAATTTTTTTTCAAGAATCACTCGTCCATAAGTTGACCTTCTTTATTTTCTCAGGACCTGCAAAAAAGCGAGTGTCTACCTGCAATAAAACATTAAATCATGGAGAAAGAGAGGTGATCGGGCTCCCCTAATCCAAGAATGATGCAAAAAACAACAAGTAGTTACTCTATATAACAAATCCATTGAGAAAATAACAAGGTAAAATTTATTTGTCACCTGCGGGAGAGCAGTGGTCGACCATACTATCCAGCAGTGTTTTAATCACAACTTCTTTGTTTTTCATCGAAATTGAGTGATTCAAAAGCCAAATGAGAGCTAATTCAAAGTTTTATCTCCAGTAGCAACAGGTTTTAGAAATTCAATGATATGATATGTCAATTTTAGTTAGAACAACCTGCATAACATAGTCATTTTCAATTACCCAGCTCAGATCAACAGTTAATGTTTTAAGCGTAACTTTTTCGTTTGATGTCGGATTCGAATGATTCAAATTGGAAATGAAATTAGATTCATTTATTTATTTCCAATAGAAATAGGTTTTGAAGACAAGAAGAATTGATAGGTCAAATACTGTAAGGAACAGCCGTAAAGACATAGTTTTAAGGGTGCTGATTTACGATAGACAGTCAGTATTTTGATCATAAATTCCCCATACGATATCGAAAATGAGTGATTCCAATTGAATTGTAAACTATATTCATAGGGGAATCTACCATAGTAACAGGTTTTAAAAATTCAAACATTTAGGCCTCCAAAAACTGACTGTCCCAACTCTGTTCCTGAGCTGCCCACTAGACATCCGGTCAATGTTTTGGTTCTAAATTTTTCGTTTCAAATCCAAATTGACTGATTCAAATTGGGTTAGAAAGTAGACATCAAGGGATACCTAGGGTAGAAACAGGTTTTAAAAATATTCACTTTTGGTCCCTCAAAACATGACTGTCCCGACTGTTTTTCCAGAAAGTTCATCAAGCCCGCAAGCCAAAAAAATGATATTCAAGCATTTTTTCAAATTGGTGATAAAAATGAAAAATGAGTGTTTGTAGAACTTATTATTTCTATTATGATTCATCTACATACACAAATAAATTAAAATATTTATCACCGATGTTGATTTCGATAGCGTGTTGCAACAAAAAAAACAACTATTTTTACAAAAAAAAAAAAACAAAATGCATTTATTTATGTTCTTATTTTATTTTATTTTATTTTTTCACTAACCTACTTTGATTTAAATATGAATATGACTATGTATAGGAGTACTTCCAATGGAACCATTTTCAAAATAAGGCTTCAAATATGTACATACCCAAATTTGAAAAATGCATGTTGATAAAAATTAGGGTATGAGAAGGCAACTTCCCTTGAAAAGATGTTGTCAAAAATTGTTGAAGTATAGAGTGATGCTGCAAACAAGTGATGGAATGAAACCAATCTTCAATATATCCTTTACTTTCTTTATTTCCCATAGCCATCATATCATAAAGTTCTTGAGCTTTTAAAATGACTTGTTGAGGCATACTAAAAGAAACCTCATTTTCTTCCATAACTTCTACAATTTTTGAATTTGAAACATTCTGAATCTCATTGTAAGTTTTCTCCATTGGTGCATGTGAGATAGAATGGGTGGGAAGGATGGGTAAATTTTGCAGTTCAACATTGTAAGCATGTTGTATTGGTTTATTGTGGTGAGGGTGTGGAATTAGTTGAGAAGGAAATTGTGTATGGAATGGAGCATTGTGATGATGTGGTTGGTTGGGTTGAGTGGATAAATTTGATATGCAAGCAGGTTGTTGTGAAAGAGCTGGTGGAGAATATGGAGAATGTGCTTGTGCTACAAGATGAGGGAGAGTGGTCATGCAATCATAAGGTGAACCATGCCAAACTTGTAGATAAGATTGGTGGTTATATTGAAATTGACATGGCTGCCCTAGAACATGAGTATTCCATAATGGATTATGCAAGTAAGAGAATGGAGAAGAAGTGTTTTGAACCATACCTGTAGGCCATGATTTCCATGGTTTTGACCTTGTTACAGCTTCCTCACCTCTTTGATATGATACTTCCATCCTAGATAAGGAAGAGTAACCATCTATGGGCTGCTCCTTTCGGTCATGAGGGAAAAACACTTCATCAAATTCTTCATTTTTATGAACCTGCAAAACGTCCAATTTTGAGCTTAGAGAGCTAATAAAATCAACTTTAAAATTTTCAAATAAATCATTGATTTCAGCTCTTATGTCTCTATTCTTGTAGCAGATTTGGAAAACAAAGAACAAACATCTCTAGAATTCTTACCAGCCTTGGAGATTCCTCTTGAATACCTTATGCACAACTCACAAACATCATCATATGATAACTGAAAAACATCACCTTTTCCTATCAGATTTAAGAGTTCTAAAAATTCATCTTTGATTAATTTAAGAAGGAGTGTTTTTAAGATCTCTTTTTCCAAATGCTTATGCTTTGATTTTTGAAGGTTATAATGAAATCGATCTACATAGTCCTCCAAACTTTCATCTTCTCCTTGTATCATACCGAAAATATCTTCATTGGATTTGCAATAGTCTTGGTACTTCTTCAAGAATATGTTCTTCATGTCCTCCCATGATTGGATGCAAGTCCCACCTAGGCTCATGAACCATCGGAGAGCTGCTCCTTTTAGAGTAAGAGGAAACACTTTCAATCTTTGATCATTAGTACAATAATCATATCCTCTACAAAGTATTTTGAACTCAAATAAGAATGTATCTGGATCTTCATTTGCTAAACCATGAAAATTTGGTAAAGATGGGGGAATTATGTGCATTTGTGTCACTCCTCCTAGATCTTTGATAGGAAATTCAAAATTAGAAACGTGAGCCATTTCTTACCATAATATAAGATGTTTTTCATGTGTTTCTTCGAGGCTCCTTCTTCAAATGTTCCTGTCAATTAGTTAGTGAAATGGGTGGTGCTTACATCACCACTTGAGTGAAATCATGTGATTCGTTTTTTTTTTTTTTTTTAATTCTATATTTTTTCTAGTCATTCACACAAAAATTCAAACATCTATTTCTACACAAAAAAAAATTAACAAATCTGCCGGAAAGCGGGCAGGGGAGCAGGGCTGTTACATGCTCCATACGCAGGTTCTTACCTTCTGTTTTTAATACCCAATTCTCTCCTAGAAGGCACTCATCAGATTCACACTACTCTTTAGAAATGGCTACACTCTCCCCGACAACGGCGCCAAAATGTGGAGCGATAAAAAGGGTCTTTTTAACTCCTAATTACCTTCACATTAATTATCAACCCAGGGACGACTTTTTATTTCAAGAGTGTACTCAGTCTGAGGCGGCTATTTACTCAAGAGTAATGTTTTGCAGTATAGTGCTTAAAAGCAAAAGTAAATGAAAGCTGGAAACAAAATCTAATTGGAACAACAAGAAACTGAAATGTTCTAAACTAAATCATTCACTCAAACAACCATCAATCGAGGATACAGTAGCAATAACTCATTCCTCTGGATATTGATGCAATTGAAATCAAACCGGAACAAGACAATCAATCTAGGAACGAGGAAGCAACAACCAATGTTCTCTACAGTTGAGAGTCCTGCTTTAAAGCAATTAAAAGGAAATAGAAATTAAACTAAAGCTGCCATTGAAAGTAAACTAGGAAAACTCCTTAAAAGCAAACTCTTGCAATTAATGAACCAAACTAAACAACGAAGTAAATGGATAGCAAACTTATAATTAAAGGAATTAAACAACGAATCATATTTAATAAATCTGAACAACAAACTCTAATTAGTGGAATCGAATAACCAACAATCTGAAATGAACAGCGAAGCTTTACATTTGAAATGAACAACATAACAATATAAGTTGAAAAGGATAATAATCTCTGTTATGATGGAAAAGAACAGCCACACGATTCAATCTCAACTTGTGCAATAAAATAATTCCATAAAATATTCTAACAGCACACTATAAAAACATGAAACTATAAAATAATGCAATTCAAAAGAATAGGAAATAAATCAAACCATCACACAGCAACAATTGTAAATATATGATACACATCAGCAGCAGCGTACTCCACCAGAGGCTGGGCCCTTAGCTGCCAGCGGACGCTGCTGGGTTACTTCAGAATGAAAAGAATGAACAGCAACTCCCAAATCATGTATTAATCAACAAATTGTGGAATCATTACAACAGCAAAGGCTTGAGAATTACAGCATGCAACAATCCCTATCCTCTCATGAATAATCCACCATCATTCTTCATCATTTTTCCATCATTTTTCATCCCCAAATCCTCAAATCATCCCCATCTCTGATCTCTGTTTTCATTTAAATAGAGAGAGATCAGAGAGAAGTTACAATAAAGATAAGTATAACATGATTTCTATTACAAAATTGGTTTGCTTCTAACCATTTGATCAACAAGAACAAGGCGAATTTGGCTTTGCAGTTGAGATTTGGAGGACGGCCGCAACAACAAATATGAGAAAATCATGCTCAAAGAACCCAAATTTGGGC
Source organism: Pinus albicaulis (assembly GCA_034641835.2). Classification (NCBI taxonomy): domain Eukaryota; kingdom Viridiplantae; phylum Streptophyta; class Pinopsida; order Pinales; family Pinaceae; genus Pinus; species Pinus albicaulis. Next base: position 2,012,142,807 of record CM076575.1, on the reverse strand, counting down.
AAACCGTTCTTTTGTAAAGTTAAATGGGTCCGTTCTGGACAAAACCCATGTTCCGGATTTTCCAGATTCTGCTTCATTTGCTCGAAATCTCAACCGCAAAACCGTCACTTCTTATTCCAACGAATTTCTGAGTTGGCACTTTTAATGATCAAATCTTCAATCTGGAAATTATCTTGGAGGCTAAAAATGGTGAATAATGTTACAACTGATTTATTAAAACTATCATTTGATAAAATCATGCATAATCATCAATTTATTAGAAATAAAGGAGAATAAATAATATTCATTCATAGAAGCATAAATCATCATAAAATGGATTTATATAATAAATTATAATAAATGACATGATGAAGAATATTAGAAATGGGTGGAATAAGTGTTCAAAAGTGATAATAATAATGGCATATTAACGGCCCAACAAGCGTCATTAATGTATCCCCCTAATTATCAAAATGATTATTTCCTATATATCGTCGCGGCCGAAACGACCATTGCTATGGTATTGGTCCAAGTAGAAGAAGAAATTGAACATCGAATCTATTATTTGAGTCATAATCTCAATGATACGGAAGTTAAGTACTCATACATAGAAAATATTGCCTTGGTAGCTATTCAAGCTATCCAAAGATTTCACCATTATATCCTACTCTGAAAAACAACAATAGTTTTGGATTGCAACCACATGAATTATATCTTATCACGTCAATTTCTGGGGGGGAAATATTATAAATGGATTGTCATTTTGCAGGAATTTGATTTGGAATTCATCAAATCCAAGTCAAAGAAATCTTTAGTTTTGGATGAGCTTATTTGTGACCTTCCCTCTAATAGTATTGAAACTGCGTCAGAACCATCAATTCCAGACGAGTCTTTGTTTCTGATCGGATCATCTGATCCTTGGTATGGGGATTTCATCATTTATCTCTAAACCCAAACTTTTCGACCTAATACCTCTCTCTCTGAACAATGGCGTATTCGACACCAAGCCAAATTTTATCTGATCGTCGGTGATACACTTTATTGTCGTGGTGTCGATACCATTTTAAGGAGGTGCCTCACTCATGAGGAGGCCGAAAAAATGTTAAATGATTGTCATGCTAGGGCTTGTGGGAGAAATTTATCTAGATATGCTACCGCATAGAAGATACTCTGCGTCGGTTACTTTTGGCCTACTATTTTTCGAGACTGCATCCTCGCAGTCAGAAGTTGTCATGCATGCCAGACTTTTGATCATAAGATCCCAAACCACTAGCACCAATGCATCATGTTGTCTCTACTGGACCACTTACGAAATGGGGTATTGACTTCATGACCTATAACCCTCCTCCGTCCGAGGGGCATGGTTATATTATTGTCGCAGTCGACTATTTTACCAAATGGGCCGAAGTGATGCCTACATTCAACAACACATGACAGACAGCTACATTGTTTTTCTTAAACCATGTTATTGCACGGTTTGGGGTTCCAAAAGCTATAGTTATAGATCATGGCAAGCATTTTCGCAACCACATGATGTCTAAATTGAGTGCCAAGTTAGGATTGTTGCATGATAATTCTACTCCTTATTATCCACAATCAAATTATCAAGTTGAGGCTATTAAAAAAATTCTTAAACGAATGCTTCAACGAATGATAGGAGTTCGTAAAAGGAACTGGAATTTGATCCTGTACTCCGCCTTGTGGGCGTATTGAACCTTGGTGAGAAACATGACCGGATTTACTCCTTTTCAATTGGTGTATGGTCTGGAAGGTATCTTACCAATCAATTATGAAATATCATCGTTAAAACTCGCAATAGACTTGTTACCTGACACCTCAGAAGAAGAAGTGTGTCTCCTTAACCTCATCCATCTTGATGAAACACGTCGTGAAGCCCAATTAGCCAAGGAAGTACATAAGAGACGTATAAAGGCGCAATACGACAAAAATGTCCAGCCTCGCATCTTCTCAGACGGCGACTTGCTCCTTCTTTATGATCAAGAAGCTAAATAGGTACAGGAAATTTTGACCCATTATGGCATGGCCCCTATATTGTCAAAAGAGTTCTTGCTAAGGGTGCCTATGAGTTAGTTGATTACGATGGAATTCCATTGGCATAGCCTAGAAATGGGTTGTATTTGAAATGTTACTATGCTTAATCATTGTTACATAGTAATTTGTCACCATCCCTGCAATCCCCGTCCCACACATTGGAGGGCTCATTTCGTGACCTGTGAGCAATTACAAGGCTTGAAAATACTTTCATAACATCCCTCTGAACATGAGCTATCATTGCCTTGAAGACATCTCCTTGTGGAAAACCGTAAAAATGGCCCTTTTTGCATTGGCATGAGCAGGCAGTTCAGTACCCGTGCAAATGAGGAAAATACTTCAAAGAGGCCGCGCCAGTTGGCACTCTATCCCAGAGTCACACTTGCGCCAGCCAATTTAAAGGATGTTTAAAAAAAATAAATGGCGGAAGTTTCATCCTAACTGATCCAGGAACTGATATCTATCTTGAGTTGGGAAGTTTGGCTACGGATTTCCATGGAGAGGAAGTGGTTTGCCACCTCTCATGGAAGCTTCCTTGATGATAGGGCCAATCCCATGATTATAGGGATCCCAACTCCCCTTCCTCCATCTATAAAAGCTTGCCCATTTCCATTGCAAGCTAGTCTTCAAGTTACCAAATTTCCAAGAGCCTTATGTTGCAAGAGCCTCCATAATTCCCTTAAGGCCAATTTCAAGAAAGGAGACTATCGTCAAGATCCGAAGAGAGAGGTTTGTCCCATCCCTCACAGGATTTTCGAGACGTGTTCTGCTGGTGACCCGCCGAAGGAGAATTCAGCGTCAGAACTATGGTTGTAATTTTCCTTTGATTGATTATTAATGAATGACTATTAGTTATGGTTCCACTCTTGTTGTTGTTTATGATGATGAGTTATGTCTTTTCTGACTGACATATAGTTTCATCTACTGGATTTTACGCTTGCGTTTGTTTTATTTCTCGCATGTGCAGGTGTCCCATCACAGAGATCGTGGGGATCGTGATCTGTCGGAGCTAAGGAATGGGAGCGCCACCTCTTCTACAACGACAGCGTTGGATTCTAGGTAAGCCTTCATCGCTAGTCGGTGTATTTGTAATTAGGAACCTGCACTATAGCGTGTTTGATTTTTGCTAGACCCGGTCTGGGCTAGTAGGGAGCGCCTCTGTCTGCAGAGGGGATTTACCTCCACAACAAATTGACGACTCCACTGGGGATCGTTAGCTTGTTGTCATTCGTTTTATAAGCTATAGACGGAGCTTAAAGTTGGCCAGATAGCCTTCGAAAATATTTTTCTCTGCAATTGCAAAGTAGATCAAAGCTGCTTCAGTCAATCTCTGGTTTAGTTTGTAAATTCAACACTTGGAGCATTGTCTTTCCTTTTTGGTTGATTCTTGATTCTCCTTGCTTGATCAGCTATTTTGGGCTGGTTATTTTTGTAGATTTGGGTCTTTGATAGCTTGATCATTCACTGGTCTGCTTGTTGGATTGCTTCTTTTTTATTTTTGACTAGGAAACTCGACTGGCGCGCTTTTCAGCCTGACAGTCGCGCCCATTGGTGCATGTTGCTTGTGTATTACCCACGCCAATTCGTCTCTGGCACTAGTTTCAGCCTCACAGTCACACCAATCCTGTGAGCTACTAGGGTTTGCTCAGTTATGAGCTTCCTGAGCCTGATCTGTGTGTTTGGTCTTGATTTTTCCACTGTTTGAGTGTTTTGGAGCCTGGATTGACTGGCTGTTACCTTCATCCTTTGGCTGTTTGCCCATTTCCATCGATTTTGCATTTTAGCCCTAGGTCATCTAGGTGCTGTTGTGTGTCGAGCCTTCCTTAGGAGTTTTTGGTCTCTTTCAGTTCAGTCAACCTTCTGATTGCTTCTTTGCATTTATTGGGTGGTTTTCTATTGTCTCATTGCGTTGTTTGAGTGATTGTTTCTTTCTTCATTCAAATTTCGCTTCGTCTCGTCTTGGGCCTAGATTACACGGCTCATTTTGAGTCTTTGGGATTCTTTCACTTTGAAGGACTTTTGGTTGATTTGAGGTTTAATAGTACGTTTGCATTGAGTGGAATTTGCTTGGTTTTTCTCTCTTTTCATCGTTTCTCGAATTGCCTTTGCATCAATTTTCATTTTTTAGTGCATTTTTCTCTAAAAACATTGAACAAAAAAAAAACTCTTTTTCTTTGAACTAGTTAATGTGAATTAGATATTTTCAGTGTTATTAGTGATTAGTGACTTTGAACGAAAAGCTTTTAATTTCCATTAGCTACATTAGAGGTATCATTGGTTGTTTTCTGTTCATTTCGTTGTTGTGTGAGAAGCTCTCAACTCTCTCATAAGTAGCTTTCATCGAATGAAATGATATACTGTGGCATATAGATTGCATTTAGGAGATTTTGAGACATTACATTCGCTAGGGCCTGAAAACTGAAATGTAATTGAAGATAAACTTTAAAATTTACTCAATTTACACTAAGGCAGCATTGAAATCTAACGAAACACATTTAGAGGTCTAGGCTAGAGACGTGTTCCGGCGTCTTAAAACCTAGTAGCTGTCGTTCGCCTTTTGGCTTTAGACAACACTAGTACAGACTCGTGCTCCCCGTATCATCGCATATATAAAGGGAGACCCCACTAGGTTTCAATCCTTTATCCATAGGAAGCCAAGTCTGCCGCCCTATACCCGTGATACATCGAACACAACATTCGGGGAGATTGCCTGCACGTACGGAAAGTCCTTGGTTGATTTCTATTTCATTATTGAAACCAAGGTGTATATTGCAGTTCACGGTTATTTGGTACACCCTTTTGCCTAGTATTCCCGAGTAGTCATTTTGATCCTATCTGACTCCCTAAATTTGAAAGGATCACCAAGCGCTTGTCCTTTCACGCTTGTGTCAAATCTGAAAGAGATAGAGTCACCTTTTCAACCGTTTCTCGACTCTTAAAACATGAAACGGTGAAGTTTCTAAAGTTTCAATGTGGTAAAAAATTAATCACCCGCGATCACACGCCCTGTTAGATTTTGCTTGTTGGCCGTTTGATTGTGTGTCTTGACTCTTTTTCAGCCCGTGTGTGTGTTTGATTTTTTTCTCTTGTCATTGTTGTCACAGCGGCGGAACCCTCGGTTTCGTCTACTGTTAGTCCTTATACGGACGATTCATCAGAGGTTTCTCAATCCTCTGCTGAACCCCAGCAGCCCATTGTTTCCGAGTTTCCTGACGGGGGACCGGTTCTTGCTAAGCAACCTTTTGGGGGACCAGTTGAGTTCAATTTTCCCTTTTCCAACCCTTCGTCTGAATTAAGAGTAGGGGCAGATTTCCTTTCTCTTACATCGGGTTCGCCTTTTACAAATGTTGTTTTTCCTCCTAGTCCTCGCCGTCTATTACGAGATCTAGCGGCAGGCTCAAACATGAGTGATTCCAGTGAGGAAATCCCAATGTCTGGTGAAGACTATCAGCTCTTCCCACGAAGATTATTTCCAGGAGACAACTCTGAACCAGCTGTTATGTCATCATCCAGTCTCTCATTGCCAGTAGGGTATAGATCCTTGGGTCAGATCATTTCTGCTGTAGCCTCTATGGGAGTGTTATCTCCTTCTACGAGGCTGGTTGCTCCTTCATTGGGGATGTCTCCTCGGACACCCGTCACTTCTGTACCCGCTCAGCCCACTGTCTATGTGGCTGCATCTGCACACGCTGTCACGACACCCTCCGCGAGGGCTATGCCGCCTCCTGAAGACGTTTATATAGCGACTGCTATGTTTGAGAACATATCTTCGGAGGAGTATCGGTTATCCTTACAACAACCGAACCCCGAGGTTGGACCATCCTCCCAAGATCCCAACCACTCTTATTTTTCGCACTATGCACAGGATGGTACACCCGTGTATGCTTTTCCAGGTCAGTATGATGAGCACGGGGACATTTTACGTTTACCCGCTCCTGAGGCTTACCTCCATGCTCAAGGTTTACCTTATAACCAGGCTTATAACCCGAAAGGGCAACCTTTCCAAGGCCAACTTTCGGGCCCACCTGGCTATCCTTATGACCCACAGGGGCAGCTTGTGCAAGGCTATCCTGTGGGCCAGCAAGGGCCATCGTACGGTCCGCAAGGACAATATTACAACCATTCTGGTCAACCTGTGCAGCCTCAGCCGGGGTACTAACCAGGGCCGGTATATGATCCTGGGGGGCAAGTCCAACCTTCCCAACCCATGCAACCACAGTATCCTATTGCTCCTCATGTTGCACATTAGCCAGGACCATCTTATGGTCCTACCCTAGGTCAAACCGGTTACCAGCCTCCATCTGGCTCCATTCCTCCACCGGGACGACCGGTCTATCTGCCACAACCTAGTGTTCCACCACCAGGCCAAGTGACTTATCCACCACAACCTGGTGCTTGTCAACAGCCAGGTCAACCTGTGCAACCGACACAACCTGTCCATCCGGGTCAACCTGTTCAACTAGGGCAGCCCGCTCAGCCAGGTCAGCCTGTTTAACCAGGCCAGCCTGCACATCCTATTAACCCTGCTCAACAGCCGACTTATTCGACGCCGCAACTAAATCCACCATTGCCCCCTAATTATCAGGCTCCGCAGGGTTCCACCTATCAGCAGCCCACTCAACCTCAGGGCGGCTACTATACTCATGGTCAATACCGACAGAATTATAGCCAGCCCCAAGGGTCTAATTATCGTCCTCAACAACCCGGTTATACCTATAATCAGCAGCCGAATCCAAATGCTGCTTACATAGGGCCGAATCATAATCATGGTCCATAATCTAGTTATCAACCCCTGTACGCTGGTTACTAGCAACCGAATCAAGCTGGTTATAGTATCTATACCCCCTATGGTCAGAATCCTGTTGGACAGAACCCATGGGGGAAAGGATATTCCCAACCAGCGTGGAGTACAGGCACTGGTCCTTACCCAGGGCCAGGTATGCCGTCTAATCTGCCATTGCCGTTCCTGGCTACCTTGGAGTTACCGGATGTTTCAAAATTAACGAATGATCCCATATTGCATAATCCTTATTGGCCTCCGGTTCCTACCAAGGTGCCCGGCGATTGCCCCAAGTTTGAGGGTAAATCTGGGGAGGACCCCCAAGCTCATGTGATGACCTACCATATTTGGTGTTCATCCAACTCTTGGGTGGATGATTCAGTTCGTCTACGCCTCTTCCAACGCACTTTGACTGGCGCTGCAGCTAAGTGGTATATTGAGTTACCCCGTGGCATCTTTCAAGATTTCAATACCTTAGCCATGGCTTTTCTGACTCATTTTCAATTACCGGTTCGCTATGAAGCCGTGACACACCTCCTGACTTCCTTGAAGAAGGACAAAGCCACCCAAATTTCTGATCACATTCATGAGTGGCGACATCGTTGTAGACTGATCAAGTTCCATATACCTGATCAGATACTAACTCATTGGTTCACCACCTCCTTTGTTAACAAAATCGCTCAAGATATTGCTATGGGAGCGTGTGTGACTGAAGAACAAGCCATAGCGCGTGCCCAATATCTAGATCTGGTATACTCACAGTCCGACATGCTGTACGATATTTTTCCTGATGCTCCACGGTCTGGAACCTCTAAAGATCCACCTACCCCAGCGGTGGATGGTGTTATTGGTTCCGTGTCTCAGAATTCGGAGAAATCTTCGAATGGGAAGCATAAGTCCAACTCATCCAATAATTCTGCTGCTCCCGCCCCTACCAATTCTAGAAAAACTGCAGAGGTTAACGCCGTTCAGGCCAATCCTATGGAGAAAGCCTCCAAGGGGAAAAAGAAGGGCAAAGGTAAATCCAAATCCAATGCCCCAAAGCCAAAATCCAAACCTCGCACTGAGGATGGTTCTCAACGTAAACTGAAGTATCCCTGCCTCATTTGTGAAGGAGACCATTATACCAAGGATTTTCCACGACGATATGAAGTTAGTCAACTTCTAAAGGCTCCAAAGGGACTCCGGTAGTTCTTAAAGAAACATTCCCGTCTCAGCAGACCCAGATGGTTGAACAACCGTCACCATCTGCACCATTTGGGTCCCAAGTAGTTATGATGAATGGTACGACACCCATTTCTATTGCTACGCATTCGAAGGATTACAACGAATCACGGCAGGCACCTGGGGAGGCGGTTGCGGATGGACCACCTCCCCCACCTGTCTCCGGTTCATTGGAAATCGAGAAGCCTACTCTTGAACCTGTTGTGAAGCCACCTTCTATAGGTGTTTTACGAAGATCTTCTTACAATCCGAATGCCTGTGCCGTTTAGCACTATAGTATTATTAAGGATTTGGCACAGGCGCCTTCTGCTATGTCTGCACTTGAAGTTCTTCAGAGTTGTCCTTCACAACGGAAGGCTTTGTTGTTTGCAATCGGTGGCATTGATCCTGCCGATTCGAGTCTTCTCATCTTCGACTTAGAAAATTTCACCCCCCGACTTCCACATCAGATCGCTCTTGTTATTCAAGTCGGGATCAACGGTCTTAACATCCATAGGGCTGTTGTGGATGAAGGTGCCTCTACCTGTGTCATGTCATCCGCTTGCTGGAAGGCCATTGGCTCTCCGGCCCTTTCGTCATCTCCTAATGCCCTAGAGGCATTCGATGGTCGGCAATCCAAACCCCGGGGTGTTCTCGAGAGTTTATCGATCAATTTACAGGGGAAGACAGTAAACGTAGAAGTAGAAGTGGTTGACACCAAGCTTAACTACAATATACTTCTCGGCTGCAGCTGGACTCATGCCATGCTATGCGTGCCATCCACTGTTTTTTGACTTCTTATGTTCCCTCACGAGGGAAAAATCGTTACGGTGGATCAGTTGTCCTTCTTCACCTCCACCTCCGAGAACAATGTTCCATACGTGGATCAGATCCCAAATTCCCCTGACAGTGTAGGACCTGGTCTCTTCAAAGACCTTGTCCTCATGGGTATTTTTCCCGCACCACCACCGCACATTGCTCAATTTAACATGATCTCCAGGTCTAACGACCCATGGAGCATCCCTACGCCTGAGCAAGTGCTTGAGTTTGGAGAATCAATGCCCCTAAATCTAGTAGAGATTAGCTACTGTGAAATTGTTGCTGCATCTGATCCTCCCCCTCCTCAGCATGCTCCTTCGAGCATGGCTCTCGACATCTATTCTCAATCCCCCTGGCTTGGCGAGGCTGACTCGTCGGATCCTCTTAAAGAGATTTTTCCTTCTGATGAGGCCATTGAAACCATGTCTCTTGAGGAGTTGCCTTGGGGCGATGGACATCATCGTTCCTCCTTCATGCCTAGATTGGGGGCAATGTCAGATTGTCTGGAGTGTTTCGGATCTCAGGTTCCTACTCCTCCTCTCCAAACGCCAATTTTGACGCACGAGGTTCTTTCGGAAGGAAACCTGAGTAATATCACTCAAACCATCTTGATCAACATCTTCGTTAAACCGGGGATCGTTGAGAACATACACGTGGGAGTGACTTGTTCTCCTGATGAGATACAAGTCTATACTGATCTTTTTAAAGAATTCAGAGATGTGTTCACCTATTCCTATGAGGAAATGCCTAGGATTGATCCTAGTATCGTAGTGCATGAGATTCCAAACTACCCTGGTGCGAAGCCCGTGCGCCAACGCTTACGCTTAGTGCATCCTCGCAAAGCCACTGCAATTAAGGCAGAAGTTGAAAAACTTCTGAACGCGGGGTTTATTTATCCCATCCCCCTCACAGAATGGGTTTCCAACATTGTCCCTGTCGATAAAAAACAGGGTGCTATTAGGGTTTGTGTTTATTACCGCAACATCAATCGCGCCTGTCCGAAGGATAAATATCCCACTCTGTTCATAGACCAAATCATCGACGAATGTGCCGAAAGTGAGATTTATTCCTTGATGGATGGTTTCTCGGGGTATAATCAGATCAATATTTTACTTGAGGATCAACATAGGACTGCATTCATCTATCCGTGGGGTACTTTCTCTTATAAAAATCTCCCGTTCGGCTTGAAGAATGCTGGAGCCACTTTCCAGCGTGCAATGTCTTACGCTTTCCATGACATACTCCATATCGTTCAGCCTTATCTGGACGACTTGCCAGCTCATTTAGCTAGGCGAGAGGACCACCCTGAACACCTCTGACAGATTTTCCTTCGCTGCAGGCGCTACAATATTAGGCTTAATCCTCATAAATGCGTCTTTTGCGTGGATTCTGGCCGCCTTTTGGGATTCATAGTCTCTAAAGACGAAATTCGCCTTGACCCTTTAAAGGTTGAGGCTATCATCAATCTCCCATCACCCTCCTCGTTATATCAGTTACAGAGTCTGCAGGGAAAAGTGAACTTCCTTCGACGCTTTATCCCGAATTACGCCGAGGTGGCCAAAGGATTCACGCGCCTATTAAAGCAGAACGTTCCCTTCCATTGGGATGAAATTTCTCAACAATCCTTTGAGAAGCTGAAGTTGTTACTTGTTAATGCGCCTTTTCTTCGTCCTCCAGACTACCACCGTGATTTCACTTTGTATCTTGCCGCCGCATTTAGCACCATAGCCATGGTTCTGGTGCAGGATGATGATGATGGTAATGAGCATGTCTATCACGGAACCTTCTCGACACAGAAATGCATTATGCTCACGTCGAGAAGTTGGCGTTAGCCGCAGTACATGTTGTGCAGCATTTTTGCCACTACATCCTGTTGCATACGATAACAGTGGTTTCGGATTGCAACCCCATGACATATATTCTCTCTCGACAATTACTGGGGGGAAAATACTCTAAATGGATCGTTATCCTGCAGGAGTTTTACATAGAGTTCACTACTGCTAAGTCAACCAAATCACTCGTTTTCACGGATCTTATATGCTCACTCCCGACAGACTCCACTCCTTCACACTCCGAAGATCATATCCCGGAAGAAACTCTTTTCCTCATCAGTACTCGTGACCCTTGGTACGACGACATTATTGTGTATCTTCAGACCTCCACATTTCAGTCTGAGTTGACTAAATATGCCCGATGTTGGATTCGGCATCAGTCTCAACCCTACCGCATCGTAGGAGATACCTTATACTGCGTTGGAGTAGATTCGGTGCTCCGTCGGTGCCTAACCTTGGAAGAGGCTGAAAGGGTCCTAAATGACTACCACAGTGGTGCCTATGGTGGACATATCTCCGGATATGCCACTGCCCAGAAAATTTTGCGAGCAGGTTACTTCTGGCCGTCCATATTCAAAGTCTGTATCGTTGCAGTCTGTAAATGTCACGCGTGCCGGGTGTTTCAGCGCAAGATACATGCGCCGCCTCTCCCTTTGCATCCTGTTATTACCATCGGCCTTTTTGCGAAATGGGGCGTGGATTTTATGACGTGTAACCCTCATTCGGCCGGGGGGCATGCGTATATAATCGTCGCTGTCGACTACTTTACCAAGTGGGCCGAAGCGATGCCTACACTAGCAGCCGACGGTAAGACAACTGCCCAATTCATATTCAATCACATCATTGCACATTTCGGGGTCCCTCAGGCCATCGTTACTGACCATGGTACTCATTTCTGAGATTATATGATGGTCGAGCTGAATTCAAGATTGGGCTTACACCATGATAGCTCAACGCCATATTACCCTCAGGAAAATGGCCAGGCTGAAGTAGTGAACAAGGTTCTGGTTACTATGCTTCAACGAACAGTTGGTATTCACAAATCCAATTGGCACCTCCAACTGTTCTCAGCTCTATGGGCATACCGGACGTCTGCAAAGAGTGCAACTGGATTCACACTATTTCAATTGGTGTATGGTCTGGAAGCAACTCTTCCGGTTGAATGTGAGATTCCTTCTTTGAAATTAGCTGTGGAACTTCTACCCGATACTTCTGCTGAGGAAGAGCGTCTTTTGTATCTGGAACGGTTAGATGAAACCCGTCGTTTAGCTGCTTTAGTCATTGAAGCACAAAAGAAGCGGGTCAAAGCTCACTTTGATCAATCAGTCTCTCCACGTTCCTTTATCGAAGGGGACCTCATCCTTCTATACGATCAAGCGCATGACAAGCTTTGTGTCGGTAAGTTCCAACCTATGTGGCATGGGCCCTACATAGTAAAACACGTTTTGAAAAATGGGGCTTATGAGCTTATAGATTATGAAGGACTTCCGCTGGTGCAGCCCAAAAATGGGTTGTACCTCAAAAAATACTACGCCTGAAGTGATTTTTGGTGTGGTGTGTGTACATAGGTGTATATTTTTTCATTTGTGTGCATGTGTGGTGTGGTGTGCGATGTAAACATCTTTCTGCTGATCGGGTCTTCCTGATTGTGCAGATGTCCATCAATCCGTTTTTTGGTTTCGCGCATGGTGCCTCTCGCAGTACCAGGAATCTGTCTTCGACAGCCTGGGTAATCTACGATCCTGCTGGTGAGTTGGTCAACCTGCAAGGTGTGTGTCTGGGACATGCTACAAATAACATCGCGGAATATAGTGTTGTATTAGAATTATTAACTGAGGTTGTAAACCTTGGTATCCGTGAATTACTTGTGTATCTAGACTCACAACTTGTATTATTACAGCTTAACGGTCATTATTCAGTCAGAAACCCATCCATTTTACATCTGTATTTGCGTATCCTTTTACTCGAAAGAAATTTTGACTATATTACATATCAACATATACCCAGACATATGAATACATTAACAGATGCAGTAGCTAATTTGGTGCTAGATAGACATTTGCGCAATCTATAAAACAAAATCACATGTAAAAAGAAAGATCCATCCAGAAATAGATATAGATATATATAGATATCGAAATGTTTACATAGTGTGCGTCGCATAAAATCAAAAAATATACATGTTCATCTTAATACATCTGGAGACGACATGTCTCTCAAAAAAATATGCATGAAATAAACCCTAGGTGTCTAATCTGCGTGGTGCTCATGATAACAAGTCACCGCACGCACTAGCCGTCTCAGGATACGGTGGAGGTGACTAGGCACTCCCACCGTATGTCTCTGGTATGCTAGTGGGACATCTGCCAGTCGGGCGTAGTCTGGAATCCCCCGGGCGATCCCCTTGAGGTTATGGATCAACTCTCCCCCCTCGGCACCCTCTGCCTGAGGGTCAGCTGCAGGCTGAGTTCTCTGTGAGATAGGAGACATACCGACAGGTTGCTCTGGGCTGACATCTGCATATACATAACAACTGTCTTTAGAACAAACATGTATTACCAAAAAAATCATAAATGCATAAAAATAAAAAAGATGATCTTACCCAACTCCTCATCCCAATCATCTCCCTCCGGGAGTGGAAGATCTGGATCACCAGTGAAATCGGTTCCTGCATATGGCCAGTCTTCGACTATGATCAACTGACGCCGTAGCCACCCAAAAAACTCTGGCCTCCAGGACATCTGTTGGCCCCCTCCTGCTTTGGGCATCAGTGCTACCCAGCGAGCCATTCTCAGCTCTCGTGGTATCGGCTCAGCTACTATGGCCCCATTGGCCCTGGAAGATTGGTAATCGTTCCAAGATGAACAATACCAGGATAGAACCGTAGCCAAACTGTTTCAGCTTGGCTTGCTTGCATTTTGTCAGCTGCCTCTTCATGTTGACTGTCACTGCAGTGGCCCAATAAAACAGTGTAGGGCTCATACACTCAGAGGCGAGTATGAGTTGGGCTTTGGTGGATTCATGCGGGGCCTGCACTCCTGCAGCCCGCGTAATGGTGTGAAGCACTACTCTAATTGCTAGATCCTCGATAGTGTGAATGTCTACCTTTCCGCTTCCAGATCCGTTTTGTGCCCCTGGGCACACCCTCGCCATTACCTACTCCATCTTTTCACCAGATGGTCTTCTCCCTGTCAATATGGGCACCGGACCTCTGCGCGACAATTCGGTTATGAAGTATACGTCAGAAACCTCCAGTTCCAATACTTGATCCCACATCTTGAACACTTGTTCATCTACATCCCAAATACTAATCAGGTACTATAGAAGCTTAGGTTGAGCTCATAAGCAAGGTGTCAGGAAGAATTTCTTAAGCCCACAATTTCTAAGGGCATTCATACAAGTTTCATTCTCCATGGCTAATTCATCCTCTTCCCCATGCTCCTGCTCTCTCCATTCAATCACCATTTTGCTCGGTTGCCTGCATCAACATGATCAAAACCCTTGATTAGATCTCCGTCATGCTTAAAAATTCACTTAAATTACTCACAATTCAGAAATTTTGGACAAAAAATTTGGTTCCGCCGTTGGCGCGGGCCCGTGCCCGATACTCGCGCCAATGGGCGGAGCCCTAAATTTTTAAAATTCTTCCACAGAGATCCAATGAGAAATGGGAATTATGAAAAAATGGATTAAAATGGAGTACAAGGAAGCACCTCTTACTTGGAACAGATGGGAATCTGAATGGTAGCTTGGATCAGTCGCAATCGCTGTCAGAAGTTTGCACACCAAATGGACCACTATTACTCTCCAATGAGGTAAATAGTAAAAGTAATTTTGTTTTTACCATTTGAGACTTATTTATAACTTTTTGAAATCTAATTAGGTTTTAAAAGTCATTTTTATTAATATTTTAATTTATCTTGTCAAAAATGGATTTTACACTTGCCTCTGTGTGTAGCAATAGGTTTCTTTACGACTTAAACGGTGAAACAAGTTATATTTTATACTTTTTCGGACTCAGTAAAAACACGAAAAAGTCACTTTGGAGTCATATTTCAGCTCTTTTCTGACTCTCTAAACATGAAAATATTGCCGAGGCCCTTGTTGTTTCGACCTCGTTAAAGTGGACACGAAACGACATCTACCCAGTATACGTTTACCCCTTTTTCGGGCTGGGATAGATTATTTACGAAAAAGGAATACCCTAGCCTATCGCGACTAGGAGGTTTTCTCAGACATAGTTTTCTACCTTTTCGGATCTAAGGAACTATTTATGAAAAGGGACCATTGTATTTTACTTTTCAGCTGTCTTTTCAAACTCTATAAACATGAAAAGACGCTGAGTTCTTCCTTTGTCGGACTCGTTAAACCCTAATGACATCGGATTCAGTCGAAATGACGTTATTCGAGTTGCTCCTTCCTAGGGCTCATTAAATGTACTAGGATGGACTTATATCACAAGCATATGCTATCCCCTTCAAGCTTGTTATCAAAAATAATTGGGGTACTCGCCAGAAATGGCGAGGGAAAAGATGGAACCAGCATCATTGTCGTGTCGGCAGTATGTCGCTCTCGAACATGGCGCTTGTCTGCATTCGGGTCAGGTTGGGGACATCTCATCTCGTTTTTCACTTGCCTCTGTGGGTTTGGGTGATTCCTTTTGACCTCTCATCTGCTCTTTGCCTCGTCACTATGACCTCTGATATTTTGATGTCAAATACTGCCAAGTCCACCGTCGTGCCGTTTATATGTTCAAGAGAAGTTGACCTCTACAAATATCAACCTCCCTCTGATTCTCATCTGATCGTGATTCACAAAAAAATTATGCTCCTCTGTCTCATGTCGATGATGTGGGAAACACTATGGCCCACTTTCGATCAAGGTCACTTCCTGTCGACTCTAGATCATTATCCGGGAAGCTGATCTAGAGACTCCCTTTTGGTGCCTTGGAGCCTGCATGCCTCAATGGCAGGTTCTTCACATTCGACGTGAGGTTTTAATTATCGGCTTCCGATCGAGTGATTCTATGAGTGTTCGATGCCAGCTCATTGATTCACATGCCGTAGATTGTACCTGTAGTACCTTGAGGGCCATCGTCATTATTGGTGGTACCTCTCGCGTCTGTCACTGTAGTCACATAGGAAGCTCTTCGATTTGGCGATCCGGAATCCCGAAGGTCAAACCTTCTATGTGCTATTCATTAGTGGAATTTTGAGGTCTAAAATGGGCCTCCTAAGGAAATTATAAAATAATAGTGGAAAAAATATAATAAGATTTGATGACATCATCAAATTTTAGAGGGAAAAATGAAAAAACTACTTTTTCAATTCATATTTTCAACTTATCTCCCAAAGTTTTTACTCAAATTTCGAGCGGGAGTACTCGTTGGATGAGGAATTTAATTCCCCATCCAAGGAGAACCCATGTTGCATACTTTCGATGGGTCCTAGTACAGGAAAAAGGAGAAATACATAAAAAAACGTGATTGTAATCACGTTTTTTTTTTTTATGTATTTCTCATTTTTCGTGTAGTAGGACCCATTGAAAGTATGCAACATGGGTACTCCTTGGATGGGGAATTAAATTCCGCATCCAACGAGTACTCCCGCTTGAAATTTGAGTAAAAGCTTTGGTAGATAAGTTGAAAATATGAATTGAAAAAGTAGTTTTTTCATTTTTCAATCACGTTTTTTATGTATTTCTCATTTTTCATGTAGAAGAGTTCATCGAAAGTATGCAACATGGGTACTCCTTGGATGAGGAATTAAATTTCGCATCCAACGAGTACTCCCGCTCGAAATTTGAGTACAAATTTTGGGAGATAAGTTGAAAATACGAGTTGAAAAAGTAGTTTTATTATTTTATTATTTTTTAATATTTTTACCCTTTTATTTAGAAACTGGTAAATCATCCCCCATGGTTGACATCATCATCTTGAATCCTATTGGTTGTTATAAAGTTTATTTTTGTTGTACATTTTTCTTATGAGGCCCATTTTAGACCTCAAAATTCCCCTAATGGAAGCTTAGTCAAAGTCTCAACCATATCAAGATCCTGAAGGACTGCTCTGCCGATAGGCCTCTCTGCTGGCACATCTGCTTCGCGCTCTGGTTCCACTATTGGTTGAACACGACCAACATTTGCATTAAATAAAAAATTTAGTTTAGTCTTGGAAAGAAATAAAAATACAAAAACATTGTATAAACCTTAGAAAAATCAAAAAACACGGTCAAAACATTCTTACCTATTGCACCTCACTGAGCACCTTCTGGTAATGCTAAATATGGATCTCCTTAGAAATCAACTCTTCCGTATGCGTACTCATCGATGGCGACGATCTATCACCACAACTAGGCGAAGAATGTAGTAGAGAACACAACAGTCAATTAGCCAGCATCCGACCCATGAGTTCTACCCATGTCTACATCTGAGGATCTCTAGGACTAGCTATATCCAGTGTCACATGTTGTGGTTGCATCAGTGGAGACCTTTCTAAAGTGAAGGATATAAGGATAAAACCATAGCCGAAATTATTCTTCCTTCCTCCCTTTTCTTTATTTATTTGTTCCTTTATCTGAGATAGAACAACTCCAGACTTGTTGAAGACGGTTGGCTCCATACACTCTAGGGCATACTGCATATACAATCTATTCACTACATGTAGTGTAATGGTGCCGGAAAGTTTAGCGATTGTGAAAAGGATAGTTCTCAAAGGAAAATCTCTGACATCTCGGATGTTTATTTTTCCATATTTGCTAGGTTCCATCCCTGGATAACAATACTACAGAATATAATCCCTCACTATCTCTCCTCCAACGATAGACCCTGAGAGTGAAATGGGAAAACATCTCCTCGACAAACCTGTGAGAAAATACACATCCTCAATTGTTATGGGAACCACTTGGTTCTTAATATGAAATGCATCTATCACCAGATCCCATGCTCGAACTAAGAACTCCAAGAGTTCTATTTTTTGCCTCATCCCGGACAATTTGAAGTACTTAAGTAGTCCACAATCTCTTAGGGCTCTTATAGTACTCGAATCATTTAAGTCAGTCATATATTGTTGTTCATGTTCTCTTTCCCTCCATTTAATCATCATTATAATCCGATGGAAACCTAATATACAACCATAAGATCCATTAGATTCCATTCATTGTAAAAAACTAGGTCAATTTTGGGCATAATGAGAAAATAAAAAACTTAAACTATGCCCAATGCACTCCCTGACAAGAGACAGTGCATTGCACATGCAAGTACACTTCACTGTACCTTCTATGCAACACAGGTTTCGACATTCAAGGGTGCATTGCCCTCATTTTTGGCATAATTTACCCTAGGGGCCTTAAAACCCTTAAAATTTGCAGAAATTGGAAATGAATTGAATACCAAAGGAAAGAGGAGGTTCATGGCACTAACCTGGATCAAACGACGATGAAATCCATCCACAGAAACGATCACAATCTGCAACTGAAGTTCAAGGGAAAAATCAGGTTCAAAGCTCCAAAATGCAAAAGGTAACTATGGAATGGTAAAAATGAATACTGAAACTACTTTTAAATAGTCATTTAATTATTTTCAAGTTAAATTTGTTGCTATGACTATAGTTTTATTATGTTTTTATCATGAAACATGTATTTTTAATCCATTTGATGTTGTTCTGAACAGGAAATACAACTGATGAACAAACTAGTCATGCAGATTTATTTCAAAGAATGACTTGACCACAAAGCATACTTTTTTCCTTATTTTTCGAGCCTTGTAAAAAACGAAAAAGGATTTGAAGCGCACTTTTATCTCTTTTTCGAGCTTCGATAACAGCTAAAAAGGAACCCCTGGAGTCTTCTTTCAGCTCTTTTCAGACTCCGATAATATGAAATATTGTCGAGCACTTGTCTTTTCGAGCTCGTAAAAGTAAATGAATTGATATCTACTCAGTATAAATTTAATCCTTTTCTAGATTGAGATAGATTATTTACGAAAAATTAATACCTCAGTTAAACATGACCAAAGAGGTTCTCTAAGATATTGTTTTATGCTTTTTCGAGTCTGAGTGACAAATTTATGAAAAAGTACTTATGGATTTTTCTTTCGTCCTCTTTTTCAAACTCTCTAAATGAAAAGGACGGGGTTATATCCTTGTCGTTAAGCTCGTTAAAACATAAAATAGTGACGGGCTTGTCGATCATGGCAAGAATCGAGTTTCATTCATCGCTAGACTCGTTAAATTATTAAATAGCGATAATTTATTCACCCGAAGGGTTGAATTATAGATCAAACAAATGTTACCCTCCTCAAGCTTGTTAAAAAATAAAGAGGTACTGGTCGACACATAACACTTTCTTCACTCCATGTTCGTGACTATTTGGATTGGGTAATCATCTTGACGATTCATTGATCTGAAATTGTGAGAACAAACTATTTCTCATACAGAGATTGACTGTAGGGGCATTCACCCGATATTTCACCTTTCAAAGAAAGGATGAATCCGGAGGCTACCTGGCCCTTCTACAGACTCTGCCTAAAGAAATAAAATGTAATCACAAAGATACGATCAATGAAAGTATTTGTTTTAACTGCAAAGTATTCATTGATCCAACTTTAATGTGTGAATAGACAAGTATACATGTTCTGCAAATGAAGTGTAGTGTTTTGAAGATGAGCTAATAAGTTTTATTCTCTGTTTAAACCTGCTTGGGAAAAGATAGCTTATAAAAATTTACTGTTTAAAAGAGCAGAATCTGAAAATATGCAGCAAAATTATACAGTATGACAGCAAATAATTTTTTAAGTGGTTCACCCCTCTCTTGGGCTACCTCCGCTGCGACCAAAAGCCTCTAATTAGGCTTTTTCCTCTTTGATTAAATGCTCAAAATGTGAATACAACTGTATAGAAGCCTCAAATGGAAAAATAAACTGCAAAAAATAGATTCAAAAGGCTCAAATCAGTAGAAAATGACTAAACAACCACCTGCATTGGATAAAGGTAGTCCAAAACAGCTCTTCTTCCCTTAGGCCCTAGTGGCTCCACGACCAAAAACGCTGGTAAATTCTCTATTAGAGAGCCCTAATGGCTCTGCAAACACTTCCAACAGCTCCAGAATGATCTCTACACCCAAAATAAAATAAAAAATCGTATCAAAAGGCTTCTCCTAGCCAAAGTTATGGCTAACTGAAGTTTGCCCTTCAAAAGCTCCGCTAACTGTGGAGAATTGGAGTTACCTCCAGTTAAAAATGGCAACTGTATCAAATTTGGCAGGCGCTCCAAATAAAACGGGCAGTTAAATTTAATGCTGAGGGAATCGTGGTCACATGCACCACCGAACCTGCCGCAACAATGTTAAGTCAAACGGTTTTTGGAAACCGTGGCAAACATCCGCCGTGACTTACGTTCACATGCAAACGGTTTTATATAAATGTTAAATCCGCTCCAATGCAACGGTTTGAATAGCCCACGTTCATGCTTTAAACCCAAATTTTAAACCCACGTGCCCTTTTCATAACTTTAGACTTGTGGGTTTTTACCCCTTCTCATAAAATTTCGAATTTGAAACTTTAAAACATATGTGTGGTTTTAAAATTTAAATTTTAATAAGGTTTAAAAATATTTTAAAATTAATTAAAATATATATTAATTAATATAACATATTATTAATTTAAATCATATAAAATATAAAAAATATATATATATATAATTTAATAATTTAAACCTTAATAAAAATAAAAATTTTCCAACACAATATATTAAAAATTTTTCTTTCAAAATTGAAAGTTATTGGGCAAATTCAAACTACAATATCTCCTCCATACGACAACGGATTTGAGTGCCATTTGCGGCGTTGGGATCGTATTGATGAGATATTTCTTGTCGATCTAGTTCAGAACAATTCTGAGCAACTTCATTTTTGAGCATTTTTCTACAAGGGACTTTGATCTCCTGATCACACCTCCCAAATGGGAAGCTTTTGGACCCTCAAAAGCTTTCTGATTACTGAAACTGATGATGTGCAGACTGATTCTTCACTCTTCCACCTTTGAAAAACTGAAATCTACCCGATTTCATCAACTGAAGCTTTTGAGAAAATGAAAATCTGTCTCTGGAATCAACTGATCGACCATTGCTTAGATTGACAGAGTCATGATGCAAATAATTAAAATTTTCAAAACAGCAATTGTAATTTGCAGATTTTTTTTTTTTTCTACACTGATCAAACTTCCCAGAAAACTTAAAATGACTTTCACCTTGCAAACTGTTCCCATGGAAAATTCTACCATTCTGAAACCAACTTTGCCCCATGCTGAATTTTGTGTCCTTCTTGCTTGCACTGCTTTTCTTTGACACTTCATTCACTGCATTGGCTGACCCAAAAGGTAATTTTTGCAACATAACATCATCTTTTCTCAAAGACAAACTTTTATCAAACTGAGACAAATCATTAGCAACATCATAAGAAGGCAAATGCTCAAAATCTGGTCGTTTCAACATCAACAAAGTTAGACTTTGACTTGCATTAACCAGTCTTTTCAATTGACCTGCATGGAGTAAAGAAGATTCCAGCTTATTCTTGTGAGCTCTCACAATGTACTCTTTACCATCTTTAAACAAGTGATACTTGTTTTCATGGCGATAGAAGATGGCCTTCCTATCAAATAAATAAGGACTTCCCAAAACAATACCTGAGATATCAAGCAACACCACATCAAGTTCCACTGTGTCAATAAAGTGTGCAGTTATTGCAAAACACAATATGAACTTTCTTGAGACTTGCAGATTGGCATCCTTGCATATCCATCCAAGTGGATAAGGCTTCGGATGTGGAATGGTCTCAAGTTTAAGCTGCTTGACCAAGTCTTTAGATATAAGATTCGCTTGTGACCCACTATCAAACAGTGTGTCAATTTTGGTATGTTTTGAAATTACCCTCACATGGAAAAGCTCTATCCTCCTCTTTTCATCATGAGTATCTTTGTGAAAATTCAAAGAGCTAGAACTAGGAATTGTGTCTTGCACCACTTCTTTCCCCTTAATGTTCTTTAAAACCATGCCTATGCTTTTTGTCTCATCTCCTGAGTCTGACCCTAAGTCTTGCTCAACTGTTGCTACAATTTTCTCCTTTTCTTTGGTCTTGTTTTTATTCTTGTATTTTTCTGGTTTCAGTTCAGGATGAAGCTTCCAACAATGATCTTCATCATGACTTGTCTTCGAACAGTTCTTGCAAAAGAACTTTCCTTTTTCTTTTCTTGAATTTTCAACTCTCTTCTTTCCTTTTTTTTTGAAATTACTATCCTCATCAAAAATATTCTTTCCTATAGCTTCTAAATGTGTAGCCTACACACAGACTTCATCTAAGATGGTAGGATTAAACATTAGAATAGTATGTTGCAGATAATTGTGAAAACCTCCTATGTATTTCAACAAGGTGTCTTGACTTTGTAAGTCTACCCCAAGTAGAAGTGCTCTCCTTCTAAACTCTTGGGTATAATCTTGCACATTTTGACCCTTAAGTTGCCTAAAATTTTTCCAATTCATGATTTCTTTCTGAATATGAGCAAGAGGATAAAACTGTTTCTTAATAGCAGTAATAAACTCATTCCAAGCTAGAGTTATCTTACCATGCTTTTTAATTTCCTCTCTAGTATTGGCTTCCCATCAAACCAAAGCTACTCCATCCATTCTCAAAGAGGCTAATTGGATTTTTGTGTCATCATCATGCAAATTCTGAATTCTTAGATAGACTTCCAGCTTTCTAATCCAGTTATCCAATTTTTCTGCATTCACATCACCATTAAACATCAACAACTCAAACTTCACATCAAGCTTTAACAAAGGATTTTTAAGAGATGTTTTTGTTTTGTGTGACTGGTTAACATAAGTAGAATAGGATGATGTGGAGGAAGAGGATGACGATGGAGATGAAGGATTAGCATTTCCTCCATTCCCTTTCTTAGAATCATCTTTGTCTTTCTTCCCTCCTAAAGAATCTCCTTCTTCTCTTTGTTTTCTAGACCCTTCTCCAGCAATCCTATCATTTCTCTCCTGGTATAGGATCCTAACCATCTCAGTCAAGTCTAAGAAAGATTTTCTAAAGACTCTTTCTTCTTCCTTGGGATCCATTTCCTCATGTACTTCTCCTTCTCTGGATGACATGTTTGTGGTTGATTCTAAGGCTACTGAGGATGAAATGGAAGGTGGATGTAATGGCACTCTAGCCCTCCTTGGTTGAGGATTAACTTGTTCTCTAACCAATAGACCTTCCCCTCTTTGCAATTTCAGCCTAGTAAGCATCAAATTTTGCAGAATAATACAATTTACTTGCACAAATTTCACAAAATCTTAAGCAAAACCTTGAGCTCTGATACCAACCTGATCTGAAATAGTGAGAACAAACTATTTCTCATACAAATATTGACTGTAGGGGCATTCACCGGATATTTCACCTTTCAAAGAAAGGAGGAATTCAGAGGCTACCTGGCCCTTCTACAGACTCTGCCTAAAGAAATAAAATGTAATCACAGAGATCCGATCAATGAAAGTATTTGTTTTAAGTGCAAAGTATTCATTGATCCAGCTTTAATGTGTGAATAGACAAGTATACATATTCTGCAAATGAAGTGTAGTGGTTTGAAGATGAACTAACAAGTTTTGTTCACTGTTTAAACCTGTTTGGGAAAATATTGCTTATAAAAATTTACTGTTTAAAGGAGCAGAATCTAAAAATATGCAGCAAAATTATACAGTATGACAAAAAATAATTGTTTAAGCGGTTCACCCCTCTCTTGGGCTACCTCCGCTGGGTCCAAAAGCCTCTAATTAGGCTTTTCCCTCTTTGATTAAATGTTCAAAATGTGAATACAACTGTATAGAAGCCTCAAATGGAAAAATACACTGCAAAAATAGATTCATAAGGCTCAAATCAATAGAAAATGACTAAACAACCACCTCCATTGGATAAAGGTAGTCCAAAACAGCTCTTCTTCCCTTAGGCCTTGGTGGCTCCACGACCAAAAACGCTGGTAAATTTTCTGTTCAAGTGCCCTGATGGCTCTGAAAACACTTCCAACAGCTCTATAATGATCTCTACACCCAAAATAAATAAATAAATCGTATCAAAAGGCTTCTCCTAGCCAAAGTTATGGCTAACTGAAGTTTTCCCTTCAAAAGCTCCGCTAACTGTGGAGAACTGGAGTTAAGTCCAGTTAAAAATGGAAACTGTATCAAATTTGGCGGGCGCTCCAAATAAAATGGGAAGTTAAATTTAATGCTGAGGGAATCGTGGTCACATGCACCACCGAACCCACCACAACAATGTTAAGTCAAACGGTTTTTGGAAACCGTGGCAAACATCCACCGTGACTTATGTTCACATGCAAACGGTTTTATATAAATGTTAACTCCGCTCCAATGCAACGGTTTGAGTAGCCCACGTTCGTGCTTTAAACCCACGTGCCCTTTTCATAACTTTAGACTTGTGGGTTTTTACCCCTTCTCATAAAATTTCGAATTTGAAACTTTAAAACATATGTGTGGTTTTAAAATTTAAATTTTAATAAGGTTTAAAAATAATTTAAAATTAATTAAAATATATATTAATTAATATAATATATGATTGATTTAAATCATATAAAATATAAAAATATATATATATAATTTAATAATTTAAACCTTAATAAAAATAAAAATTTTCCAACACAATATATTAAAAAATTTTCTTTCAAAATTGAAAGTTATTGGGCAAATTCAAACTGCAATATGTCCTCCATACGGCAACGGATTTGAGTGACGTTTGCGGCGTTGGGATCGTATTGACGAGCTCTTTCCTGTCGATCTAGTTCAGAACAATTTTGAGCAACTTCATTTTTGAGCATTTTTCTACAAGGGACTTTGATCTCCTGATCATTCATTCACTCCTATGGTTCATCATACCTTCACTTCGGTTTTGGGTCAATGCTGCCAACTCATCAAAGTGTCGCTGATATGTTCAAGAGAATTCATCTAGTGAATAAACTCATCCTTCTGCAATACTCGCAAACCTTCATTCTCATGACCGTCATCCCTGAAAGTTGCTATATCAAGTCATACCCTTTCTCTGAAATCAGTAACTCTCGTTTCGAAATAAGGTGGCTTCCTGTCGACAACAAATTAATATCTGGGAAGTTCACCTAGAAACATCAAATTCCTATTATAGTATCGAGAAGATCCTCGCTTCTAGACCTTTGACCAAAATATTTTGTTTGGTGTTCAACATCAAATCATCTATTCATGCCTTACGAAATGTACTGAAGTACCTTGAGGGAAATTTTCATTAATGGTGGTTCTCTCGCATTTTTTAACAACTCACATCATTGGTTGGTAATCAAATGATGTCTTTCCATGTTTGACGACAAATCACATATTCACATGGTTAGACTTGTACCTGAATGATCGAGTGAACGAGATAAGAAGACCCCAGATCTAGTTTTGGTCATCTGGGCTGCGATTTTAGGATTGTTGTACACATCATCTGTACGGTGACCTTACATACATATTGTCATCCAAACACGGGCCTATATCTGTAGGAATGTCTGCATTGGGCAACATTCCAATGTCGATGATTTTCTGAATTATGTACATGTTATTAGATTGTTTATGTGTTGAATATGGGAATGCATACCCTCAAAAATTATGATCAAAGAGGATATATCATGATGTAATGTATTGTAAGATTGATGCAGGTGACCACTCCTTCATCTCTAGCCCATCACAGTGTAAAGCATCTCAATCAAATGTTTTTATTATTTTGACCTCATGCTTTAGGGGACAATTGTTATAGGTCAATTTACGCAACATTCCCAATGACCTGGTTAACTGGGCATCATCTCCAAGACTAATGACTAAGGGTCTATCATCCCCTATCATTTCAAGTTGCTACATTCCCTAAGACAAGAAGAAGACAAATCAAGCATGAATTTCATCAAGAAAAGGTTTCCAAGGTTTGAAGCTTATTATATAGCATATGAGAGCTCACCAACGTTGCCTCTAAGGGGACTAAGTGTGTTGCATATGTAGGTAGCCCCATGTAAGGCTGCTCTGCAAAGCACTTCCCGACATCTATGGGTGCATTGGTCACATTGGGAGAGAAATTCTCATTGTTTCAGAATCTCCAATTGGCCAGTGCCTTCTAGAAGAGTTCACATGTGTCAAGCTTTGAATACAAGTGTCTGTTTGACATCTACAAGATTGGGAACATGTCTTGCCTATTATTGGAAAGTCATTGATTGAAAACAACCTTCAACTCCTCTATAAATTAAGCACATATATGAGTGTTTGATAAGGAGGAATTTGAGTAGAGAAATGCTGGTGGATTTTGAATTGAGAGTTAGATTTTTGTAACAATTGCTGGAGAGATTTATTCTATGATGGGGCTAGGGATGTTGCTGGAAGGGTCACTTCAAATAAGTCACTAGGTTGTAACCTCTCCTTCTATCATTAATAAAGAATACAACTTACTTTTCCCTATATGCATATGTATTGGCTTTGATTTTCCATATTGTAAGATCTTAGTTGATGTATATGGTTTATGCTTTATTGATTTAGTTAACTAACTTGAATACACATCTGTATTATTGCTATATTATATTGTTTTAGTGTTCTTCCTTGCAGGAAGCATTTTTCCCACAAACCGCTTGAATTTGAAACTACAACAGAAGCGACATAAGGATCCATTTAGAAGTGCTTGGATTACAAGTAAGCCTCTAATCCTTTCTGTGTGTCTGCTCTGAGCTAGGAAAGGTAGTTGTATAGTATTTAATCTGTTGTTCTAGACTGTCACTTGTCTAGGGAAGCGTGTTTTATCCGTAATTCACAATTCTGCCCAATATGTTTTTCAAAGCAGCATCACTTCACTGCACCAAAGGAAGAAAGTGGTAAATAATATCCGTTTAAGGGGCTGACTTCCGAAATGCAGTCAAAGGTCTTCAATGTAAACAAAAGGAGGAAGACATAAGGTAAAGTGCCAAAGGATAAAATCATTAATGAGCATGAGTTTACTGTTGGGAAAATAAGGTGTCAAAGCCCAAAGCAATGATAAGGAAACCAAAACCCCGGGGTAGGCAGCTACAGAAAATCAGAAATGGCCATGGAAATCCATGACATGGTTTGATTTTCTTGAAACTTTTTGTCAAAACAGATGTCAGAGATAGGATTTTTAGTTTGTCGAATACATGCCAAAGGAAGCTTCTTAACATTTTAGAAGATAAAAATGATGAAAGGGACATCTATGTCATTCAGCCAGCCATCACCAGAAAAGAAGAAAAGTGCCTTGAAAAAGCTTTCAAAACCCTGCAGAGATAAAAAGCATTAGTTAAATGGCAAAAAGGTGGAAAACATAAGTAAAGTGGGTTTTAAAACCTTAATTTATTTTCCTCAAAGAGTATAAAGGTTTTTCAATGTCATTTTAAACTCGTTTGGCACTTGCAAAGGAAAAATAAGCTTTAGGGAGAAAATTTAGGGTTTTTAGGCCATTTTTGGGAAAAATTTCTCGGCGCTACACATATAGCCTTTTGCGCTATGAACAGGGGAGAAGAGGTAGTGTTAAAAAACAATGCACTGTGCACAAACATACTGCCTCTATGCATAGGCATTGGCACTGCGCACACACCCAGTTCAGGGCCCGAGCCACCCACAAATCTTCGGGCACTGTGCATACACCAGCCTGACAGGCCTGACATCTCACCCGAGATGCCCATAGCCTTCTGACACTGCGCACAGGCCTGCACACACCTGACCCGACCCGACACTGCACATAGAGGGCATGACTGAAACGGCCAGTCGGGTGGCGCTGCGCATAGAAGAACTTTGGCCAGAATTGACAAAAATTGGCCAAAATCAGTCTTTTAATTTTCAATTGTGCCCCAGGCTCCTGCACGAGTTGAAAAAGCATCAAATGAGGAAAACAGTAATAATGAAACAAGTCAAGAGGAGGAATAGAAAATAGAAATGGAGGATAATGATGACAAGGAAGAGGGAGATGAACATGGAAATCATGAAGACAAAATAAATGAACCTTTGGAGGAAGGCAGTGGTGGTAATAATACCAATGAGTCAGTCCCAAGTATAGAAAAGGACAGTGATGAAAAAAATGAGGACCTAGAAGATCGTGAAGACAATGATGAGGATGACAGTCAACAAGAAAATCAATATGACAACCAACAAGAAAATGAAGATGAGAGTCAACAAGAAAATGAAGATGACAATCAACAAGAAAATGAAGATGAAGGAACAGAAGGTGATAAAGAGGAAATAGAAGAACAAGAACATGGAGATAATGAAGCTGAAAAAGAGTTTGAAGAGGCAAGTAATGACCAAGGAAATAACATTGATAGAAAATTCAGTGAGGAAATAGACAGCAAAAGCGACAGTCATGACAGCTGTCATGACTTTCATGACACTAATCAGTCTCTTAATGACAATGAGAATGAAAGTGACAGTGCAGGGAATGATGAATAAACTGACACTAATGAGGAACAAGGTCAAAGTGAGACAAGTGAAGAAGTTGCGGATCAATTTAAGGGCCAATGTGACAGTATAGAGGGTAGTGAGGAAAATGAAGATGATAATGGTGCTGAAGGTCAGGACAACAGTGATAAAATAGAGCATGAGGTGATTGATGGACACCACAGTAAAGATAAAGGAGCTGATGAAAACCCCAAGGGACACAGCCATGATTAAAACCCTACCAAAACAACCATCACACCTCTTTCATGCACATACCAAAGAGGGCCAAGGCAATAGTTTGATGCCTCCAAAAGGCAAGGGACCTTCCCAGCTGCATCAAATCCAAGGCTTGATAGGGAAATTATACACCTAGAGGCCAAGCTGATGAAGGAAAATGAAGGCTTGGGGTTGCAAAGAAAGATGACAAAGTATTATGCCAAGAAACACAAACTTGTTTGTGCCAACTGAAGGAATCCCCCCATGAGGCCCAAACCCTAAAGGAGGAAAAAGAGCATGAAAACCTTGGATTTCTGGCTGAGGCTTCTCAACAGGTGTCCAATACCTCTTGAGGGATCACTCCACCAATTTTTGGGCAAATTTGAACAAGATTTTTTTTTTTTTGAAATTTTGAGGCCTCTGTGTGCAACACCCTTGGCACTATGTAAAAAAATGATGCATCCTCAACTTGAAAACTCAACATTTTTGGATTCCTCTCATCATCAGTAGTCTGCTCACAAAATTTAAGATCATTTGTAGCAGTTTTGACGCCCCAAGAGGTCATAAAACACCTAAATTTTGACCATTATGCCTCATTTTAAAGCAAGGTGTTGTACATAGAGCAGTGTTGGGAGAATGAATTTTTGGACAAGAAAATGGAACTTGTTAAAAAAAAACAAGTATTTCTGGAAATTAGACTCATCAGTCTTTCCAACGAGCCATCACGAAGCTAAATCCAACATCAGGAAGGGGTCCAAAACTTAGTCACAAAAGACCCTATTTTCTGCTGAAGTGGCACTATGCAAAATGATTGTCTAAGTGTGTTTTGGAACTAAAGTCAACAAAACACACTCATTTATTGCAAAATGATATTTTTGAGTTTTTTGAGGCAAAAAACTCTAGACTTAGGTGCAAATAGTTATTATGGCATTTATATCTTAGGATATTATATTCCTTGGGCCTTGCATGGTCTCTTGGCCATAAATGACATTTATGAATGAATTTGACATTTTCCTACCTTATTTAAGGTTTTTTCCCTCTCTTGTTAAGATAAATAGACCATGAGGGCTTCATTGTAAATTTTGGCTTTTGATGAACTTGGAGAGAAATACATGGTTTTTATGAGCTTGGAGAAGAAATTGGTTTTGTAAAGTTGATGAATGGCTTGCTTGGATAGATGATGGAGAAATTTGTTTGCAGGATTCCTAAGCTATAAGGTGTCTTTAAAAACTCCTAATTGCCTCACATTAATTATCAACCAGGGTAAGTCCTTTTATTTCAAGTGTGTACACAATATGTGCAAGCTTATTCATAGAAGGAGTAATGCTAAAGCTAATCATTGAATAAAGATGCAATCATAAATCTGAAGCTTTGAAGAAAGTAATTTATCTATGCATTATAATCCAAAACTATGATTCATTCATTAATTCAAATAATTCAATCAACTGAGAGCACTAAAATATTAACTGAGCTCTTTCAGCTGGACCTAAACTATCGAACGCAAGGAAAGTAATGGAAATAACAATTTATGATTTAAGTAATCAGAACCAACTCTGTTAACAAACAACTGATAAAGTGGAAATACGCACAAAGAGGAATAAATACAGAAATATAATACCGTCAAAAGCAATTCACTGTAAAGCAGAAAATCATAATATACTTGCAGTAAATGGAAAGGTATACCACAAAGAATAGCAGCGAAATTCAACAGAGACCGGGCCCTTAGCCGCCAGGGAACACTGCTTAGTTACTCTAGAACAATCAAATGAACAGAACGCAACCATGTATTAATCATCGGAATCATTACAATATAAGTTTGTCTTTCACAAATATGTTATGTTAATTATCAAATGATACATAAATGAAAGATACACAACATAATACATGATACAGCTAGAATTACATTATCCGCTCTCTTATATCATCATATCCCTCCCCGTCTTCGTACTCTTCTCATTCTTTTATAAATAAGGAAAAGGAAAATGTGATCCCTCAAGATCAGGGGATCTTGAGGGATTCGCAACAGATTACTATTCCAAACAGTTGGCCGTTCTTCTCTGATTTGTTTCCTGATTTGGCCGCGCCTTCTTTTCCCTCAATTAGATCCTATTGTTCCTTTTTGGGAACAACTATTGTTTTATCTGCTATTTTCATCATAAAATCAATGAGAATTAGTTTAGACAGTTAAACCATATCAAGACTATTTCATTCATGTTTTATCAAAATCCATTCATGATATTATTATATTGTAGCATGAAAATGGATGAAGAAGAGAAAAAAGGACAGTATTTGAGAGTAAATACATACCTATTGTAAGGCTGAACATACTCCCCTGCTTACCTTTTTTCATGTCCTCATGAAAAATAAATAATTATGATGCAAAGAAGTTAAAGAGTAGGCTGGAGAAGGTCTATCTGTAGGAGGCCTGAAACCATGATGTTGTGCTAAGTGTGCAATGGATGCCACTTCTTGTCCTTCTGGTAACTCATAGGTAGGATGATATCCTTCAGGAGGATACCAAAAAACAGAGCATCTATAGTGACATCCCACCCAATAAGGTCCTCCTCTCAAGATAAAGTTTCCGTATGGAATTAATCGTCTTGCAGTAGCTTTGAAATTCGCATAATTAAATGGTTCTCTATCTTTAACACTATTGCTCGAAACCATCCATCTCATTTTGGATGCAACTAGGGATCTTTCTTGAATGGAGAGAAAATATGTTGTTCCTTCCAGCACAAGTTCCTTATGTATGGGCCCTAAACTCTTAGTCACACCCTCCTGTGTCATCAATGCTTTATGATTAGCAAATACTTGCAGAGGGTGAGTATGTTCACTTCTTACCCAAAGATGCAGGCTGTGTTCCTGTCTTTGGAAAAAATTATAAGCTTTCAACCACTTGAGTTGGTTGACTGCAAAAGAAATAAAAGCCTGGAATTGAACATCTCCAATAAAAGGGCTAGGATTCACATCCACTTCTTTATCTAATATGAGATTATGTAAATAAAATTCACAAAGAAGCCTTTGGACCTTTACTCAATCCATATTGCAGCAATTTATAAAATCTTCCATCATCTTTATCTTAATTGGCTTGCCGGCTCTAACAGCTTTGAATTTTAACAATAAATATTGTTCTAATAAAAACAAGGCATAGTTTGTAGTAGGAGATCGACAAGCCAAGATATCTGAATACAATGAACAAATGGTGTTCAATTGATTCCTAACTCTGTTCAGCTGAGTTTTCATTCTATTCATTTTTTCTTCTTCCTATCTAGCCTTATCAAAAGCCTCATTCTCTGCTAGAGCTAATCCTCTCAATTGTTTTTGTAATTCTTGGTATTTTTGTAGGGAGACTGTCTGTTGTTGATGTTTTTCTAGAGAAAGCTGGGCTTGCGTTAATTCTTCCTGAAGCTTTAAAACAATAGGGTCCTTCTTTAATGATGAATCCTCAGATTTCTTCTATGTTTGGGTGCTAATATTGTGAAAGAGTACCTTTTCAGTTTGTATTTGCTTATTGTGGGAGGACCAACCCTCCATTTGAACAACTACATTTACCACATTCTCATGAAAATCAATCTGGCTAGAAATTTCTCTAGTGGAAATGAGTTCTGTTTGAATCCCCACTGATTCACATTTTAGTTTTTGTGTTGTTACAGGAGTCACCTCAGGAGCGGTGCTTTGTGTTTTCCATTTATTTATTTTTCATCTTAACCTTTTAACTGTCTTTTGGAGGTTCCGGTACTATTGTTGTAACTTCTTAAGTTTTTCCCTAGCCCCTAGGTTCTTTCGAGGGGCGTCTATACCCTTAACAGGTTTATCAACTGTTTCTAAGGCTACTTGTTGGCCCTCAAGGCTATGTTCTAAAGGAATTGTATTACCTGACTGATTTTCAGATTCATGACCAATATTTATATCTACACACTTCTGTGGGTCCTCTTGGCTTAACAAAATTGTATCACCAGACTAGTTATCAGATTCATGTACAGTTTTTGTATCTGCAGCCTCTTGTGATGGAGGATTTTCTATGTGCCCGAAATTCTTCGGTGCTTGTGTTTCCAATGTGCTAGGGTCAAACGGTCTTCCAGGTTGCATGTATACATCAAGATTCACTAGGACCTTGGCTATTCCTGCCTTAAAAATCTGATCCATTTTCAACTTCCAATTCATAATCTTGTTCTTGTCCTTGTTCTTGTTCTTCGGGCTCTGATTTTGGCTCAGCCTCTTCCTCGGGCTCTTCTTCTTATTCTTGTTCTGACCTGGCTTCTTCTTTTGGCTCTTCCTCTAAACCTGGTGTCTCTTGTTTAGACTCAGAATCCCCTACCCTAACTGGGTTGGATGTCTATGCAGGTTGATTGCTTTCGTCCCGTAAATTTATATTCATTCTATGGGCTAATTCGATTCTTATAGACCTCCTGCGTTTGTGAGGTTCGACCCTTAGACGAGCAATCCTTTTTCTTTTTGAGACAATGTTTTGCTGACTTGCTTCCGCAATTGCGGGATATTGAATTACAGGGTTTTGTATTCTTTTGAGAGATGTAATGAAACCTTCCCAAGTCAAGCTGTATTGGACTAGGCTATGACTAATGATCATTATAATTGGTCCATGGTGACTTACCACCGTTTCAGGGTGCCCAACCCGTCTTATTCTAGTAGCAGTATCGTGCAATAAAGAATTTAAAAGGGATGGAAAATTAACAGTAAGTTTTTGCTTTAGAACAACTAGAAGTTTTAGTTGTCGCAGCCTTACCACATCACGGCATTCATCAAAGGTAATGTATTTCTAGATGATACTTGCTAATTCCCTCCATGGTTCTACGAGAGAAGATGGTTGAATGCCTTTGCCCTTTCTGACCAGTTGTTCGCCTTCGTCTTTGAAGGTTTCCACAACGTCGTGTATCGATACATGTTTTTGTGCCCATGTGGTGCCTTCTGTCGGTAGCCCAGTTACCTCAGTTATTATAGCATCTGTAACTGTAATCCCTCTGCCTTTTACCATGAAGGATTCCCTATTCTGCAAATTCTGTAGAAACTTAATAGAAATTTCCTCATTTGAGGGTTGAAACCTTGCAAGATAGGATATCCATCTTGCTCGAATCATAATTTCTCTTGCTCTGTTGGAGACTTCTAATACTAATGGTTCACGGTGCACTGTCTTACTACCCATAGTGTTCAAATTATTCTTATTTTTGCAAAGGATGGATGAAATGGGAAGATTCAGCAATGCTGAAAAGCACGACAATACTGAAAAGCACAATAATACT
The DNA here is from genome assembly GCA_034641835.2 of Pinus albicaulis. Lineage (NCBI taxonomy): Eukaryota > Viridiplantae > Streptophyta > Pinopsida > Pinales > Pinaceae > Pinus > Pinus albicaulis. The sequence continues at coordinate 2,012,109,195 of CM076575.1, read as the reverse complement.
TAAAAGCACAGAAATGCCGAAAAGAACAGAAAATTTGAAAAACACAATAGTATTGAAAAGCACAGAAATGCCGAAAAGAACAACAACTTTGAAAAACAAAACAGTATTGAAAAGCACAACAACATAGTGATATGTAGAGTGATAGAACAACAGGTTTGTTGAAAAAAAAATTATAGTTGATGTTGTTAATTTTTCACATGCCACATAATCATGGGATATCATGTTAGTAAATTAAATAGTGATAGCATACGCATAACGTAAGTCCTCTCCCCCTCCAAAATGAGAGGTCGCCTTCGACCGATTAGACGGGAAATGGTTATTTCGGCGGTAGGATAAAGAGTATAGCCATAAATGGGTCAGAGTATGTAGATGAATGATAGGAAAATATGGTTAGAATAAAAGCATGGGGTATAATGATAATGAATGATAAGAGACAAGAAGCTTTAGTTAATGATAAGTTAAGTGATAGGAAAGGGAACAACAATATGTAAAAAATACTTTACTTACGATATTCTGACTGTGTATGATATGATTGAGTAAAAACATAAGCGCATGCATAAAGGTTCAAAGTAGGGAAGTATTTTAGAAGAAATAATATTCTGCTGCCTGCAGGTGTCCATAGCCTCGATAGAGTTTCTTTTTAACCCATGTGAGCCAGGATCCTCAATTTATAATTGAAAAATTTTATTGCTATTCTTGCAAAAGAGACTAGTGTGCTGGAATGGTAACGAAATAACCACACTACCATTAACTGGGAAGTAGCAAAAGTGAGCAGGCCAGCTCGTGATGAGACCTCCTGTTCCAAGGATATTTTAGCCATCCAATGGGTCATAACCCTGGAGTGGTGGCCATAGTGGGAATGTCACATTGCTACATCCTTATGAACATGGTAGGCTGGCTCTTAATGAGCCCCCTATCCCCTATCTGTAAATTAGTTGTCATTACATATTTTTATGATATATAGAGGGAGGCTCAATACTCCTTAAGAGTAGGGATGGTGTAAGAAGTTGAAAAATATCAATAATAGGAAAAATTATACCCATAATCCCATTGATAATAGACAAAGAGAATTATAACCAGGAAAGGTAGAACCAGCATGGTAAAGATGATCAATCAATATCATATACAGTAGAAGTTAGTACAGTAAAGTAAAATATAAATAATTGTGTCCCTTTCAATTGTTTTAAGCTTATCATCAAGAAGTTGTCTTCATCAAAGATCTTAATGTTAGAAATAGTCACCTGACTTAATAAAATACATAAGTCTTTGTCCACATGAAGGTACTGTACTGCAGGCCATAAAAGGAATGAGGCTGAAAAGAAATGAAATAGAAGTGTTTGAGAAATATATAACAAGGGTGCTATTCAAAACACAAAAAAAATGCAAGAAAAAAACAAAAGAGAGTGTTGTTCCGAAGAGGGAAAAACAAAATAAAAAAGTGTTGTTCCGAAGAGGGAACAACAAAAACCAAACAGTGTTGTTTCGAAGAGGGAACAACAAAATCAAAAATTGTTGTTCCAAAAAGGGAACAACAAAATAAAAAAGTGTTGTTCCGAAAAGGGAACAACAAAATCAAAAAGTGTTGTTCCGAAGAGGGAACAACAAATACCAAAAAGTGTTGTTCCGAAGAGGGAACAACGAAATGAAAAAGTGTTGTTCCGAAGATGGAACATCAAAACAAAAAAGTGTTGTACCGAAGAGGGAACAACAAAACGAAAAGTGATGTTCTGAAGAGGGAACAACAAAATCAAAAAGTGTTGTTTCGAAGAGGGAAAAACAAAACAAAAAATTGTTGTTCCGAAGAAGGAACAACAAAATGAAAAGTGTTGTTCCGAAGAGGGAAAAGAAAAATCAAAAAGTGTTGTTTTGAAGAGGGAACAACAAAACGAAAAAGTGTTGTTCTGAAGAGGGAATAGCAAAACGAAAAAGTGTTTTTTCGAAGAGGGAACAACAAAACGAAAAGTGTTGTTCCAAGAGGGAACAAGAAAATGAAAAGGTGTTGTTTCAAAGAGGGAATAACAAAACCAAAAAGTGTTGTACGGAAGAGGGAACAACAAAATGAGAAAGTGTTGTTCTGAAGAGGGAACAACAAAACGAAAAAGTGTTGTTCCGAAGAGGGAACAACAAAATAGGAAAAAAACAAATTAAATCGGAAATCTTATTTACAAAAGAAAAAAATTGAATTTCTACAAAGATGAAGCTGCGGAAGGATTATCTTCTACAGCTAAAACTTGCATGGTGGAGTCTTTGCGTATCTAATGACAAAAATATTCTCTTGTAAGCGGTCTTTGGTAGAGGTGCACTCGATGCCCATTTTCTTTAAAGGAACAATCAAACCCATCAATGGTGGTTAACATAAGAGTGCCATTGTCATGTACTTCCTTTATTTCATACGGACCTAGCCACCTAGTCTGCAGTTTGCCAGGAAAGTCTTGAAACCTGGAATCATAGTGAAGTGTCCAGTCGCCCTCATGAAATGTCTTTTTCTTGATCAGAGAATCATGCCATTTGGCTCTTTATTGTTGAATGAGTGTAGTATGCTGCAGAGCTGAAAGCCATATTTCATCTAATTCATTTATTTGTTGTAGTATATTAATCTGGGCTTCAGTTAAATCCAGCCCCACTTCTTGGGTTGTCCTTAGTGTTTGTATCTCAAACTCTATGGGAAAAATAGGTTCCTTACCAAATACCAGTTGATATGGGGAGTATCCAGTAGTATTCCTCCAAGTTTTGCGATAAGCCCACAAGGCTTCTGGCAGTCCAGTAGCCCAGTCTCATCTGTGTGATGATACTGTCTTTGTTAGAATAGCTTCAATTACTTTGTTGGTGCTTTCTACTTGCCCGTTTGCTTGTGGGTGACATGGAGAGGTAATTTTGTTAATAACATGATGATTTTTCAGTGTAGCAACAATCTTGTGGCCTACAAATTGTGGCCCTCCATCAATGATTACTTCTCTAGGTAACCCATATCGTACGAAAATAATGTTTATCATGATTTCTTCTGTGGCTCTAGGTAATGCTACCGCTTCCACCCACTTAGTTACGTATTCTGTTGCAACCAATATATATGATTTTTGGTTGGATGATGGGTTGATTGGCCCAAAAAAATATAATTCCCAACGCTCAAAAGGTTCTATGACCAGCTGTGGATGTAGGGGCATCTCATCAGATTGGCCGGGGCGACCCATCCTTTGACAACCATCGTAGGCCTGGACAAATTTGTTAGCATCTTTAAAAATCATGGGCCAGTAGTATCCCATTGTAAAATTTTGTGTCCAGTTCTGCAGTCTGCAAAATGTCCACCGCAAGGTCCATCGTGGAAGGCTTTTAAGATATCATAAATTTTGTCTTCCTTGATACACCTGCGGATGTGCACATCGGCCCCTGTGTGAAAAATTTATCCTCCAATCCAGGAGAACTAACTGCTGCGCTGTACTATTGATTTCCTTTCTCTGGGTGTCAGATTTTTAGGCAGTTTTCCCCTTGCTAAATAATTCTCCACATCTGCATACCATGGTGTTTTCACACTTATAGCAAACAGGTGTTTTTCCGGAAACTGATCCTCTACTGATACTGTGTCATCTGTTCTTGGAACTTGGGAGAAGAAATCTGCCACAAGGTTTTCCTCCCTGGTTGATCCCTTATAGTTACATCAAATTCCTACAAAAGTAGCAACCAACATGTCACTCTTCCATTCGTAATGGGTTTATTAGCTAAGCATTTAATAGTAGAGTGATCTGTATACAGAATTACAGGGTATCTAGTTATATAGTGTCTAAATTCGTTAATAGCATAAATAACAGCTAAAAACTCCTTCTCTATTACTGTGTAATTCAATTCAGTATGGGTTAAGTTCTTGCTAATGTAATATATAGCGTAGGGTTTCTTGTATTCTTCTTGGCCAAGAACTGCTCCAATGGCTGTGTCTGATGCATCTGATGAAATCTGGAATGGTATATCCTAGTTCGGACCTTGTAATACTGGTGTTGTTGATACTAGCCATTTTAAATCTGTAAAGGCAGTATCACATTTGTCAGTCCATATGAAATCACTGTTTCCTATTAAGGCATATAATGGTGCAAAAATATATGAAAAATTCTTGATAAATCTATGATAATATCCAAAAAATCCCAGAAAAATACATACCTCTGTTTGAGTGCAGGGAGTAGCTAGTAAAAGAATTACCTGTATTTTTTCTGGATCTACCTGAATTCCAGCTGCTGAAATGTAATGACCCAAGATCAGGCCTTTTTTCATCATCATATGGCACTTTTCGTGACTTAAACATAGGCTGGTAGTAATACACCATTCCAAAACTTTTTCCAATGTCTGTAATGCTTGCTCAAATTCATCTCCATAAGGTGTGAAATCATCCATGTATACTTCCAATCCTTCATTTATCAAATTTGCAAAAATATTGAGTATGGCTCTTTGGAATCTGGCAGGTGCGTTACACAATCCAAAAGGTAATACTCTGTAGGCGAATGTTCCCCATGGACAGGTAAAGGTGGTCTTATCCTGGTCTTCAAGAGCAATTTGAATTTGGTTGTAACCACTGAAGCCATCCAGGAAAGAGAAAAATTTCTTCCCTGCCAATGTATCTAGGACCTGATCAATAAATGGAAGAGGAAAGTGGTCTTTTTGCATTGCCTTGTTAATTTCTCTATAGTCAACGCATATTATCCATTTCCCATTATTTTTGGGAACCACAACTAATAGAGAAACCCATTTACTGTCAGATATAGGATAGATAAAATTCAAATCTAACATTTTTTGAAGCTCTTCTTTAAAAATATCTTTTAGATGAGGATTTAATCTACACTGAGGTTTTTGAATGGTTTTTTCATCCTTTTTAGTGTAGATATGATGCATGCATAGCTGAGGGTCAATCCCAATCCCAAGCAAAATCCCCTTTATTCTTCTTAAGGACTTGAATACATTTCTGTTGCTGGTCATTACTTAGATTCTTGTTAATGTTTAGGATCTTCCCTGGCTCAATTTCGACAGGTTTGCTACTATAAACAATGGTTGTTCGTATTGTTTGATCATGGATATCTCTAAGAGGATCTTCTTCAATTTCATTGTCAATGACTTCTTTAATCATGTGACATTTCGAACTTAATATTGTGGTAGGATGATTGATAAAAGTATTGATGACATCGTCTTCAGTTTGGTTTTTGAATTCAAGGAAATCTACCATAGTCAATGGTGACTGAATATTTTCTGTTAAGTATGTTGCAGGTTGCTTCCTGGTTTTCGTGATAGTCAAGCTTGGCTGAGCAAGAGTGTATAAAGCTAAGATTTTCACATCATTTCCCCTGGTTATAGTCATACTGCCTGCCCGACAGCTGATATAAGCATCGACAGTTGCTAGCCAAGGCCTTCCTAATATTAAGGGATGTCCATCTAGCTGGTTCCTAGGATTAATAATCAAGAAATCTGCCGGGTATTCCCAAGTGTCAACAGAGACCATCACATCCTGTAATGTTCCCTCTAGTCTAATGACTAAGCGGTCAGCTAGTTCCAATAAGGTAGTTTTTGGTTCCAAGGCTGTGATACCAAGAATGTTGCAAGTTGTAGTTGTGAGAATATTAATGGCTAGCCCTAAGTTGACTAAAGCATTGGGAAAAGAACGAACATTTATCTGGACTGTGACAATAGGGTTTCCAGGATCTTCATACTTTACAGGAGTCTCTTTGCGCAGTAATAAATCAGACAAAGTCCCGACAACATGGACAATAGGGGTTGTTTTTGTTTTCCTCACAGACTTCTTTATAAATAACTCTTTGATAGTTTTTTCATATATTGGAATGTCTTGGATAACCTGGAGGAGAGGGATTTTTATACAAATATTCTTAAGTTCACCTAGAAGATAAAATTTAAGAGGTTCAATCGGGCATGGTATCAACAATATTTCTGGGAATGGGGGGGAAGTGGCTATGATTTGTTCAAGATTTTTTTGTCTGACTGTATCTTCCCCTCGTTTTATTTCTTGATCATCTACAGTCAAAGGCTTATTTGTGTGTGGTTGTTCCAGTTGCAAATATTTATCCTTATCTAGAGTGATTATGCGTCCAGATCTCAATTTAAAATCGTTACATTCTTTCAATTCATCTTCAGGGTCCAGACCCTCAATGATTTGTATTGGATGGACTGGTCTGTTATTTGTATTGGGGTTAGGTTGAGCTGGAAGTTGTGATCGTATATTAGATTGAGGATTCTGCTACAATGTGTAAGGTGCTGGTAAAGTTGGTTGAGACAGGGGAGTGGTCCCTATAGGCTGGTTCGTAGATCTTTGCCAATTTGATTGCCAGTTCTGATTTTGTGAGGTGGAAGGGGACCATTAGGAGGGATAAGGGTTGTTTTGCCAAAATGGTGGTGGATAAGGGATATTTGGCCAATTATTATTTGGATTTTACTGATTGGGCTATGGTGGCATAAAAAATGCTTGAGGTGACAAAAAAGGTGGTTGATTCTGCCATGTTGCCCCTGAATATTGTTGACAATTGTATTGCGAGGAAGGAAAAAGCGAAGATGGATCAGTAGACATACCTGTCTGACGTGCTTTCCATTGGCAATGCTGGTTCAACATATATACTGGTTCCATTTCTTCTTCTGCTTCCTTGATAACTGCTTTCAGTCATGGGAGTGATGGGCAACTTTCTGTGGCGTGCTCTTTAGTGCATATGGCACATGTTCGTAGCATATCTAGGGGGCATTCTTTATGATTGTGCTTCTGTCTACAATGAGGGCAGAAAATATCCAAATTCAGTTATGCTATGGCCTACTTTTGCTTAGCTTGCATGACATCCAATTGTGTTGTCAGGGTCCCCAAGATATCCGTCTTGAAATCCTCCAACAGATCGTCGATTTCACTTCGTGTAACACTGTCTCCTGAGGCTTTGCTGTCTCTGGAGCTTGCATCACGTCTGACTGGTTTCAGCCTTGTACTGCCCCTGGAACACTTAATGCACAAATCTATAATATTGTTATAGATTTCTTGATAAATGTCACCTTTACCCATTATGTTTAATGTCTCTACCCATTGGTCTTTCATACCTGTAATCAGTGTGGTTTTTAAAACATTATCAGGCAGATTTGTATAAGGAGACATTTGCAGATTATATTGGAAACATTCTACATATTCTTCCAGAGTCTCTCTAGGCTTGGCTACCATTTGAAAATTTTCATCTTTTAAGGAAAGACGTTTTCATTTGGTTGAAATCATTGATGGTGCCTCCATCGAGTCCCATGAACCGACACAGAGCTGCTCCCTTCAAAGTAGAGGGGAATAGATTTAGCTTCTGGGGGTCGGTGGTGTAATCATAACCCCTGCATAAAACATCAAACTCGAAAAGGAATGCATCGGGATCTTCTGAAGTTAGCCCATGAAAGGTAGGAATATTCTGTAATGGGATAGCCTTCATGGAGGCATTGGCAGCTCTATCAACAATAGGGTATTGCAATGTAGAAGTTTGAGGCTGCTGGTTATGAGCCATTTGGTAAAAAATATGCTGGTATTCTTCAGGGATCTCTGGAGCTAGAGAGTTATTCCTAGGATGTCTATAAGAGGCTGGAAAAGTTTTAACAGCACTACCTTGATTTGGAAGACTAGGTGTCCTCTGTTTAGTCACTACTTCGGGAGATCTAGGTTCTAATAATTTAATTTCGGGATTGGCTGTTTCTCATTCTCCTTCACAAAGGTTGCAAGGATTTCCTTCTTGTGAAGGGCGGGCTTATAAATTCTCAGTATCTTGAAAAATCTGTTCAATCCCTTCATTTTTACTATGAATATCAGCGTTAGCTACAGATGGTGATTCTGCACCTTGAAGGAAGTCAATAGAACATTTGGTAGCAACAATTCAGGGTCCTACTGATGACTGAGACTCATGTTTTCATAAGATTTCATCGATAAAAGTTGATCGTCCTTGGTTACCAGTCCCTTAGGTTTTTCAGGTTTAGAGGGAGGAATTTTGTCTTTTTCAGGTCTTTCTCTCTTAGTCATTCATGCAGAAACATAAAAATTCATTCCTACTTTAAATTCTCATGCAATTCTGCTAGAAAGTGGGCGGATGAGCGAGCATTTTACTCATTCTTTACGCAGGTTCTTACCTTCTGTTTTTAATACCCAATTCTCCCTCAACAGAAAAAAACATCAATCAGACATTACTCAGAGTAGCAACACACTCCCCGGCAACGACACCAAAATGTTGGGTGCTAAAAGGTGTCTTTAAAAACTCCTAATTGCCTCACATTAATTATCAACCAGGGTAAGTCCTTTTATTTCAAGTGTGTACACAATATGTGCAAGCTTATTCATACAAGGAGTAATGCTAAAGCCAATCTTTGAATACATATGCAATCATAAATCTGAAGCTTTGAGGAAAGTAATTCATCTATGCATTATAATCCAAAACTGTGATTCATTCATTAATTCAAATAATTCAATCAACTGAGAGCACTAAAATATTAACTGAGCTCTTTCAGCTGGACCTAAACTATTGAATGCAAGGAAAGTAATGGAAATAACAGTTTATGCTTTAAGTAATCAGAACCAATTCTGTTAACAAACAACTGATAAATTGGAAATACGCACGCAAAGGAATAAATACAGAAATCCAATACCATCAAAAGTGAATTCACTGTAAAGCAGAAAAGCATAATATACTTGCAGTAAATGGAAAGGTATAGCACAAAGAATAGCAACGAAATTCACCAGAGACCGGGCCCTTAGCTGCCAGTGAAAACTGCTTAGTTACTCTAGAACAATCAAATGAACAACAACACAACTATGTATTAATCATCAGAATCATTACAATATAAGTCTGTCTTTCAGAACTATGTTTTGTTCATTATCAAATGATACAAAGCCGAAAGATACACAACATAATACATGATACAATCAGAATTACATTCTCCGCTTTCTCTTATATCATCATATCACTCCCCGTCTTCATATTCTTCTCATTATTTTATAACTAAGGAAAAGGCAAATGCGATCCCTCAAGATTAGGGGATCTTGAGGGATTCGAAACAGATTAATATTCCAAACAGTTGGTCGTTCTTCTCTGATTTGTTTCCTGATTTTTCCATGCCTTCTTTTCCCTCGATTAGATCCTGTTGTTCCTTTTTGGGAACAACTATTGTTTTATCTACTATTTTCATCATAAAATCAATGAGAATTAGTTCAGACGGTTAAACCATATCAAGAATATTTCATTCATGTTTTATCAAAATCCATTCATTATATTATTATATTGTAGCATGAAAATGGATGAAGAAGAGGAAAAAGGATAGTATTTGAGAGTAAATACATACCTATTGTAAGGCTCAACAGACTTTTTCCAACAATTTTCTCATGAGATGCAAACAACTCATCCCATAAGGAAGAAATAGATCACATGAAACAACCATGGCTTGCCCAATTACCTCCCTGAAATATAAGACAAAAATTACAGGGAGTGTAGTCATCCCATAGGGCACATGCATGCCTTCCCTCCTTCCTCCCTACATCCCTATGAAAAATACAAGTACATCATCTAGATAGGGAATCAAAACAATGTACATGCAAACAGAAATTTCTGCATATGGAGGTGGGTCATAGTCCCACATGTGGAACTAGAGCAGACCATATCCTACCTGCTTCAGACTCAGGTATGGTAAGTGGTTTTCCCACCACTTACTTTCTACCCAAGTCATCTCACTATTACAGAAAATGTGAGATATATTTGGTGCCTTTGGGAAGCACCCATCATGAAAATAAATCTCCCTTTGCACATCAAGGGAGTGGCCAAATTCAGAATTTTTAGTGGCCCAACAATTGCCATGAGATTTACATGTTACATTTCTCCTTTTAGGAGTCATGGCATGCATAAAAATGGTAAAATAACATGTAAAATTAGAAAATAAGACTTGTTTTACATGGACACATCCTTTACCATCAATGTTTCTCATACACATGGAGTTGTGCATGGATCTTTCCCCTCTTTCCAAAGAATGAAGAGATGGCTGAAATGACTCTTGCATAGAGTCCCATGGCTGCCCCAACTCCACATAGCTCATGCATTCTTGAAAATGCTGATATAGTTCCTCTTCCAAGCCTTCCCAAAAAAATCTCCTCATGATGATGTTGTAGATCCTCATGGAATATAAATGGCTGAAACAAAACTCCTTGTAGGCTCCTTGTAGGATCTTATGCTTGAGCTTAGAGCTCTAGGAAAAAATATTCTACCATGATGATAGATGAATTATCCTTGGACTAAGTAGCCCTCCTCATGCAACTGGTCATCAAGTATCACACATGTGTGCAGATCTTTGGAATATTCCACCAGTAGTTGGGATTTCCCATATAGATCTACACTGCTTAACAATGACAGTGCTGATGATGCATCAACAGAAATTTCTATCATGTTTCTAATCCTTCCCTTGACATCTCCTATGCCAAAGATATGTGTCGGAAGGTTTTCCATTCCCTTCTTCTCCTCCCACAGCACGGGATCAGAAAGGAGAGTGGGTGATGATGATAGGGGAAAAAGATTTCCCTCCTCCTTGAGCTTACCCAAGTCTCCCAGAGCTGTAGCTTTGTCTTCCAGTGCTCCAATCCTTCTTAGAATCATGAGTGAAGCATTAAGATATGGAAACCTTTCACCAGATTTGAATCAGGTGGTCTCCCAGGTGGATTTCCACAAGGCAGTGATGCCTCATGGTTCATTCTCCCATGTTTTTTATATGGGATCAACATCCCCTTGCTTCCACAGCTCAAGTTCGCCTCTAATTTTTGTGTGGAAGTATTATGAAACTTGGAGATGCCTCTTAGTGGTGTAAGAGTGCCTCTGATTGGAGCATTTGCCCCATCCTCTGATAGTGGATCAACCAGGTGATCCCTCCTTTGTTCTGTCTCATTGTCTTTTAGCAAAGACATATGCTGCTCATGTCCTCCATATGGAAGATCCTTAGGAATCCCTTGCAAAGGTGCAAGAATCCCTATAGTGGAAGCTATTGCTTGATCTCCATCTCCAACTGAAAATAGATCTCCTTCTGCTATCCAAGCGTTGGAGGATATTTTCTTCTCTATCTCTCCCTTCTCCTAATCATTAGAGAATGCTTCATCATTAAGAGATCCTTTTTCTTAATCTCTTACCGAGGAAGGAATCCTCTTGTCTTCTCCTTGAGAAAACAAACCTTGCTGTAGTGGGGCTTTTGCCATGGGCAAATTATGCAGCAGATCTTCAACCCCCTCAACAATGTTTAAGAATGGAGTTGGCTCCATGGAATTTCCCAACTTATGCAAAGATTTAGTTTCCTTGGGCTTGATTTTCCTTTCCCAAGAAGTCTCAGAATGTCTCTCATAAAACCTCTTCACTAGTCTCCTAGTGAACTTTGCATAAGAAGAGATGTTTCTCCCTTTCAAGGAAGAGAACTCAAATAGCCACCGAGCATAAGCCTTTCCTTGAAGATGTAGTGCTGCTACTCTCAAGGCCTCTTCTTCTAACACTTGATGCAGCTAAAATTATGTGTCAAGCTTCCTTACACAAGACTTGGCTGAGTCTTTAGGTGATCCATCAAATGTAGGTAGAGAGAAGCTACCCCAAGTGTGCTGCATGCACCCTTTCCTTCTACTGTATCTGATGGATCATTCTTCTTTGAGTTGACAGAACTCTGGGAAACTAAGATGCTCTTTGAATCTCTCTAATTGAGATTCATATTCTTGGATATAATCACCAAGAGATTCCTCCTTTGGTGTTCCTTCTTTTCCTCCTTTGTTTGTCAAGAAAGCAGGCATGCTCCAACGTTGCAGATTAGGTTGTGTGGCTGAATGCTCACACACATAGTAAGAAGTACTGGGGTTTTCTTGATGTGAAAATCCTCCCGAGGGACCTGCATTTCTTTCCCTCTTCATCCCCCAGATTTCTTCTTTCAGGACATACATAGCTTGAGAAAGAGTTCTTGGAAACTCTTTTCTCTGCAAACTTCCAGATAAAGGGTTTGGACCCTTTCCTTCTGTGTCTTCAGTGTAACCATAGTTCTTCATCAATATTTTCTTTTCATGAAAAGACATATTGTCTCTTCAGTATGCAAAGTGTTAGGGTCTCGTGATTTGGCTGATTGGCAAGCCAAATGACAGTGTAACATCAAACCAGTCTTTGGAGCCCAAGGACCTAGCCTTCTTGGACTCAGAGAGGGCTCTCTCTATTTGTGTAAGGGATATCTGCGTGTTTTCTTCTTGTGTTCTGATTTTAGGCTAGTTATGAAGTAGGTTTTTTGGTTGTGAGAGATGAAACTGATCAAAGATATAAGATAGGTAAAAATATGTCAGATCAACTGGGCTATGGGGTTGAAAAGGTCAAGAAAGCTATCAGATGGTGATACAAGGCTGTTGAAGGGCCGATTTGATTTGAGGTAGAAAGGATCTTTAGGCAAAATGGGGTAAAATGGACATCAAGTTTGGGAGCAACAAAGGATTTCAAGCATAAATAGTTTAATAGCTGACATAAACATGGTAGGGAAAACCCTTAATCATGAGAAATGTAACTATAAGCTAATCAATACATAGAAATAAACATTCAAGCCATGCATAGAGATATATCACTCTCTAACTTTGGGAAATGGCTACCAGACTTTGGGGAAATACACTTAAGAAAGACAAACAACTTAAATCACTATGGAATGCCTAAACACAATACTTCAAGTTATTGGGCACTTTGAAAATAAGATTACATAGTTTTAGACAAAGGGCAAGATCAAAACAAGACCTCCTTGGTTCAACTAATGACAATCTAATCAGTCAAAGATAAATTTCATGGATGGAGCTATGGCTAGCCATAGGTAAGCAGGGCATACCATAAATCATACTTAGCATGCATAAAACCATGAATGAAATAAGAAACAATATCCTTAAGTTATTAAAGAGCAATCAAGAATTCTTTAATGTGACTAAGGATGAAGAAAACATGGAAGCTATGAAGAAACAGGAAATTTTAGGTTCCTCCAAGGACATGTCTCAAATTTCTTCTCTACTGATCTATAGCAAGCAAGAAACATGTATTCATGAATGAAAACTAGAAAAAAAAACAAAGAAAGAGACACTATACCATTCTACCAAGTCATGGAATCCAACAACAATCCTCTTTCATCATCCAAGAACATCCAAGAGACTATCCAAAAGCATGAGACAAGTATTTGTTCCAAAGATTATATGACCATATATTGATTATATCATCAAGTTCAGCCTTGTTTACAATGAAAGCCTTTGGAATATATAGGCTCAAGTGAGGAAAACCTCTTAGTTCAATTTTCACTCTCATTGGCCTATTCAAAATATCTAAGCTTGTTCTTGAGGCTTTGCAAAGCCCAAGGCACAAAAATCTCATAAAATATCTAAAAAATGCTAAAAGAGGGAAATAAATTGAATTTTCATAACTTCTCATGTGCAAAAATAGCTAAACACACATGAGGAAAAAGAATTTTTTAAGGTTCAATTTTTACAAAAATACTCAAAAATTACATCAGCAAAAGGTCCCCTGACTTGCCGGCAACTTTTGGCAGCCTTCCTGATGTCGAAACGAGGCTCATGATAGCTCGTTGGAAATATTTGAGTGTCTACTTTCTGGAGAAACTGGAATTTTCCTAATCTGATGCCTAGAAGTCCTAAAAAATAGGCCTGTGTGTAAAAAACCAAAAAATAAGGTTTGCTGATAGACCGGGTAGAGTGTAGAAAAAGCAGGAATTTTTTGCCATTTCAGGGGAGAAAATGATCTTCAAATGTTCTAAAAATTTCTAAGTGTGTGCTATTGAAATTATGGCATCCAATGATACCATTCTCCTCCTTTGATGATCCCCCAAACTGAAATGGTGAAGCCCATGAGTTTTGGCCAAAAGCCCAAAAATTGCAAAAAACCAAAATATGTTGAAAATTGCCCAAAATTGGTGAGCATGACCCTCAAGGGTTCTCATCAACATGTTGTGAAGTAGAGGCCAAAATCTGAAGTCCTGATGTGTCTTTCCTCACTTTTCATGCCGGGCACTTCCCTTTAGCCTCCTTGAGCTTTTCTTGAGCAGCCTTCAACTTGTGCCGGGCAAACTGATTTAACTTTTTATAATGCCTTGTCATTCTCCTTTGAAGGTCTAACTCTTTGTTTGCGATCTCAAATTTCTTCTCCAAGTGGTCATTGAATCTCTCAAGCCACGCCTCCTTATTGTTTTCTATCTCTTGTTCAAACAATGCAGTGAGAGGAGTAGATTGGAGAAGGGCGTTTTCCTCTTCCTTTTGCTTCTCAAGGGCCTTTATAAGCCCCATGGTTCTAGGCCTCTTTCGCTTAGGCTGATCTTCGCCTTCACTTTCAACAAACTTGCCCATGAATTCTTCCAACTTTTCTTGGGCTTTGGAGGCCTCCTTCTTGTACTTAGTCGCCCGCGTCTCATAAACAGCCATATGGACACTCATTTGCCTATTTTGGATTTGCAAAAATTGATTGAAATTCCTAGCTCTATGAAGATCATCCTTCAAAGAATCAATTTGGCCTTCTCTATGGATTAAGAGGTTTTCTAGAATCTGGGCCTCATTATCACTATCATCGCTTTGGACTTGGATGATGTAGAATGCACTCTCCTACTCATGACTTCCTTCTACCTTGCCTTTCCCTTTGCTTTGGGTGGCTATTCTAGTGCTCTTTCTCCTAGGCATATCAATGATGGGCTTCTTTGGCAATTTTCCTTTACTTCGGAGAGCCCTTGTCACATTTGGAGTGACCACTCTAGGCACTCTCTTCTTTACTGTCCCGGGCTTGGTCTTTTTAGGAGAAGAAGGCATGGACCCTTTACCTTTGTTACCTTGCTTGTCATCCTCTTGAGTTTGTTGTTCTTCTTGAGGAAGCTGCTGTTCTTCTTGAGGCTGCCCTTGCTTGTCACTGTCATGCCCTTTTTCATCATCTTCATGCTGATGCTCTGTCTCATAGGGCTGTTGTGTGTCCTCTTTAGGCTACCCTTTCTCATTACTATCATGCTGCCTTTGCTGCTCGGTCTCACAAGGCTGCCCCTGTTCATCCCTTTCTTGTCCTTGTTCATTATCTTCCTGCTACTGTCCTGTCTCACCCTCACTGTCATGCTGTTGTTCAACACTTTATTCCTCTTTCCCTTGCTACTGTTCATCACCACTATGATGTTGTTGTGTGTCATCATAAGGCTATTTTTCAGCCTCATCATGAGTCTGCTATTCACCCTCATCACTGTCATGCTGCTGCCCTTCACCATCAGTTTGTTGTTCTTCATGTTGCTGCCCTTCATCCTTTTCCTCATGCTCATGTCCTTCCTCCTCTTGCTAGTCACTTCCTTCTCCTTCTTCATGTTACTTTGTTTGTTCTGTAGTAAACTTGAGCCTTTTAGGAGTAGGTCTGCTAGAAGAAGGCGAGGGACGATGAGTAGGAGGTGTAGGGGATGTATGGACTGGACGGATAGTGGAGAAATCCAGATGAGTGATGAATACATCCCAAGAGACCTCTCTCTTTTCAAGCTGATGAAGAATGATGATTTTGATGAGAGAGTGATGGAAGAGACAGGCTATTTGCTGTGAAGGAGGCTTCTTCTAGACAGTGGAGGCCATTTTCTCAATGCTCTTGTGTAATAAGAAAGGAAGATTTAGCAATTTGGCGCTAGTGAAATGCATGAGAAGTCGAATGTGATATGCATATATTCGGGAGAATCTTCCCTCACAAGTGAAGTACTTCATGATAATATTCATGAGAGGGGCATAGCTGGCTAAAAGATATGAGAAAAGGAAAATAGAAGGACATGATTCTCTGTGCTCAGGCTTTAGGAAGGGTTTTTAATCATTTGAGTCCAAATGGCTTTGCTTAAACCATTTCTCGCCAATATAGGGAATTTTAGTGGCTTTGACGATGGATCTTGGGGAGAACTTGAAGTCAAAGCCTGCCAATTGGAAATGCTTATCTTGAAACCTCAAAGCGCAAAGGTGTGTCAAAGGAGAAAAACTCTTCACCTCTTGCACCCTTTGGCAAAAATCCAAACATCCCACCTCATGGAAATTGAATAATACTGATGGGTGGGCATTCACTTCTTTGGAGGAAATAGGGTCACATTTCTTATGTAAACCACTCCTACTATCCTGCCTAGGAGGCATCTTGTTATGGATGCTCTCTGCTAAACCAAACTGCCTCAAAAGGTTTTCAAGAATGTGTTCTTCAAACAAGACTCTGCCTTCTCCGTCAATCAGTGTTTGATCAAGGTAAATTTGTCTCAAAGCTGTGTAAAATGTTTTCTTTGGTATTAGGTCCCTGCTCCTTCAAAACCCTATTCTTTCTCTTTGTATGCCAATCAATAAACAATTTTAAGAATAAGCACGTAGTCAATTTAAAATACATACACAGTCAAATGATTTTTTGAGCTTGGATAAGGTCACAGAGCTTTTGCTGTTTTTGATGTGAGCACAAAAAGACCTGTAGCAGTCAAACAACAAAAATCCTCACCATCAACTTACCCTCCTTATACTTCACTGTTTCTCATACCCAGTTTTTCCCAAAACACCTTCAGACTGATTTAAGAATTTTACTCATTTAAGGTCTGCTTTATAGAGTAAAGGAGAAAACACCGGTTTTTTGCCCTTTTTTTACCACACAGAGGAGACCTTTGGAATGACAAATACCCTTATACCACGATTACTGTTGTTTGGCCATAGGCCCATTGTTTCATTTGTTCAAACACTAGGTTTTTTGCTTTTAAACAGTGCCTCTACCTTTCATCATTCTTTTGAGGGCAGTTATTGGGCTTTTTACATCAATAGAAATGTACCATTTTTACCAGGTTTACCTTGGACAAACAACTACACAACATTTTCGAGTTTTAATATAAAACAAATTTCTCCTTACAATACTCAACACTGTGATTTATATCATGAGTTTCATCTTTTCACTCTCTCTTAGCAGTCTTGAAAAGAGCGACGAGGCACATAGAATACCTTTAAAATCGATGATGGCATTTCTTAAGGAGTATGATCCGCTTCAGGATTGGTTTGGAGGCACCTTGAACATTGAACACATGCGCGGCACGTTTAGAATGAGAGCGTGCCGCGCAAAACAACTGCCGGGTCACTTGTCGGGCCGACGTGACCAATGCCTACAGGCGCGCCGCTCGGTATTGTATTCCCGTTGTAAAAATGCACTTGAACGCACTGCGCAACTGTACAGGCACGCCGCGCAATCTTTAAGCCCGATAAACTTTGTGAATTCGCTCAAAACTTCTTTCTCCAGTGCAGTGAACAACAAAGGGGATTTTGTCTTGTGTTTTGAGAGATTTAAAGAGGCTTGTAACGGTCCCTTTACTCCTTTGAACGTGAACAAGTTAATACCCTTTCGTGATTACCTTTGTGAGGTTTATTTGGGTAAGTCCACTTTTGGAAGAAGGTGTTGGTTGTGGAATAAAAGGAGCCCAATCTTATCATTCATGTTTTTCACCATAAATCAAACTCAAACTCAACCCGGTCTTTTCGAAAAACTGGGGGTGAGGCCTAGTTGTATTCATCTAGGCTTTATCACCATCTGTTCATCACAAAAGGAACTTCTTTTAAGCCTCTCCCTTTACTCCAAATGCAGTAGTAAGGTACATTTGACCCTTTTTCATCAAGAAAATGCCTTCATTGTTTTGAACGTGTTTTCTGACTTTGAAATACATACCATAATCTTTCTGACACTTTTATGACCCTATGTATCTATTTGCAGCGCCTTTTTGGGAAAACTAAACTCAAGCTGCCTCTGTCTTTTATGATGAGTTTATTGAAAGAAATTTTTCATGAACAGGAAGAATAGTACCCTTTGAAAAACAATGGCATCACTCTTAGGCCTGTGTCATGACCCATCTCTCAACCATTTATCAACCCTGTTTTGTTTTAAAGGAACAGAGGCTAAATGTTAAGCCTGTTCATCAAGGAGATGAGTTTTTGTAACTTTTAAGGAATTTATACCCCTCAGCCAGGTTTTTTTTTTAATTTCTTGGCTTCAAACTGTCTTTGAAAGAGAATCTATAGTAGGAGATGAGTCAGCTTCTTTGATATTTTATAGAGCTCATGCTTTTCCTTTGTTTTTTACATGATTTCCCTTTCAGAAGCTTTCAACTGTCTTCTGCTGCTCTTACCATTTATCTCTCAGTCAGTCCAAACCTTGAAATGAGTCACTGCTCTGTTACTCTGTCTATGAATGAAGGAGGCCTATTTTGACAAAATTCTTGATGTCCTTTCAACCTCTGTCTTAATCAAAAGAAGAATGTTTGATGAACCTACTGATAGTGGTTTCTCTTACATATGTTGGCAGAAGTTAGTTAGAAGCTAAGACTGTTGGATTCCTTTTCTGGCCATCTGTTTAACAATCTTTCCTAATTGATGATCAACCCATTTGCTTCATATTGTAACTCAATAACAATGGAGATCCACTGCTTTGCCTCTGCCTTAGACATCAATTTTTATTTAGAAACCTTAGTTACTGTCTCACTGTTCATCCAAAATTTGTCTTACAGTCAGTGCAACTCTTAAAATCAAACTTTGTCCATTTGCCCTCTGCTTAAAGATGAAGAAGGCGCTCTTAGTCTTCAACCCTCTGCTTATGAAGTGAAGGAGGTTCTTTAACCTTAAAACCCTCTGCTTATAGATGAAGGAGGTTTTTCAGTCTTCAATACCTTTGCTTATAGATGAAGGAGGTTTTTCAGTCATGTCATATCATCAGCCCTTTGATAGTGCTATTTTTCCTTTCACTGTCCTTTCGGGCTTTGAATGTGATCGCAAGAGCTTAATGAAAAACTCTCTGCTCTTTGGCTGCATCCTAGGCTCAAGATTACATTGAGAAGCAGCTGTCTTCTCATGTGGAGCCAAATATTGTCTTCTGAGATGCTGGTATGCCTCTGTCCTTGAAATATCCATTAAAACACTATAAAAACACGTAAAATCAGCTTGACTTATGGTCCATGTATTGCTGAGACTTGAGGGTGTATTAGTGGCGTGACCTATGGCTGTAAGCAACTTTATTTGCAGAATGGGAAGGTCTATTATGACTAGTCTATAGCAGATGGAGGTTCTTTGGCTTTAGGATAGTTTGCCAAGGGAGAAATGCCTAAAGCGCCACTTCCTAACTTAGGGGAAACTTTTTGGACAGATTTGGATTGTTTCTTTAGAGTTGATAGGCAGACTAGTATGGCTGAGGCTAGGTTGGACTTGATAATGAGGTTTCATCTCGTCATGGGCAGACTAAAAAGGTTAGAAGGAAAAAAAAAGTTTATGGGTGTTTTCCAGCTGGCAAATTTGACAAATTTTCGATCAGCTACTAGAAAACTTGACTGTTATAACTAGTCATCACCAACAAAAATACTGATGAGTAATAGTGGCTCCATTTGGGGAGGGCAGCTCCTTTTCAGGAGGTGTCCAGAATTTCAGATCTTTGGCTTATGAAGACCAGTGCCTTACCCATTGGCATTAATTTCACTCTTCCTTGATGTTACTTTTGAAAAATGACAGCATGATTAGCATCAATGATATTTATACCTACTCCACTATCTTTCATAACATTTTTTCTTCTTTTGGGTGCATTTGGACTAGCAACCTTTTTGACAATATATTTTTTCTTTTTGTAAAATGAACGTATCTAATTCTACACTTATATCTGCCGAGAGTTCAGATTAAACTGATGAACTCCTTCATTACTCTACCTATGCTAGATCAACTGTCAAGGTTAAGCTGTTTGACAGGATTTTGTTCTCTAATCTAAAATATGAAATTAAAAATGATCAAATCAGGGTTAGACATTCTGATTTGTCATGTATTTGTGGCATGAAAGACAAGCTGCACACAAATATTATTTTGCATAAAATGGAAACTAGGAAAAACAGGGCTAAGATGCACAATTTGTTTTTCATCCCCACTTCCCTCTTTGGTTCTGTTTTGGGCGTGTGGAACCAGTATCTTTTCCTAATCTACTCTCTTTGATAAGTCAAGCTTACACAATGTTGACCATATTTTTCACTCACTAACTTATCAACAAATAAATTTAAACATGTTCAGCTATGATTAGGCTAGATATCTGAACAAGTCATTTGAGTACCAGTAGTGACATTTAGACTTGCGCGCTTTCTGAATGACTATTCTTTGGAACATGGGGCTTTTTCTATTTTTCAACTACCCTCTTTTCTATTCTTCTATTGTTTTTTACTTTTATGTTTTATCTATTTTTCAAACAGTGATATATACAACGACTTAAAATGTTTTAAAATTGGAACTCTCGACAAAAATAATGCTTTAATGTCCTGCCATTCACAGGACCCCCAAAAGCTTCAGTCCCATCAGGTTCTTGCAAGAAAAAGGCATTGTTTCCGCTAACTAAGCTGATGACGAAAGGCCCCTTCCATAAGTTTTCAAACTTACCATGTTTACCTTTGTCTTCTCTTCTGGAATCCCATTTTAGCACTTTGTCTCCAATCTGAAAATCATTTTCCTTGGTCCTTCTATCAAAAATCTGTTTTATTTTGTCTTGCGCTAACTGAGCCTTTTGGTAAACTTCTTCTCTGGTTTGCTGTAAATGGATAGTATGATTTACCCTTCTTTGCATGTCATTTTCTTCTATTTGAACTTCCTGCAATAGTTTCATTACTGGAACCCCTAGAGATGTTGGGAAAATGGCATCTATGCCATAAAATAGTTGGTAAGGAGACATACCTATGGATTTTTTGGTGGTTAGTCTATCAGCCCATAGTGCGTGTACTAGTTTTCCATGCCATGCTTTTTGATTTTGTTCAAGAAGTTTTTTGATGATGTTGACTAGGATTTTGTTAGAGGACTCGGCTAAACCATTACCTTGAGGGTAATAAGCTGTGGAATGTCCTAATGAAATGTGATATTTGTAACAGAAGTCAACCATTCTTTTGGAGGAGAAGGCATCGGCGTTATCTGTAATGATCCTTTTAGGACAGCCAAATATATATAGGATATTGGTTTCTAGGAACTTGATGATGACTGAATCAGTGGCATTCCTGGAAGGTATGGCTTCTATCCATTTGGTAAAGTAATCTGTGGCTGTGAGGATCCATTTATGTTGAGCGGATGAGGAAGGGTGAATTTCCCTAATGAAATCCAGGCCCCATTGCTGGAAGGGTCCTTCGACTATGATGGGATGCAAGGGCAAAGGTAAAAGCTTTTTCTTGCCATCGAAAATTTGACACTTATGGCATGTCATAACTAGCTGATGAGTGTCAGGAAATAAGGTAGGCCAATAATAACCGTCTCTAAGGATTTTTTTTTTCTGTGGTTTTCCAGTAGAGATGGCCCCCACATTCCCCTTCATGCATTTCATGCATAATTTTCTTTGCATCATACTCAAGCAAACATTTAAGTAGCATACCGGTGGGATTTTTCCAATACAGAAGACCATATATAATGCAAAACTTTAAAGAATTTTGTTTAAGAAATCTTACTTTTTTTTTTGATAAAGTTGGAGGGGCATTTAGATAAAATAATACATAAAGAATATCTGCATACCAAGGTGAATCCATAAACATTTGTTCAACATGAGGGGATGTGCATTCTTTCTGTTCTTCTAGGGCATCAACAAAATTTATATCTAAAGCTTGGAGGTTGGTTTCAACCATTAGTCTTGCAAGACCTTGCCCTTTAACTATTTTGGTAGGTAGTATTTCTAAGTCATATTCTAAGATGATAACGATCCATTTTCCCCTTTTACCATCAGGATCTTGGTTTAAAATGTCCTTGATGACAGCATTAGGGACAAAAGCGATGACATGAGAATGTAAGATGTAAACATGGAAATATTTCAGTGCTTTTACCAATGCGAATGCCTATTTTTCCATGATGTTATATTTCAAGGGGGCATCTCTTAGGGATTTGTTGAAAAAGGCAATGGGTTGCTCTTGCCCGACTACGTTTTTTTGCAACAATACAGCAGCTATCGTGTGTTCCAAGGAAAATGAAAAAATGTAAAAATCTTTGGTGAAATTAGGGCTTATGAATACTGGTGTTTCAGTTAGGGCCTTTTTAACTAGTTCAAAAGATTTTTTGGCTTCTGTAGTCCATTTAACCCCGACCTCTTTCTTCAACATATTTGTGATATCTCTCAGAAGTTCGGCAAGGTTTGGGATGAATCTTCTCAAGAAATTTATCTTTCTGATAAAGGACTGCAGCTCCTTTATGTTTCTGGGGTGACTTATTTGCAATATGCCTTTGATTCTCTGGGGGTCTATTTTTATTCCCTCTTCCGAAATAATGTGACCTAGGAGTTTTCCTTCTTCTAGACCGAAAAGTGTTTTCTTGGGGTTTAGGGATAAACCATATTTTCTACATTTGTTAAAAACCTTTCTTAAGTGTACCAGGTGTTCTTCATCTAATTTAGAATATACCGTAATATCATCAATATATATGACTATGAAAAAACCTATGTCTTCTGAGAAGGCTATGTCCATAGCTCTTTGGAATGTAGCACCGGCATTCATCAATCCAAAAGGCATTTTAATGTACATAAAAGTGCCCCAAGGTGTAGTGAAAGTTGTTTTGTGTTGATCAATGGGGTAAACCAGCACCTAGTTATAACTGGAAAAACCATCATGTAATGAGATCCTTTTAGCACCTACTACTTTTTGAAGTATGTGGTCCATTTTGGGCAAGGGATATTTTTCCTTTAAACAAGCCCTATTTAGGTTCCGGAAAACGATACAGAGTCTGATTTCTCCGGTCTTTCTCCTAACTGATACTAGATTTGAGACCCATTCAGAGTACCAGAGAGACACTATTATCCCAGCATCATACATCCTTTTGATTTCTTTTTCAACCAAAGGTAGTAATACTGGGTTTATCCTTCTTAACTTCTGTTTGAAAGGCTTCTGGTTTTCTTTGAGGGGAATCTTATGTTGGATGATGCTTGTGTCGTATGATTTCAAATCTTGGTATCCCCATGCGAACACATCTTTAAATTCTTTAAAAAACTCGATGTATTTATGTTTTATGTGAGGCAGAAGGGTTTTGGATAGTTTGATCTTTCTAGGTTCCTCTGGGCTTCCTATGTTATATTCTTCTATGTCGACCTTAGTAGATTCCATTTTTGGTTTTTTGGCCACATCGTTAAAATCGAAAAATTCCTCTAGAGGTGTAAGCCCCCTGGGTATGGTGTCATTTTCACAATGTAAGACTTCGAGTTCTCTTGGGTCAATGTCCTCTCCCATCTCAATTCCATATGAATGATCTATCAGATTTAGATTCGTCCAAGAAGGTGGATTTATCTCTTGGTCTTGATTTTGGCTGTATTTCTTTTCTTCATTTTCTAAGTCTGTTTTGGTTTCTTCAAATTCATTCCTAGATTGTAAGAAGTCATCAATTTGATCATCATCTTTGAATATTTGCCAATGGTCAATATTATCTGGTACTGTAGGGCAATGTTTGACCTGGATACTATATTGCTTACTCAAACATGGTATTTGGCCATTTCTTGCAGCAAAGGCGAGCTCATTTGCCAGACTATTTTGAATCCTAGGAATATAAGTGAGTTCATACTTCTTGAAGGTTTTGAGGATGTCTAAAGCTACATTTCTGTATTCTCTTGGTCTTGGGTTTTTCGCTGAATATTCACCTTTTATTTTCCTGATTACAAGTTCTGAATCTCCCTGGGCTGATACTTTCTTGGCGCCTAAGTCCTTAAGTATGTGCAAACCAATGAGAAGGGCCTCATATTCCGCAATGTTATTAGTACATTGGAATTCTAATCTGAAAGAATGACCTTCATTAGTGTTGTGTATCCAGATGCCAGCCCCCGAACCAGTTTTGCCACAAGAACCGTCAAAGCTTATACTCCAAAGAGCTTCCTTTTCATACATGATACTAAGCTGTTTTTAGGTTTCTTGGAGCTTTGGTCATTAGTCTCTACATCTAGTAATGGGAAATTCGTTTTTGATGGTTTGAAAACCTCTTCATTTTCCATTATCTTCTTGTTTATTTCACTTTCATTGTATAAGATAAAAGAATCTAAATTGGAATGAATGGAATAAATGGGAGTATTGTTTGGCTTATCCCAGTTGCTAACCATGTATTTCATGTGAGTCTCTCGGTATAATCTCTTAGTCTGGTTGAAAACTGGGATGGTAGCGAATGACATATCCATTTGAAGGTTACCTTGTATCTTGGCAGCCCATGCCCTTGATAGTAGCATTCCATACTTAGGAGGGATATCGGCCACTACTACGTCCATGACTAGGTTTTTCGCTGGTAGTTGTGTTAAGGAAAAACCTAGGTTCTTTATTAGACCTAAACATTTGACCTGACTTGAGTCAAAGGAGTACAGGTTTTTGTAAGGTTGAGTCACCTCTAGTCCCAGGTTCTCCATGATTTCTTTAGGCATGAGGTTATGGGAGGCACCAGAATCTAACATGGCATTATGTAATATCTTATCCCGTATGTTCAAACTCACATAGAAAGGAGAAACAGTTCCTTCTTGGTATTCACCTTCTATTTTGGGACCGAATAAGAGCTTGGGTTTTTCATTGAAGTTAGATTTAAAGTATCTACCTCATTTCCTATATCAAAAAATTTGAAGATTTGAGATCTATACCTATCTACAGTTATTAGCTCAGTAAGGGGTATGGTAATTTTTATTTTAGAAATTTCCCCTTTGAAACTAAAAGGAGTTTGTAGTTTGGACATATTTGTTTAAGCTTTTTCGGACATGACTTTTTCTATGCTCTTAATTTGCTGACTCTGGTTTGGGACTTTGTTTGACACAGTCACCTCGGGGGTCTTTGTGGAGGTACTAGGAGTATCTGAGCCAAGACTTGTTTGAATAGATTTATCTTTGTTTTGGTCAACTTTCTTGGCCATAATTTTGTTGCTATCCATGGATTTTTTAAGGATGGTATTAGAGGTTTTAGCAGTGTCAGGACTACCCTTCTTGGAGTGGTCTTGGTTTTTCCTGCTTCTAAGGTTATACTACCTGTGAGATTCTATAATATTATTCTGAAAATATATGGTAGGATCTTTGAGATCTTCATAGTTGGTTTCGTCCTAACTCGGAGAGCATAGCTCTTGCTCTTCTGCTATGAGGTAAACCTCACTCTCGTTATCAGAACCTATGAGGTTCCAATGATTTTCATCATTGGGTTCAGTATCCTTATCCTCTTCATCAATATAATTCTCACTGAAGGATGGCCTAAATTGTTGGTCTTTTCCTCTTGTTTTATTTTGAGATTGGTCTCTTCTAAAGTTTTGGTTGCGGTTTTGAGGGTTTGGCTGGTTGTCCTTAAGAGGTGTTTTCTCACACATTTTTTCCCACATCTTTGTCATGGATTTGACCAAGCCATCTATTCTAGGATCCGAGGAAGAAGTCGAGGGGGAAATTTCGTCATGATAAGTGACTCCCCTTTCTGCTCTTATCCTAGCTCTTTTTTCGGCTAAGTTGGCTTATGCATTTATAGCCACTTTTTGCATTTCTTCTAAGGTAGGGGCATCCTTGTCTCTTAGCTGATAAGTCATGTCTGGGTCAAAACCCTCGGGGAACTTTTCCAAGGCTGAACCAAGTGGGGGTTTGAAGTGAGGTGGGAGGGCATTATACACACTGTTGAACCTAGTGCAATGTCCCTGGACACTTTCCCCATTTTCCTGTTTTAGATTGTTATATTCTGACAGGATTTGAATGGGGTTCTTTCGGATTTCCCACTTGTTTATGAAGACTTGGTATACTTCTGGGAGGTTGTGGATGATGTTTGGAGTTAGGCCCTTAAACCATATTTTGGGTTCTCCACCCAAGATTTGGGCGAACATCCTCATTCTGATGGTTTTGTCTTCTATTTCCATGTATTCAAAGGCGTCGCTAATCCTATCTACGTGCTGTTGAGCTGTGGTAGTCTCATCTCTAGTAAAGTGTGGGATTTTGGCTTGATAGTCATTTTTTAAGGGAGCCAAAGGTTGTGGCAACACCAAGGGTGCGTACCAGGCTGCCATGACGGGAGCTAATGGGTGATGTGCAAAATGAGGGTTTGTGGGATGAGCTGAGGTGGTTTGAACATTAGTGGTTTGGATAGGTGTGGCAGATGTACTTGGAATAGTGACCTGGTTTTGAGAAGACCTGGGATCATAGGAGCCAAAGTGATGGAGAAGCTGAAATTCGGGAGGTGTGGTAGGTGAGGCTTCTCTACTAGGACTCTGTGGCAGATCTAGGGACTCAAGATCGTCAAAGTCTATATTACTTTGTGACTTGCTTCTAAAAAGGGTTTTTTCTAATTTTAAGTCAAAGGGGGGATCCCGCAAGGCAGTGAGATGTTCAGGTACTGATCTTGCTTTACGGATGGACTTATCGGTAGCTAAATTTCCAGTTTCGGAAGCTTTCCATAGAATCTTCTCTGGGTCATCTACTATGATAGGGGGATTTGGGTCTGGATGAGCTCTGGTGCTGATTCTTTGTGAAGCCAGATTTCGGGTCTAGAATTTAGAGAGGATGGTATTTGTGAATTTTTTGGATGGATGGCCTCTCTAAGGTTTTACTAATGTGAAGGCTGGTCAAAACTAAAAGGATGGACTAGTGGAGTCGCCAGGTGGATTTCTTATGAGAACTATGGTCCACCACCAACACTATCAAATATGCTTGGGAAAAACGTTTTATAGCAACTTTGAGATGAAAACTTGCAAAGAAAAGTGATTTACTTTGTTTCAACAGTTTATTAGGCTGTATGGGCAAGCTAATGGTTCTCTTGGCAAGAATTTTTCTACTTATCTCCTATGTTTAGGTGAGGTTTTCTGAATCGCTAAGTTATACTTAGCTTGTCACTGATTACGGAGTTTCCACCCTAAGTTTAAGTTTTCTTGAAGGATGAGTTAGCAGAAAGGTATGGTTTATGAATTTTTTGGTCTTTTATGGAGTTTTTAGGCCTACTGGAGGCTAGTGGAGTCGCCAGGTGGAACTTGGTTGTTTTTGTAAAGATGTAACTATGGTCCACCACCAGTAACTAGGGAAAACCAATTTAGAAATGTTTTTGGGGTTTTTCTGAGTTTTTATGTGAAGCCTATGGTTTATTAAAGTATTCTAAACCTGTTTCAACACTTTGCTAGGGTGGTGAGAACAAAAAGAGTTTACTCTAAATGGTTTTATGGACTGCTGGCCTGAGTTTAGTGTTGAAGGACTAAAGAGTCTATAAAAGTTTGCTAGACTGTCATGTACTCAGTAAGTCCCACCGTGATCACCATTATGTTAGGGTCCCGTGATTTGGCTGATTGGCAAGCCAAATGACAGTGTAACATCAAACCCGTCTTTGGAGCCCAAGGACCTAGCCTTCCTGGACTCAGAGAGGGCTCTCTCTATTTGTGTAAGAGATATCGGTGTGTTTGCTTATTGTGTTCTGATTTTAGGCTAGTTATGAAGTAGGTTTTTTGGTTGTGAGGGATGAAACTGATCAAAGATATAAGATAGGTAAAAAGATGTCAGATCAATTGGGCTATGGGGTTGAAAAGGTCAAGAAAGCTATCAAATGGTGATATAAGGTTGTTGAAGGGCTGATTTGATTCGAGGTAAAATGGATCTTTGGGAAAAATGGGGTAAGATGGACATCAAGTTTGTGAATAACAAAGGATTCCAAGCATAACTAGTTTAATAGCTGACATAAACATGGTAGGGAAAACCATTAATCATGAGAAATGTAACTTTAAGCTAATCAATACATAGAAATAAACATTCAAGCCATGCATAGAGATATATAACTCTCTAACTTTGGGAAAAGGCTATCAGGCTTTGGGGAAATACACTTAAGACATACAAACAACTCAAATCACTATGTTGGAATGCCTAAACACAGTACTTCAAGTTATTGGGCACTTTGAAAACAAGATTGCATAGTCGTAGGCAAAGGGCAAGATCAAAACAAGACCTCCTTGGTTCAACAAATGACAATCTAATCAGTCAAAGAGAAATTTCATGGATGGAGCTATGGCTAGCCATGAGTAAGCATGGCATACCGTAAATCATACTTAGCATGCATAAAACCATGAATGAAATAAGCAACAATATCCTTAAGTTATTAAAGAGCAATCAAGAATTCTTTAATGTGACTAAGGATGAAGAAAACATGGAAGCTATGAAGAAACAAGAAATTTGAGGTGCCTCCAAGGGCATGTCTCAAATTTTTTCTCTACTGATCTATAGCAAGCAAGAAACATGGATTCATGAATGAAAACTAGAAAACAAAACAAAGAAAGAGACACTATACCATTCTACCAAGTCATGGAATCCAACAACAATCCTCTTTCGTCATCCAAGAACATCCAAGAGACTATCCAAAAGCATGAGACAAGTATTTCTTCCAAAGCTTATATGACCATATATTTCTTCTATCATCAAGTTCAACCTTGTTTACAATGAAAGCCTTTGGAATATATAGGCTCAAGTGAGGAAAACCTCTTAGTTCAATTTTCACTCTCATTGGCCTATTCAAAATATCTAATCTTGTCCTTGAGGCTTTGCAAAGCCCAAGGCACAAAATATCTCATAAAATATCTAAAAAATGCTAAAAGAGGGAAATAAATTGACTTTTCATAACTTCTCATGTGAAAAAATAGCTAAACGCACATGAGGAAAAAACAGTTTTTAAAGGTTCAATTTTTACAAAAATACTCAAAAATTACATCAGCAAAAGGTCCCCTGACTTCCCGGCAAATTTTGGCAGCCTTCCCGATGTCAAAACAAGGCTCATTATAGCTCGTTGGAAAGCTATGAGTGTCTACTTTCTGGATAAATTGGAATTTTCCTAATTTGATGCCTAGAAGACCTCAAAAAATAGGCCTATGTGTAAAAAACCAAAAAATAAGGTTTTCTGATAGACCGGGAAAAGTGTAGAAAAAGCGAGCATTTTTTGCCATTTCGGGGGAGCAAATGATCTTCAAATGTTTTGAAAATTTCTGAGTGTGTGCTCCTAAAATTATGGAATCCAATGATACCATTATCCTCCTTTGATGATCCCCCAAACTGAAATGGCGAAGCCCATGAGTTTTGGCCAAAAACCCAAAAATGCCAAAAAACCAAAATATGTCGAAAATCACCCAAAATTGGTGAGCATGACCCTCAAGGGTTCTCAGCAACATGTTGTGAAGCAGTGGCCAAAATATAAAGTCTTGATGTGTCTTTCCTCACTTTCTGTGCCGGGTGCTTCCCTTTAGCCTCCTTGAGCTTTTCTTGAGCAGCCTTCAACTTGCGCCGGGTAAACTGATTTAACTTTTTATAATGCCTTGTCATTCTCCTTTGAAGGTCTAAATCTCTGTTTCTGATCTCTAATTTCTTCTCCAAGTGGTCATTGAATCTCTCAAGCCACACCTCCTTATTGTTTTCTATCTCCTGTTCAAACAATGTAGTGAGAGGAGTAGATTGGAGAAGGGCGTTTTCCTCTTCCTTTTGCTTCTCAAGGGCCTTTCTAAGCCCCATGGTTCTAGGCCTCTTTCGCTTAGGCTAATCTTCACCTTCACTTTCATCAAACTCGCCCATGAGTTATTCCAACTTTGCTAGGGCTTTGGAGGCCTCCTTCTTGTACTTAGTCGCTCGTGTCTCATAAACAACCATATGGACACTCATTTGCCTATTTTGAATTTGCAAAAATTGATTGAATTTCCTAGCTCTATGAAGATCATCCTTCAAAGCATCAATTTGGCCTTCTCTATGGATTAAGAGGTTTTCTAAAATCTGGGCCTCATTATCACTATCATCGCTTTGGACTTGGATGATGTCGAATGCACTCTCCTGCTCATGACTTCCTTCTACCTTGCATTTCCCTTTGCTTTGGGTGGCTATTCTAGTGCTCTTTCTCCTAGGCAAATCAATGATGGGATTCTTTGGCAATTTTCCTTTACTTCGGAGAGCCCTTGTCACATTTGGAGTGACCACTCTAGGCACTCTCTTCTTTGTTGTCCGAGGCTTGGACTTTTTAGGAGAAGAAGGCATGGCCCCTTTACCTTTGGCACCTTGCTTGTCATCCTCTTGAGTTTGCTGTTCTTCTTGAGGAAGCTGCTGTTCTTCTTGAGGCTGCCCTTGCTCATCATTGTCATGCCCTTTTTCATCATCTTCATGCTATTGCTCTGTCTCATAGGGTTGCTGTGTGTCCTCTTTAGGCTGCCCATTCTCATTACTATCATGTTTCCCTTGCTGCTTTATCTCACAAGGCTGCCCTTTTTCATCCCTTTCCTGTCCTTGTTCATTATCTTCATGCTGCTACCCTGTCTCACCCTCACTGTCATGCTACTGTTCAGTACTTTATTCCTCTTTCCCTTGTTGTTGTTCATCACCACTATGATGTTGCTGTGTGTCATCATAAGGCTGCTGTTCAGCCTCATCATGAGTTTGTTGTTCACCCTCATCACTGTCATGCTGCTGCCCTTCATCATCAGTTTTCTATTCTTCATGCTGCTGCCCTTCATCCTTTTCCTCATGCTCATGTCCTTCCTCCTTTTGCTGGTCACTTCCTTCACCTTCTTCATGTTCCTTTGTTTGTTCTGTAGTAAATTTGAGCCTTTTAGGAGTAGGTCTACTAGAAGAAGGCGAGGGACGATGAGTAGGAGGTGTAGGGGATGTATGGACTGGACAGACAGTGGAGAAATCCAGATGAGTGATGAATACATCCCAAGAGACCTCTCTCTTTTCAAGCTGATGAAGAATGATGATTTTGATGAGAGAGTGATGGAAGAGACAGGCTATTTTCTGTAAAGGAGGCTTCTTCTGGATAGTGGAGGCCATTTTCTCAATGCTCTTGTGTAATAAGAAAGGAAGATTTAGCAATTTGGCGCTAGTGAAATGCATGAGCAGTCGAATGTGATATGCATATATTCGGGAGAATCTTGCCTCACAAGTGAAGTACTTCATGATAATCTTCATGAGAGGGGCGTAGCTGGCTAAAAGATATGAGAAAGGGAAAAATAGAAGGACATGATTCTCTGTGCTCAGGCTTTAGGAAGGGTTTGTAATCATCTGATTCCAAATGGCTTTGCTTAAACCATTTCTCGCCAATATAGGGAATTTTAGTGGCTTTGGAGATGGATCTTGGGGAGAGCTTGAAGTCAAAGCCTGCCAATTGGGAATGCTTATCTTGAAACCTCAAAGCGCAAAGGTGTGTAAAAGGATAAAAACTCTTCACCTCTTGCACCCTTTGGCAAAAATCCAAACATCCCACCTCATGGAAATTGAATAAGACTGATGTGTGGGCATTCACTTCTTCGGCGGAAATAGGCTCAAATCGCTTATGTAAACCACTCCTACTATCCTGCTTGGGAGGCATCCTGTTATGGATGCTCTCTACAAAACCAAACTACCTCAAAATGTTTTCAAGAATGTGTTCTTCAAACAAGACTCTGCCTTCTCCGTCAATCACTGTTTGATCAAGGTAAATTTGTCTCAAAGCTGTGTAAAATGTTTTCTTTGGTATTAGGTCCTTGCTCCTTCAAAACCTTGTTCTTTCTCTTTGTATTCCAATCAATAAACAATTTTAATAATAAGCACATAGTCAATTTAAAATGCATACACAGTCAAATGATTTTCTGAGCTTGGATAAGGTCACAGAGCTTTTGGTGTTTTTGATGTGAGCAGAAAAAGACCTGTAGCAGTCAAACATCAAAACTCCTCACCATCAACATACCATCCTTACACTTCACTGTTTCTCATACCCAGTTTTTCCCAAAACACCTTCAGACTAATTTAAGAATTTTACTCATTTAAGGTCTGCTTTATAGAGTAAAGGAGAAAAGACCAGTTTTTTGCCCCTTTTTTACCACACAGAGGAGACCTTTGGAATGACAAACACCCTTATACCACGATTATTGCTGTTTGGCCATAAGCCCACTGTTTCATTTGTTCAAACACTAGGTTTTTTGCTTTTAAACAGTGCCTCTACCTTTCATCATTGTTTTGAGGGCAATTATTGGGCTTTTTACATCAATAGAAATGTACCATTTTTACCAGGTTTACCTTGGACAAACAACAACACAGCATTTTCAAGTTTCTAATATAAAACACATTTCTCCTTACAATACTCAACACTGTGATTTATATCATGAGTTTCATCTTTTCACTCTCTCTTAGCAGTCTTGAAAAGAGCAACGAGGCACATATAATACCCTTAAAATCGATGATGGCGTTTCTTGAGGAGTTTGATTCGCTTCAGGATTGGTTTGGAGGCACCTTGAATGTTGAACACATGCGCGACATGTTTAGAATGAGAGAGTGCCGCACAAAACAACTGTCGGGTCACTTGTCAGGCCGACGTGACCAATGCCTACAGGTGCGCCGCGCGTTGCTACAGGCGTGCCGTGCGGTAGTGTATTCCCGTTGTAAAAATGCACCTGAATGCGCTGCACAATCTTTAAGCCCGATAAACTCTCTGAATTCCCTCAAAACTTCTTTCTCCGGTCTAGTGAACAACAAAGGGGAGTTTGTCTTGTGTTTTGAGAGATTTAAAGAGGCTTGTAATGGTTCCTTTATTCCTTTGAACGTGAACAAGTTAATACCCTTTCGTGATTACCTTTGTGAGGGTTTATTTGTGTAAGTCCACTTTTGGAAAGAAGGTGTTGGTTGTGGAATAAAAGGAGCCCAATCTTATATTCATGTTTTTCACCATAAAACAAACTCAAACTCAACCCGGTCTTTCCGAAAAACTAGGGGTGAGGCCTAGTTGTATTCAGTTGGACTTTATCACCATCTGTTCATCACAAAAGGAACTTCTTTTAAACCTCTCCCTTTACTCCAAATGCAGCAGTAAGGTACCTTTGACCCTTTTTCATCAAGAAAATGCCTTCATTGTTTTGAACGTGTTTTCTGACTTTGAAATACATACCATAATATTTCTGACACTTTTATGACCCTGTGTATCTATTTGCAGCGCCTTTTTGGAAAAACTAAACTCAAGTTGCCTCTGCCTTTTATGATGAGTTTATTGAAAGAAAATTTTCATGAACAAGAAGAATAGTACCCTTTGAAAAACAATCATCACTCTTAGGCCTGTGTCATGACCCATCTCTCAACCATTTATCAACCCTGTTTTGTTTTAAAGGAACAGAGGCTAAATGTTAAGCCTGTTCATCAAGGAGATGAGTTTTTGTAACTTTTAAGGAATTTATACCCCTCAGCCAGGTTTTTTTTTTTATTTCTTGGCTTCAAACTGTCTTTGAAAGAGAATCTATAATAGGAGATGAGTCAGCTTCTTTGATATTTTATAGCGCTCATGCTTTTCCTTTGTTTTTTACATGATTTCCCTTTCAAAAGCTTTCAACTGTCTTTTGCTGCTCTTACCATGTATCTCTCAGTCAGTCCAAACCTTGAAATGAGTCACTGCTCTGTTACTCTGTCTATGAATGAAGGAGGCCTATTTTGACAAAATTCTTGATGTCCTTTCAACCTCTGTCTTAATCAAAAGAAGAATTTTTGATGAACCTACTGATAGTGGTTTCCCTTACATATGTTGGCAGAAGTTAATTAGAAGCTAAGACTGTTGGATTCCTTTTCTGGCCATCTGTTTAACAATCTTTCCTAATTGATGATCAGCCCATTTGCTTCATATTGTAACTCAATAACAATGGAGCTCCACTACTTTGCCTCTGCCTTAGACATCAATTTTTATTCAGAAACCTTAGTTACTGTCTCACTATTCATCAAAAATTTGTCTTATAGTCAGTGCAACTCTTAAAATCAAACTTTGTCCATTTTCCCTCTGCTTATAGATGAAGAAGGAGCTCTTAGTCTTCAACCCTCTACTTATGAAGTGAAGGAGGTTCTTCAGTCTTCAAACCCTCTGCTTATAGATGAAGGAGGTTTTTCAGTCTTCAATCCCTTTGCTTATAGATGAAGGAGGTTTTTCAGTCATGTCATATCATCAGCCCTTTGACAGTGCTATTTTTCCTTTCACTGTCCTTTCGAGCTTTCAATGTGATCGCAAGAGCTTAATGAAAAACTCTCTGCTCTTTGGTTGCATCCTAGGCTCAAGATCGCATTAAGAAGCAGATTTCTTCTCATGTTTAGCCAAATATTTTCTTCTGAGATGCTGGTATGCCTATGTCCTTGAAAGATCCATTAAAACACTGTAAAAACACCTAAAATCATCTTGACTTATGGTCCATGTATTGCTGAGACTTGAGGGTGTATTAGTGGCGTGACCTATGGCTGTAACCAACTTTATTTGCAGAATGGGAAGGTTTGTTATGACTGGTATATAGCAGATGGAGGGTATTTGGCTTTAGGATAGTTTGCCAAGGGAGAAATGCCTAAAGCGCCACTTCCTAACTTAGGGGAAACTTTTTGGACAGATTTGGATTGTTTCTTTAGAGTTGATAGGCAGACTAGTATGGTTGAGGCTAGGTCGGACTTGATAATGAGGTTTCATCTCGTCATGGGCAGACTGAAAAGGTAAGAAGGAAAAAAAAGTTTATGGGTGTTTTCCAGCTGGAAAATTTGACAAATTTTCGATCAGCTGCTAGAAAACTTGATTGTTATAACTAGTCATCACCAACAAGTGAAAAATACTGATGACTAACACAAAGCACAGACTGTGCCAAGAAATATGCTCTGATAGCACTGTAATATCCCAAAATGGGAACTGCTAGCTAGGCATGTCTGAAAAACACATTTTTCAGAAATGGATGCTACAGAAGATGAAATCAGCCCTTGGATCCCTTAGATATGATAATCTAACACCCAAATCAAAGAGGAGATCAGAAAAAAATATTTCTAGGTGGGTTAAACAGATCTCCCACACCTAGTTTAGCTAGAAAATTACCCAAAGAAGGGACTACAACACAATGTGACAAACTTCTCTGAAAATAATGTAATTCAGCCCAATATATGTAGGAGGCCAATATGGAGGCTCAATATGATTGTTTACAACAGAAAATCAGAGTTATATTGAAGCCCTTTCATTATAGAATAGAAAGAAATAGACTTTAC
This sequence comes from Pinus albicaulis, assembly GCA_034641835.2. Lineage (NCBI taxonomy): Eukaryota > Viridiplantae > Streptophyta > Pinopsida > Pinales > Pinaceae > Pinus > Pinus albicaulis. The sequence goes on along the minus strand of CM076575.1, from coordinate 2,012,074,258 downwards.
ATGAAGATTTGCTCAAAATAAGAGGCTACAACCATATGATACGACTGTACAAGCTTGACAGTGTTATTTTTTTAGCTGAAAAGAGCTATATGTTACACTTCAGATCTAGAGTAGATCTGTGTACAAAAATATAGATCTATATCAGATCTATACACTATAGAGTCTCCTCTTCAAAATCCCCTTGGGTTTTTCAGCAGAAAATGTAGTACATGGAGTATGTCTGAGATCTAATGCAGCTTATCTGCAGAATGATTTAGAATTTCTGAAGCTAATAAATCAATATTCAGATCAGATCTAAATGGAACATGGATTAGATCTGTAATCCACGGATCACCACAGTGAAGGCCAGATTTCCAACACTAGAGATCTCTCCTCCTTGAAGTGTCGAAAGACCCTACAACTTTCTCCTTGCAAATAACGTAGTTCTGGAAGATGGATTGTGCTATAGGCTCTAGAGCATGATGTGGCTTGATGCCAAGATCTGAAAATGAGCTCTCCTCATCCAATACTCTTTTTCCAGGGGGATAAAAGACTTTCCCACTTAAAAGAGGCACTAGAATGGCTTAGATCTAAATAGATCTAGCCTCCACTTGCTGCAACTTACAAGGACAACCAAACCCTCAATAGGATTTTCATTGTAGTTGGAAGAAGAGCTTGGCCAAATGCTTGATAGTGGTCAAGAAATGTAAGACTCCTCCAAGAGACCTCTCAAGGAAGGAGGTGGGATTCCCGATCAGGAACACCCAAGTGCTAAACAACACTATTCTCAGCTAAACAACTAGAGAATGAGAAGTGTCTAAGAAGACAAATCCTTCATAAATAATATCATCAACAACCCCTCTCATGCTGCTCTCCTCTTTCATTTATACGGTTAAAGCCTTGCAAACCCTAAACCATCTCAATGCTTTAGCTCCTTTCACATGTGAATCCTCCAACTAGATCCGCGTTGTGCTTCTAAGAGGTACATTATATCTGGACAGCGCTGTGGATTTGGTCCTGTTGACCCAGTCAATTGTCACAATACCTTTCACACATAAGGGAGTTTTATTAAGGTAGCCCATATTTAGCCTTGTTCACATGGGCATTGATTTATTTTGTTGTTTTAGGAGTTTAATTTATCCTACTTTACAATCTTATTCTTGCAACAAGAAAATGAAAAAAAAATAGTATATTCCTATTAGCTTTGGCTAATTAGGAAGATTACACATTTCCATACATGATGAATCTACCATTTCAGATGATCATGAGGAAGAGGTCGAGTTTCTTTCCCAAAAGAGTCCCAAGCACAGCCAAGTGGAAGAAGGAGTAGTCCTGAATGAAGCTTATATCTCAAATCCTCTAGATTAGGTATTATTCCAAGATCCATTTGTTGTTTTCCTTGAGAAATCTAAAGGAGGAGTGTGTTCTACCAAGAACAATTTGTTGCAAAGTGTGAGAAAAATTTTAAGCATTACTGTTCGAAAACAAGTGAGGTGGAAGTGGCCTTTTAATTTTGTCAGCACCCTCAAAGAGTTGAAGCAAGATCCCTCATGCAATCATCTTCATGATTGGTTGTATTGGAAAAGAGAGTTCACCAAATGAACATATATCATGTAGGTAGGTATGCAAAATACACTCAGCCTTATAAGAATATTTTTAGTTCTAGATTGTTTGGAACAGTGAAAAAACACGAAAACAAATAAAGGTGAAAAAAGAGGGAAAATTTAAAGAAGAGGTACAGCCCCATATGTTACACCATTTTTTGGTCATCTAACCTATTATCATTAGATGGACCCAAGTACACCATGTAAGACCAATTTTACCCTAAGTAAAATTGCCTTCACTATGTTAAAACAGGAAACCCCAAAAGGAAATATTAAACAAACCTATATTTGTTTGATTTTCCTCATGGAATAATTAATTAAACCATAATTTAATTATTATTCCAGTCATGTTTAACCCAAAAATAAAGAAATTAATTAGATAAACCTTTATTTATCTTATTATTTTCTAGGAATAATTATTTAAATCTTATTTAGATAATATTCCTTGTTAAATATGACCAAATCACCTACAAATAATTAAATAAATCATTATTTATTTGATTATCTTTCAACCACTTCCTTAAATAATTAAATAAATCATTATTTATTTGATTATCTTCCAACCACTTCCTTTAAAAGATAAATAAATCATTTATTTATTTATTTTTGACTAATCAAGGGATTTGACCCAAGTCAAATACCTTTTCCCTCCAACAAATATAATAAAATATTCCATAAAAGGTGGATCTAGATTTGGTTAACATTATTCTAATCATGCACCAAGATCTAGAATGACCCAATATTTTGTTATAAATAGGAGGGTTTTTCCTACCATTCTTCACCTTTTGTTGCCTATTAGATCACTCTGGATCTATACACTTGGTCATTCTTTTCTACCATTTGCTGTGTGAGCTCCCTTTGAGTTCCATTCTTTGTGTGGGTTTTCTACACCAACAAGAGAGAGAGATTTTAGATCTGAAGTGCTGAGGACTTCCAAGAACCCATCCCACTGAGGAGAATTGGATATGCCTTCTTGTTTTCCTCCCAGGTGCCTGATTAATATAAAAATTCCTTCAAAAATTGTTCTTGTCTTGTCTATAGGTATATGGAGCAAACCCTTGTTTTTTCTGCTTAATGTCTTTCCAAGCATAGATTTGGTTTTTGCAGCTCTTTTATGTTCAACTAACCGCAGATCTGAATATATTGGCAGCCACTCTTGTTGTTAGGGCTATTAGTTATGCGTAGCTAAAGTGGTCCTTTTTCGTACACTTCGACAAAGGATTCATACTAACACCATATCCAAAAAATAGTACTACTAAAAGTGAGCAACCTTAAATGCCACTGTTGGTTCAAAAAGAAGGTCTTGTTTCAGTCATCTAGCCTAATCATGGCTGGGACATGTTTTCAATTTATTCTTGATAAGTTAGTGAAATATAGTTAGTTAAATTATGCAAACTTGACTTATCAAAAGATAGATTAAGGAAGAAAGATACTGGTTCCACATGCTTAAAACAGAACCAAGGAGAAAAATGGGGATGAATAGAAAAAAATGTATCACAGCCCTGATTTTTCTAAGTCTTATTTTGTACAAAAATAACATTGTGTGCAGTTTTTTCTTTGCCACAAACCCATGGTAAGTCGGTTTGTTTAATCCCGATTTAAACCATTATTTCAATTTCATGTTTATAGCTTAGTGAATGAATCCTGTCAAATAGTTTAATCTTGACAGTTGAGTAGTCTAGGTAGAGAATAAAAAGTTCATTAGCATATCTGAACCTTTGGAAGAAATAAGATAGAAGTAGATAGTTTGTTTTGCTTTCAAAAAGAAGAAAATGTCAAGGGTTTTCCAGTCCAAGTGCACCCAAGGAAGAAAAAATGTTAGGAAAGTAGGTTGGGTAGGTATAGATGAAGCCGATTTGATCATGTTTTTCAAATTTATTAAGATCATAGCTTCACATCAAGTATCAGCAAGTGAAAAGAGGTAAAAATATGCCCAATGGATGAGGCACTGGTCCACATGAAGCCAAAGATCTGAAAGTTCTGGACACCTCCTGAAAAGGAGCTGCCCTCCCGAAGTGGAGCCACTATTAGTCATCCATAATTTTCACTATCTGAAGATGACTAAGTATCGGTTCTAGATTTCTAGAAACAAAGTTCATGAACATTGTGATTTCTAGAAATCTGACTACCTTCATTATCCTTAAGATAATTTTTTAACTATTTCATCATCCTATCATGTCAAGCTCAACTGACCCATCCCAGAAGACCCATCATGGGCTCATGTCACTCATTTTGTCTTTGTTGTGTCACCTTTGGCTTCAACCCTCTATTTTGTTTTGCCTAACACCTCCATTGTCCATTTAGGGATTTTAAGGGAATTTTTCTTGGTTTCATGACCTCCATGGTTAAAAATCAACAAGGCTTGTATCTTGATGCTCTTACTCCTCCTCCTATCCTTAATATACCTTCATAAACACTTCCCATCACTCCTATCCCTCGAACTCATCATTTTTCTACAAAGCCTAGCCTATTGCTACAATTTGACACTTTTCGAGATTAGGCCTGTGTTTTTCCATTTTGGACACTTTCCCCTCACTCAATTATTGAAATTCCACTTTCCCCTTCTCTCTAACATCTATCCGTATCCCCCAAAATTTCCCCAAGAATTTAGACAACCCTTAACCCCTTTATTCCCCTCCCTCTACAAGGCAATCCTAAATCCCCTACACCAAACCTTAATTTCCTTTTCCAACTAAGCTAGGGTTTGGTATGAAAAAGAGGCATAAGAGAAAATTATTCATTTGATAGATAATGTCAACAATCATAAGTCCATTCCAACTCATAAACATCATGCCTCCATCATTTTACAAGAATTCATTCCAAGAGACAAGCCATCTGTCGCACCTAGGGCCAGTTTTGATTCAAACTGTTTCTGACCAAAAAGAGATAAATTTGACAAACATGGGAGAGGCTTTTGTCCAATATAGGCCCAAGAAGAAAAAATTCCTTCATTTTTTACACATGTATCATGGTTTGGGAGCAATATCAAAAACATAGGTGTCCAAGGAGAATTTATGCACTTCTGGAGTGACCTTGGGAAAATAAGGTTTTCGCATAGCTGGAATGTCCAAATTACTTTCTTGATGGGTCAAAAGACAACTCGACTTGAATCTATTTCCAATGGGCTATCATGAGCTTAATTTGGAATTAAGGAAGGCCTCAAAAAGTTGTCTTCACCAGCACTTTGCATTTCTGCACCATCACTCAACATGTTTGTACCAGTCTTGGGAAACTCAAATTTTGACAAGGAAAATCAACTCTAATCAGGGAAAAAATGGTATATTTAGAAATTATATAGGTTAATATTTCCAATGAGCTATCACGGGCCCAAATCCAACTTCGGGAAGGTCCTCAAAACTTGTCTGCAAGTTGACCCTTTTTGGTGCTGCACACAGGAGAAGTTTGGCCAGAATTGCCAAAAATTGGTCAAAATCAGTCTTTTCCTCCTCAAATTTTCCCCAGGATCCTGCACAAGTTGAAAAAGGTTGGTGGTCACTTTTATTTTCCCTCCAAGTGTTCTTTTGCATCCATAATCAAAGAAGAATAAGGTCAAGCAACTTGATCCAAGACTGATCAAAAGCCATTCAAGAAAGGCCTCCTTGGCCAAAGCACAAATTTTTCAAGGGAAACAACTATCCTTGGTCACACATCGGCAAGAATGATAAATATTGCTATCAGCATGAGAAAATTTAAGGTAATGGGGTATGATCATGACCAGGAGGCATCCACAAGAAGATAAAGGTAGCAGGCCTGTGTTCAAAGACAAATCAGGGTTTTTGTGGTTGATCGACAAAACAGTGTACTAGGCAAAGAACCATCACAAGGACTACAAGGACAAAAGTCACCTCAACTCCATCAAGTGCACATTGAATATTTTTTATAAATAATAAATAAGTTTTGAAAGGTTATAGAGAACTTAGAAGACAACACTGTTTACTTTTCTCTAAACAGCCTCAAAACCTAAGAGTTTGGGAAGATGGATCAAAAGGGTCAAGTGAAGATGATAAGTCCTCCTTCATAAAAAAGTAGATGGAATTCAAAGAACATCCAAGGTAGCCTTTAGGTTTTGTAAAAGTAGCATCACTTCACTGCACCAAAGGAAGAAAGTGGTAAAGAATATCAGTTGAAGGGGCTAACTTCCCAAATGCAGTCAAAGGTCTTCAAAGTAAACAAAAGGAGGCAGACATAAGGTAAAGTGCCAAAGGATAAAATAATTAATGAGCATGAGTTTACTATTGGGAAAATAAGGTGTCAAATCCCAAAGCAATGATAAGGAAACCAAAACCTTGGGGTAGGTAGTTGCAAAAAAACAGAAATGGCCAAGTAAACCCATGACATGGTCTGATTTGCTTGAAATTTTTTGTCAAAATAGATGTCAGAGACAGGATTTTCATTTTGTCGAATACATTCCAAAGGAAACTTCTTAACATTTTCAAAGATAAAAATGATGAAAGGGACATCTATTTCATTAAGCCAACCATCACCACAAAAGAAGAAAAAGTGCCTTGAAAAAGATTTCAAAACCCTGTAGAGATAAAAAGCATCAGTCAAATGGTCAAAAGGTGGAAAACATAAGTAAAGTGGGTTTTGCAACTTTAATTTATTTTCCTAAAAGGGTATAAAGGTTTTTCAATGTCATTTTAAACTCGTTTGGCACTTGAAAAGGAAAAAAAACTTCAGGGAGAAAATTTAGGGTTTTCAGGCCATTTCTGGGCAAAATTTCCTGGCGCTGTGCACAGGGGAGAAGAGGCAGTGTTAAAAAATACTGCACTGCACACAGACGGACCAGTGCTATGCATAGGCGATGGCACTATGCACATGCCAAGTTTAGGGCCCGAGTCGCCCACAAATCTTTGGGCACTGCGCATACACCAACTCGACAGGCCCAACAGCTTACTCAAGGTACCCATAGCCTTCCGGTGCTACACACAGGCCTGCACACACCCAACTCAACCTGACGCTACGCATAGAGGGCACAACTAAAATGGCTAGTCAGGTGGCACTGTGCACAGAAGAACTTTGGCCAGAATTGACAAAAAATGGCCAAAATCAGTCTTTTCCTTTTCAAGTGTGTCCCAGGCTCCTGCACGAGTTGAAAAAGCATCAAATGAGGAAAAAAATAATAATGAAACAAGCCGAGAGGAGGCAAAGAAAATAGAAATGGAGGATAATGATGAAAAGGAAGAGGGAGATGAACATGGAAGTCATGACGACAAAAACAATGAACCTTTGGAGGAAGGCAGTGATGGTAATAATACCAATGAGTCAGTCCCAAGTACAGAAAAGGACAATGATGAAAAAAATGAGGACCTAGAAGATAGTGAAGACAATGATGAGGATGATAGTCAACAAGAAAATGAAGATGACAACCAACAAGAAAATGAATATGAAAATCAACGAGAAAATGAAGATGAAGGAACAAAAGGTGATAAAGAGGAAATAGAAGAACAAGAACAGGGAGATAATGAAGCTGAAATAGAGTTTGAAAAGGCAATCAGTGACTAAGGAAATAAAATTGATAGGACAATCAGTGAGGAAATAGACATCAAAAGGGATATTCATGATAGTCATGATAGCTTTCATGACTATCATGACACTAATAAGTTTCTTAATGACAATGAGAATGAAAGTGATAGTGCAGGGAATGATGAATAAAGGACACTAATGAGGAACAAGTTCAAAGTGAGACAAGTGAAGAAGTTGCTGATCAATTTAAAGGCCAATGTGACAGTATAGAGGGTAGTGAGGAAAATGAAGATGATAATGGTGCTGAAGGTCAGGACAACAGTGATCAAACACAGCATGATGTGATTGATGGAGACCATAGTAAAGATAAAGGAGCTGATAACAACCCCAAGGGTCACAACCATGATGAAAACCCTACCAAAAATACCATCACACCTCTTTCATGCACATACCAAAGAGGGCCAAGGCAAGAGTTTGCTGCCTCCAAAAGGCAAGGGACCTTGCCAGCTGCCTCAACTCCAATCTGGCTTGAGAGGGAAAGTATACACCTAGAGGCCAAGCTGATGAAGGAAAATGAAGGCTTGGGGCTGCAAAGAAAGATGAAAAAGTATTATGCCACGAAACACAAGCTTGTTTGTGCCAAGTGAAGGAAGCCCCCCATGAGGCCCAAACCCTAAAGGAGGAAAAAGAGCATGAAAGCCTTGGATTTCTAGCTGAGGCTTCTCAACAGGTGTCCAATACCTCTTGAGGGACCACTCCACCAATTTTGGGCAAATTTGAACAAGATTTTGTTTTTTTGAAATTTTGATGCCTTTGTGCACAGCATCCTTGGCATTACGCAAACACATCATGCATCCTCAACTTGAAAAATTGAAATTTTAGGATTCCTCTCATCATCAACAGTCTGCTCACAAAATTTCAAATCATTTGGAGCAGTTTTGACCCCCCAAAAGGTCAAAAAGCACCTAAATTTTAACCATTCTGCCTCATTTTTAGGCAAGGTGCTGCGCACAGCGCACTCTTGGGAGAGTGAGTTTTGGGACAGGAAAATTGGCACACATTCAGGAAAAATCAAGTATTTCTAGAAAGCCAACTCATCAGGTTTTCTAACGAGCCATCATAGAGCCAAATCCGACGTCGGGAAGGGGTCCAAAACTTTGTCACAAAAGACCTTATTTTCTGCTGAAGTGGTGTTGCACAAATGGACTATCTAAGTGTGTTTTGGACCAAAAGTCAACAAAAGACACTCATTTATTGAAAAATGATATTTTTGAGTTTTTTGAGGAAAAACACTCTAGAATTAGGTGCAAATAGTTATTATGGCATTTATTTCTTAGGATATTATGTGCCTTGGGCCTTGCATGGTCTCTTGGCCATAAATGACATTTATGAATGAATTTGACATTTTCCTACCTTATTTAGGGTTTTTTCCCTCTCTTGCTAAGATAAATAGAGCATGAGGGCTTCATTGTAAATGTTGGCTTTTGATGAACTTGGAGAGCAATACATGGTTTTTATGAGCTTGGAGAAGAAATTGGTTTTGTGAAGTTGATGAATAACTTGCTTGGATTGATGATGGAGAAGCTAGTTTGCAAGATTCATAAGCTTGGTTAATGGTGATGCGTTCCTAAATTGTTTATGTTTTCTTTTCTTTCATTATGTTTCATCCTTCCATATGAAGTAGATCAGTAAGAATAGGTTAAGACATGCTGTTTGAAGCACCTTAGTCCTCTTGCTTTCTATTGCCTTGATGTTTTCCTCTGTTTAGTTAGCTTAAGGAATTCTTGATTGCTCCTTAGGTCCACCTAAAATTGCTTTGTTTCATGTATAGATTAGTATGCTACATTACAAGTATGATTCACGGTATGCCCTACTTATTTGAAGCTATCAAAAATCTGCCTTGAAACCTTTCTTTAGAATATTGTCTGTTTGGTTAAGTCAAAGAGGTCTCGTTCGATCTTGCACTTTGTCCATGCTTATCAACTTGTTTTAGAGTTCTTTATAGCTTGATGTATTATGTTTAGGAGTTCCCTCTTCATATATTAAGTTATTTTGCTACCTTATATGTTTTCCCAAATTATGAAGGTGAATTTACTAAAGTTAGAAGCTCTTATGCTTTCTATGTTTCACTGGAATGCTTATCTTGGATATTTATTGGTTTAAAGTATTATCATAGAGTAAATGGTTTGCCCTAGCTCATGCTTATTATCTTGTGCTAATCATATTTAATACCTCTTTGTTCATAGGTAAATGACAAAGAATACTTCACTGCCCTTTGCCCTACCTTGTTTTTTCCAAACTTGATGTCCACCCCACCTCACACATTACCTTAAGGATCCATTAACCTTGCTAGATTGGCCTTGCAACACACTCTGATTCATCATTGAGACACTCATGAATTTCACTGACTCCATATCCCAATGATTCAAATACTTCTCACTCCACCTATTCCACTTGACCATCTTACCCAACCGAAACAATAAAAAAACCCTAAACTTAAGAACTAGCCTAAAATCAACTACCTAACGCAAACAAGAAACATCCTTTGCATCCAATATAGAGATACCTCTCTAAGTCCAGGAAGGCTAGGTCCTAGGACTCCAAAGACTGCTTCCATGTTACCTTTTCATTTGGTATACCAATTAGCCAAATCACGGGACCCTAACAGGCTGGCCATGCCTTGATAGATTAGTAGAACAATGAAAAAATTTATCCTAAGGATAATGAAGGCAGTTAGATTTCTATAACTCACAAGATTCATGAATTTTGTTTCTAGAAATCTAGGATAAGAATTTAGTCATCTACAAAGGAAAAAATTACTGATGACTAATAGTGGCTCCACTTGGGGAGAAAAACTCCTTTTCAGGAGGTGTCTAGAACTTTCAGATCTCTTGGTTTATGAAGACCAGTGCCTCATCCATTGGGCAGATTTTTCTTCTTTTCTTTTTTTGATGCTTGCTTGAAGTTGTGATCTTAATAATCTAAAAAACATGATCTCTTCAAATCATCTCTACTTACCTAGTCTACTTTGTATAGCATTTTTTCTTCCTTAGGTGCACTTAGACTGGCAAACCCCTGTCATTTCTTTTCTTTTGAAAGAAAAAACAAACTATCTACTTTCTATCTTATTCATTCCAAGAGTTCATATTATGCTAATGAAATCTTTTTATTCTCTACCTAGACTAACTGACTGTCAAGATTGAACTATATGACAGACTTCATTCTCTAAGCTATATACATGAAATTTAAAGCATGATTTGAACCGGGATTAGACAATCTGATTCATCACGGGATGTGGCATTAGTACAAGCTACACACAAACATTATTTTCATAAAAAAAAAAACTAGAAGGTATGAGGGCCGTGTTTCATCATTTGCTAATCATCCCTATCCTTTTCTTTAGTTCGATTTAAGCATGTGGAACCAATATCTTTCATTCCTAATCTATTTTCTTTTGACAGGTCAAGCTTAAATGATTTGTCCAACATTATTTCAATAACCTATCAGCAACAAATTGAAAACATGCTCAGCCATGATTAGGCTAGATGACTGAACAAGACCTTCTTTTTGAACAATTAGTGGCATTTAGGCTTACACACTTTCAGCGTTACTATTTTTTGGGTATGGGGCTATACTTGTTTTCAAATCTACCCTCTTTTTCTATTTTTCTGTTTTTGTGTTTTTCTCTTTATGACCTTTCGCCAAATAATGGTATGTACAATGAGTGAAAAAAATTTAAACTAAGGGTTTTTACAGCAATGGTACTTGAGCATCCTGTCCTCAAAAGGATCTCCTAACATTCCTTGTCCATTCAGATCTTGTGAACAGAAATCATAGTTGCCTCCATTTGAAATCATGGTATAAGGATTTTCCCAAAAAATTTCAATCAAGCCATGCTCTCCTTGGTATTTCCTCTTTGAGTATTGGTCCAAGTAGAAGAAAAAATTGAGCATCTGATCTATTATTTGAGTCATAATCTCAATGATATGGAATTTGAGTACTCATACGTAGAAAAGCTTGCCTCGGCAGCTGTTCAAGCTATCCAAATATTTCGCCATTATATCCTGCTCCGAAAAACAACAATAGTTTCAGATTGCAACCCCATGACTTATATCTTATCACGTCAATTGCTGGGGGGGAAATATTCAAAATGGATTGTCATTTTGTAGGAATTTGATTTGGAATTCATCAAATCCAAGTGAAAGAAATATTTTGTTTTGGCTGAGATTCTCTTTGACGTTAACTTTGATAGTACTAAAACTATGTCGGAACCATCAATCCCAAATGAGTCTCTGTTTCTGATCAGATCATCTGATCCTTGGTATTGGGATTTCATCATTTATCTCCAAAACCAAACTTTTCGACCTAATACCTCTCGCTCTGAACAATGACGTATTCGATACCAAGCCAAAGTTTATCTGATCGTCGGTGATACACTTTATCATCGTGGTGTCGATACCATTTTAAGGAGGTGCCTCACTCATGAGGAGGCCGAAAGAGTGTTAAATGATTTTCATGTTGGGGATTGTGGCAGAAATTTATTTGGATATGCTACTGTGCAGAAGATACTCTGTGCCAGTTATTTTTGGCCTACTATTTTTCAAGACTGCATCCTCGCGGTCAGAAGTTGTCATGCATGCCAGATTTTTTATCATAAGATCCGCAGATCATCAGCGCCAATGCATCCTGTTGTCTTTGTTGGACCATTTATGAAATGGGGTATTGACTTCATGACCTATAACCCTCCTTCGTCCGGGGGGCATGGTTATATTATTGTCGCAGTCAACTATTTTACCAAATGGGCCGAAGCGATGCCTACATTCAACAACACAGGATATTAGACAACTGCATTGTTTTTCTTCAACCATGTTATTGCACGGTTTGGGGTCCCACAGGCTATAGTTACAGATCATGGGAAGAATTTTTTCAACCACATGATGTTTGAATTGACTGCCAAGTTAGGTTTGTCACATGATAATTCTACTCCTTATTATCCACAATCAAATGGACAAGTTGAGGCTATTAACAAAATTCTTAAACGAATGCTTCAACGAATGATAGGAGTTCATAAAAGGAATTGGCATTTGATCCTATACTCCGCCTTGTGGGCATATCTAACCTCGGTGAGAAACACGACCGGATTTACTCCTTTTCAATTGATGTATGGTCTAGAAGCTATCTTACCAATCCAATGTGAAATATCATCGTTAAAACTCACAATAGAATTGTTACTTGACACCTCAGAGGAAGAAGTGTGTCTCCTTGACCTCATCCATCTTGATGAAACGCGTCATGAAGCTCAATTGGCCAATGAAGTGCATAAGAGACGTATAAAGGTGCAATACGAAAAAAATGTCTAGCCTCGCATCTTCTCAGAGGGCAACTTGGTCCTTCTTTACGATCAAGAAGTTGATGTAATAGGTACAGGAAAGTTTGAGCCATTATAGCATGGCCCCTTTATTTCCAAAAGAGTTCTTGCTAAGGGTGCCTATGATTTAGTTGATTACGATGGAATTTCGTTGGCGCAACCTAGAAATGGGTTGTATTTGAAACGTTACTATGCTTAATCATGAGCGTAGTAATTTTTTGTATTATATTGTATATGTGTTGTTGATTTGCATTCACTATCTTAAATTGTTTTTAGAGTTTTGTTAACATTAGTAATCCACTTTACATTTCATCGTAGATGTCTGAATCTTCAGAACCATTTGTTGGATATGCTGACGGTGCTAGTCGTAGTACGCAGAATCTATCCTCTGCAGCGTGGGTCATTTTCGCTCCGAACGATGAGTTAGTGAGTTTTCAAGGGATTTGTATTGGTAGATCGATGAACAATATCGCTGAGTATAGCTCGTTGATTGAACTTCTCTCTGATGCCATTTCATTTGGTATTAACCGCATAATCATAAGGTTAGACTCACAACTTGTGGTATTACAACTTACTAGTGTTTATACTGTTAGAAATCCAACACTTCTTAGATTGTTCCTAAAAGTTCGACTTTTGGAAAGACATTTTGATTTTATTCAATATCAACACATTTCCATAAATTTGAACACATTGACTGATTCATTAGATAATCAAGTTTTAGATAGAAATTTGCAACATATGTAAAGAAAACATTCACATCATTGAATAGGATTGCACAATAAACATAAGAAAAAATCTTAAATCATATAGATAGATAGTTATATGGTTTTACAGAATTTTTTCCCAAGACACATTGGTCATCTGACCTCAAAATGTATGCAAAATGTCACAAGTAAACTAGTGGTGCTCGTGGTAAAATGCTATAGATCTAGCTATCCTACGAAGTAACTGCATCCAACGGTTAGGAACACCAATAGTGTGTCGCTGCAGTCACATAGGAAGCTCTTCGATTTGGAAATTCGGAATCCCAAAGGTCAAACCTTATATGTGCTGCTGAAGCTCATTCAGAGTCTCAGCCATATCAAGATCCTGAAGGACTTCTCTTCCGATAGCCCTCTCTACTGGCACATCTGCTTCACGCTTCGATTCCACTACTGGTTGAACACGATCAACATCAGCATTACATCAAACATTTAGTTTAGTCTTGGAAAGAAATAAAAATACAAAAACATTGTATAAACCTTAGGAAAATAAAAAAACATGGTCAAAACATTCCTACCTATTGCACCCCACTGAGCACCTTCTGGTAATGATAAATCTGGATCTCCTCGGAAATTAACGCCTGTGTATGCATACTCATCGATGGTGACAATCTGTCACCGGAACCAGATGAAGAATGCAGTAGAGAACACAATATTCAATTGGCCAGCATGTTGACCCATGAGTTCTACCCATCTCTACATCTGAGGATCTCTATGACTAGCTATATCCAGTGTCACATGTTGTGGCTGCATCAACGAAATCCTTTCCAAAGTAAAGGATATAAGGATAGAACCATAGCTGAAATTCTTCTTCCTTCCTCCCTTTGCTTTATTTATTTTTTCCTTTATCTGAGATAGAACAACTTCATACCAGTTGAAGTCTTTTGGCTCCATACACTCTAGCGCATACTTCATATACAATCTATTCGCTACATGTAGTGTAACGGTGCCGACAAGTTTAGCTATTGTGAAAAGGATAGTTCTCAAAGGAAAATCTCTGACATCTCAGATGTTTATTTTTCCATCTTTGCTAGGTTCCACCCCTAGATAACAATACTGCAGAATATAATCCCTCACTGTCTCTCCTCCAATGGTAGACCCTAAGAGTGAAATGGGCAAACCTCTCCTCGACAAACATGTGAGAAAATACACATCCTCAACTATTATAGGAACCACTTGGTTCTTAATATGAAATTCCTCTATCGCTGGATCCCATGCTCGAAATTAGATCTATAAGAGTTCTATTTGTTGCCTCATCCCAGAAAATTTGAAGTACTTAAGTAGTCCATAATCTCTTAGGGCTCTTATGGTACCTGGATCATTCAAGGCAATCGTATATTTTTCTTCATGTTCTCTTTCCCTCCATGTAATCGTCATTATAATCTGATGGAAACCTGAAATACAACCATAAGATCCATTAGATTCCATTTATTGCAAAAAACTAGGTCAATTTTGGGCATAATGAGAAAATCAAGAAATTAAACTGCGCCCAACGCACTCCCTAACAAGAGATAGTGTGTTGCACATACAAGTACATTTCACTATACCTGCTACGCAACACAAGTTTCGGCATTCAGGGGTGCGTTGCCCTAATTTTGGGCAGAATTTACCCTAGGGGCCTTAAAAACCTAAAAATTTGTAGAGATTGGAGATGAAATGAATACCAAAGGAAAAAGGAGGTTCATGGCACTAACCTGGATCAAACGGCGATGAAATTTTTCCATAGAAACGATCGCAATCAACAGCTAAAGTTCGGGGGAAAAATCAGGTTCAAAGCTCCAAAATGAAAATGGTAACTATGGAATGGTAAAAATGAATAGTGAAACTACTTTTAATAGTCTTTTAATTATTTCCAAGTTAAATTTATTGCTATGACTATAGTTTTATTATGTTTTTATCATGAAACAGGTATTTTTAATCCATTTGATGTTGTTCTGAATAGGAAATACAACTGATGAACAGATTAGTCGTGCAGATTTATTCAAAGAATGACTTGACCACAAAGCATACTTTTTCTCCTTATTTTTTGACTTTGTTAAAAACTGTCAAACCAGGAGGTAACTCCGCAAATCAGAATGTGTATTAGATGAAGAATGTGCATGTATTTATACATGGAGGTGAGGCTATTGGGATTCATCTCCCAATGACTCTTGGCCTTCCTTATTTCCTAATATTATTTATTATACAGTATTAAATATCCTCACCCAACCCTTAGGATTAGGCTTCAACATTCCCCCCTTTAATCCGAAGGGATGTTGGTGAGCCCAAGATCCATTAATGTTGACACCTAATCCTAAAATGAATGTTGGCACCTAATCCTAAGGGTTGGGTGAGGATATTTAATATTGTATAATAAATAATATTAGGAAATAAGGAAGGCCAAGAGTCATTGGGAGATGAATCCCAATAGCCTCACCTCCATGTATAAATACATGCACATTCTTCATCTAATACACATTCTGATTTGCGGAGTTACCTCCTGGTTTGACAAAAATGAAAAAGGATTTGAAGCGCACTTTTATCTCTTTTTGGAGCTTCGATAACAATGAAAAAGGAACCCCTAGAGTCTTCTTGCAACTCTTTTTAGACTCTGATAATGTGAAAATATCACCGAGCACTTGTATTTTTGAGCTCGTAAAAGTAAATGAATCGATATCTACTCAGTACAAGTTTAACCCTTTTCCGGACTAAGATAGATTATTTACGAAAAAGGAATACCTTGGTTAAACACGACAAAAGAGGTTCTCTCAGATATTATTTTACACTTTTTCGCATCTGAGTGACAAATTTATAAAAAAGTACTTATGGAGTTTTCTTTCGTCCTCTTTTTCAAACTCTCTAAATATGAAAAAGGACTGGGTTGTCACTGTCGTTAAGCTCGTTAAAACATAAAATAGTGACGGGCTTGTCGATCATGGCAAGAATCGAGTTTCATTCATCGCTAGACTCGTTAAATTATTAAATAGCGATACTTTATTCGCCCGAAGGGTTGAATTATAGATCAAGAAAATGTTACCCTCCTCAAGCTTGTTAAAAAATAAAGAGGTACTAGTCGACAAATGACCGAGGAAAATTTGGGAAAAGTGAGCAAAATTTCTTTATGGTAGCAATTCGCTTTTGAACATGACACTTCCTTCACTCCATGTTCGTGACTGTTTGGGTTGGGTAATCATCTTGATGGTTCATTCACACCTATGGTTCATCATACCTTCACTTCGGTTTTGGGTCAATGGTGCAAAATCATCACAATGTCGCTGATATGTTCAAGAGAAGTCATCCAGTGAATAAACTCATCCTTCTGCAATACTCGTAAACCTTCATTCTCATGACCGTCACCCCTGAAAATTGCTATATCAAGTCATACCCTTGTCTTTGAAATCAGTAACTCTCATTTCACAATAAGGTGGCTTCCTGTCGATGACAAATAAATATCTAGGAAGTTCACTTAGAAACATCAAATTCCAATACCATGAGGCTTGTTATAGTATCGACAAGATCCTCACTTTCAGACCTTTGACCAAAATATTTTGTTTGGCATTCGACATCAAATCATCTATTCACGCCTTATAAAATGTACTACTATACCTTGAGGGCCATTTTCATTAATGGTGGTTCTCTCACGTTTGTTAATAGCTCACATCATTGGCTAGTAATCAAATGATGTATTTCCATGTTCGATGAAAAATCACATATTCACATGGCTAGACTTGTACCCGAATGATCGAGTGAATGAGATAAGAAGACCCCAGATCTCGTTTCGGCCATTTGAGCTATGATTTCAGGATTTTTGTACACATCATCTGTACGGTGACCTTACATACAGATTGTCATCCGAAAATGGGCCTACTTCTGTAGGCATGTCTGCATTGGGCAACATTCCAATGTCGACGACTTTCTAAATTATGTACATGTTATTAGATTGTTTATGTGCTGAATATGGGAATGCCTACCCTCAACAATTATGATAAAATAGGATATATCATGATGTAATGTATTGTAAGATTGATGTAGGTGACCACTCCTCTTCATCTCCAACCCATCACAGTGTAAAGCATCTCAATCAAATGTTTTTATTATTTTGACCTCATGCTTTAGGGGACAATTGGTATAGGTCAATTTGGGCATCATTACAAATGACCTGGTTAACTAGGCATCATCTCCAAGACCAATGACTAAGGGTTTATCATCCCCTATCATTTCAAGTTGCTACATGCCCTAAGACAAGAACAAGACAAATCAAGCATGACTTTCATCAAGAAAAGGTTTCCAAGGTTTGAAGCTTATTATATAGCATATGAGAGCTCACCATTGTTGCCTCTAAGGGGATTATGTGCATTGCATATGTAGGTAGCCCCATGCAAGGCTGCTCTGCAAAGCACTTCCCGACATCTATGGGTGCGTTGGTCACATTGGGAGCGAAATTCTCATTGTTCCGGAATCTCCAATTGACCAGTTCCTTCTACAAGAGTTAACATGTGTCAAGCTTCGAATAAAAGTGTCAGTTTGACATATACAAGATTGGGAACATGTCTTGCCTATTATTGGAAATTCATTGATTGAAAAACAACCTTCAGCTCCTTTATAAATTGAGCACAAAAATGAGTGTCTGATAAGGAAGAATTTGAGTAGAGAAATGTTGGTGGATTTCAATTAAGCGTTAGATTTGTGTAATAGTTGCTAGAGAGATTTATATTGTGATGGGGCTAGGGATGCTGCTGGAAGGGTCACTTGAAATCAGTCACTAGGTTGTAACCTCTCCTTCTATCATCAATAAAGAATACAACTTACTTTTCCCTATATGCATATGTATTTGCTTTTATTTTCCATATTGTAGGATCTTAGTTGATGTATATGGTTTATGCTTTATTGATTTAGTTAACTAACTTGAATAGACATCTGTATTATTACTATCTTCTGTTGTTTTAGTGTTCTTTCTTGCAAGAAGCATTTTGCCCACAAATTGCTTGAATTTGAAGCTACAATGGAAGCGACAGATGGAGCCATTTAGAAGTGCTTGGATTACAAGTAAGCCTCTAATCCTTTTTGTGTGTCTTCTCTGAGTTAGGAAAGGTAGTTGTATAGTCTTTAATCTGTTGCTCTAGACTGTCACCTATTTAGGGAAGCGTGTTTTATCCGTAATTCAAAATTCTACCCAACAGGTTTGTTAAAGCAGCATGACTTCACTGGACCAAAGGAAGAAAGTGGTAAAGAATATCAGTTTAATGGGATGACTTCCCAAATGCAGTCTAAGGTCTTCAAAGTAAACAAAAGGAGGCAGACATAAGGTAAAGTACCAAAGGAGAAAATCATTAATGAGCATGAGTTTACTATTGGGAAAATAAGGTGTCAAAACCCAAAGCAATGATAAGGAAACCAAAACCCTGGGGTAGGCAACTGCAGAAAAACAGAAATGGCCAAGTAAACCCATGACATGGTCTAATTTTCTTGAAATGTTTTGTCAAAATAGATGTTAGAGACAGGATTTTCAGTTTGTTGAATACATTCCAAAGGCAGATTCTTAACATTTTCGAAGATAAAAATGATGAAAGGGGCATCTATTTCATTCAGCCAGCCATCACCACAAAAGAAGAAAAAGAGCCTTGAAAAATCTTTCAAAACCCTACAGAGATAAAAAGCATCATTCAAATGGTAAAAAGGTGGAAAACATAAGTAAATTGGGTTTTGCAACTTTAATTTATTTTCCTCAAAGAGTATAAAGGTTTTTCAATGTCATTTTAAACTCTTTTGGCACTTACAAAGGAAAAATAAGCTTCAGGGAGAAAATATACGGTTTTAGGCCATTTTTGAGAAAAATGTCCCAGCGCTGCACATAGGCGGAGGCGCTGCGCATATAGCCTTTGGCACTGCACACAGGGGAGAAGAGGCAGTGTTAAAAAACATTGCGCTGCGCAAAAACGGACCAGTGCTACGCATAGGCGGTGGCGCTGCACACATGCCCAGTTCAGGGCTCGAGCCACCCACAAATCTTCGAGCGCTACGCATGCACTAGCTCGACAGGCCCGACAGCTCACCTGAGGCGCCCATAGCCTTTCGACACTACACACAGGCCTGCACACACCCTACCTGACCCAACTTTGCACATAGAGAGCACGAATGAAACAACCAGTCTGGTGGCACTGTACACAGAAGAACTTTGGCCAGAATTGACAAAAATTGGCCAAAATTAGTCTTTTCCTTTTCAAGTGTGCCCCAGGCTCCTGCACGAGTTCAAAAAGCATCAAATGAGGAAAACAGGAATAATGAAACAAGTCAAGAGGAGCTAGAGAAAATAGAAATGGAGGATAATGATGAAAAGGAAGAGGGAGATGAACATGGTAGTCATGAAGACAAAAACAATGAACCTTTGGAGGAAGGCAATGATGGTAATAATACTAATGAGTCAGTCCCAAGTATAGAAAAGGATAGTGATGAAAAAAATGAGGACCTAGAAGATTGTGAAGACAATGATGAGGATGACAGTCAATAAGAAAATGAAGATGACAACCAACAAGAAAAAGAAGATGACAATAAACAATAAAATGAAGATGAAGGAACAGAAGGTGATAAAGAGGAAATAGAAGAACAAGAATAGGGAGATAATGAATTTGAAACAAAGTTTGAAGAGGCAAGCAGTGACCAAGGAAATAACATTGATAGGACAATCGGTGAGGAAATAGATAGCAAAAGTGACAGTCATGACTGTCATGACACTAATCAGCCTCTTAATGACAATGAGAATGAAAGTGACAGTGCAGGGAATGATGAATGAAAGGACACTAATGAGGAACAAGGTCAAAGTGAGACAAGCGAAGAAGTTGTTGATCAATTTAAAGGCCAATGTGATAGTATAGAGGATAGTGAGGAAAATGAAGATGATAATGGTGTTGAAGGTTAGTACTGCAGTGATCAAACAGAGCATGAGGTGACTGATGGAGACCACAGTAAAGATAAAGGAGATGATTACAAACCAAGGGTCACAGCCATTATGAAAACCCTACCAAAACTACCATCACACCTCTTTCATGCACATACCAAAGAGGGCCAAGTCAAGAGTTTGCTGCCTCCAAAAGGCAAGGGACCTTGCCAGCTGCATCAAATCCAAGGCTTGAGAGGGCAAGTATACACCTAGAGGCCAAGCTGATGAAGCCAAATGAAGGGTTGGGGCTGCAAAGAAAGATGACAAAGTATTATTCCAAGAAACATATGCTTGTTTATGCCAACTAAAGGAATCCCCCCATGAGGCCCAAACCCTAAAGGAGGCAAAAGAGCATGACAGCCTTGGATTTATGGCTAAGGCTTCTCAACAGGTGTCCAATACCTCTTGAGGGACCACTCCACCAATTTTGGGCAAATTTGAACAAGATTTTGTTTTTTTTTGAAATTTTGAGTCCTCTGTGCACAACACCCTTGGCGCTATGCAAACACATGATGCACCCTAAGCTTGAAAAATTGACACTTTTGGATTCCTCTCATCATCAACAGTCTTCTCACAAAATTTCAGATCATTTGGAGCAGTTTTGACCCCCCAAAAGGTCAAAAAACACCTAAATTTTGACCATTCTGCCTCATTTTCAGGCAAGGTGTTGCGCACAGAGCAGTGTTGGGAGAGTGAATTTTTGGATAGGAAAATTGCACTCTTTTAGGAAAAAACATGTATTTATGGAAATTATACTCATTAGTATTTCCAACAAGCCATCATAGAGCCAAATCCGACATCAGGAAGGGGTCGAAAACTTACTCACAAAAGACCCTATTTTCTACTGAAGTGGTGCTACGAAAATGGACTGTCTAAGTGTGTTTTGGACCAAAAGTCAACAAAACACACTCATTTATTGAAAAATTATATTTTTGAGTTTTTTGAGGCAAAACACTCGAGAATTAGATGCAAATAGTTATTATGGCATTTATTTCTTAGGATATTATGTGCCTTGGGCCTTGCATGGTCTCTTGGCCATAAATGACATTTATGAATGAATTTGACATTTTCCTACCTTATTTAGGGTTTTTTCCCTCTCTTGTTAAGATAAATAGAGCATGAGGGCTTCATTGTAAATGTTGGATTTTGATGAAATTGGAGAGCAATACATGGTTTTTATGAGCTTGGAGAAGAAATTGGTTTTGTAAAGTTGATGAATGTCTTGCTTGGATTGATGATGGAGAAGCTCGTTTGCAGGATTCCTAAGCTTGGTTAATGGTGATGTGTTCTTAATTTTTTTTTATGTTTTCTTGTCTTTCATTATGTTTCATCCTTCCATATGCAATAGATCTAAAAAGAATAGGTTAAGACATGCTCTTTGAAGCACCTTAGTCATCCTGCTTTCTACTGCCTTGATGTTTTCCTCTATTTGGTCAGCTTAATGAATTCTTGATTGCTCCTTAGGTCCACCTAAACTTTTTTTGTTTCATGTATGGATTAGTATGCTAGTTTACAAGTATGATTCACGGTATGCTCTGCTTATTTGAAGTTATCCAAACTTTGCCTTGAAGCCATTCTTTGGAATATTGTCTGTTAGGTTAAGTCAAAGAGGTCTCGTTCGATCTTGCCCTTTGTCCATGCTTATCAACTTGTTTCAAAGTTTTTTATAGCTTGATGTATGATGTTTAGGAGTTCCCTCTTCATATATTAAGTTATTGTGCTATCTTATATGTTTTCCCAAATTATGAAGGTGAATTTACTAAAGTTTTAAACTCTTATCCTTTCTATGTTTCACTGGAATTTTTATCTTGGATATTTATTGGTTTAAAGTATTATCATAGATTAAATGGTTTTCCCTAGCTCATTCTTAGTATATTGTGCTAATCATATTTAAGACCTCTTTTTTCATAGGTAAATGACAAAGGATACTTCACTGCCCTTTGCCCTACCTTCTTTTTCCCAAAATTGATGTCCACCCCATCTCACACATTACTTTAAGGATCCATTAACCTTGCTTGATTAGCCCCGCAACACACTGTGATTAATCATTGAGACACTCATGACTTTCATTTACTCCATAGCCAACCATTCAAAGACCTCTCACTCCACCTATTCCACTTGACCATCTTACCCAACCAAAATAATCAACAAACCCTACACTTAAAAACTAGCCTAAAATCAACTATCTAAAGCAAACAAGAAACATCCTTTTCATCCAATAGATAGATCCCTCTCTGAGTCTAGGAAGGCTAGGTCCTAGGACTCCAAAGACTGGTTCCGTGTTACCCTGTCATTTGGTATACCAATCTGCCAAATCACGAGAACCTAACATTCTAGCGATCATGGTGGGACGTTCTAAGTATATAGTTGCCTGACTACCTCTTAAGACTCTTTAGACCCTCAATTTAACTTAGAAAATCCAGTGAATCTGCAACCTCATCGCCACACTAACATTCTGGCAATCATGGTGTGACCTTTTGAGCATGTTCATGATTAAATATTCCTTAAAAGATTCAGAAACCCTTGACCGAGAGTATCTGGTGGTTTATCTACCACCTCATCACCATCCTAACATTGTGGCGATCATGGTGGGACCTTCTGAGTCAGTGAAAATATAGGTATCCCTTCGGACTTCAGAAACCTTTGTTAAATCATAGAGAACTCAACTGATAGCCATTAGTAGACTCTGTTTGTTTCAAAATCTAAGCAAAATGATGATTCTTCCATAGGAAACTCTTAAAAACCTTAAAAATACAAAAAGAAAACTCAAAAAACCCCAAAACATCCCTAGATTGTTTTTTTGTCAATTATTGGTGGTGGACCATAAACATACATCCTTAAAAACAACAAAAATATCCACCTGGCGACTCCATTAGCTTCTAGTAGGCCTATTTCTCCACTAGTCCTCGTAAACACCCCTGGGAATGCATTAAGAAATCCCAGTCATGCTGATGGTGGATAGCAAAGTTGAAATCTTCCACCTGGCGACTCCAAAACCCTCAATAGACCTAAAGACTCCACTGGTAGAGAACTCTAGACTGGTTGAAAAGATATAGTGACTCTTTCTGATTTACAAACATGGATCCAAGGATACAAAGGAGATATGCTTTGATGAATAGAGATCATATCCCTAGATTCCCACACAAAATGCCTCAGATAAATTGGATGAAAAACCTACCTATATTTCAAGATGAAAATTGGGATGACCTCTTGCTACATCTCATCAAATTTCATATACATGTATGGAGGTTAAAGGTTGAATGGCTTGAAGACTGCCTCATGAAAATGTTTATGGAAATATTAGATGGTAAGGCAACAGAATGGTATGAATGGCTGAAGCGTGGTAGTTTGATTTCCTTAAAATATCTCCACAAGATATTTTGTGAGCATTATAAATAAAATTATCCATCTCTATCATTAGCTGAAAATTGTTGTGATCAATCCGAAGACCTGATACAATACCTTGTAAACATTGATGAAATTTATAAAATTGGTATCCTGAGGATCTATTAGAAGCCATTCTTCAATTTCATTCTCAAGATAGCTATCATGATAGCCTAGAAGGGTTGGTTGAGGAAGAAATCAATTAAGGAATAGAAGGAAACCCACAAGATCTCTCTGAAAGCACAAGTGATGATTTTCCATCTCTTCTAGGTGAGGCTCAAGAAAACAT
This sequence comes from Pinus albicaulis, assembly GCA_034641835.2. NCBI lineage: Eukaryota > Viridiplantae > Streptophyta > Pinopsida > Pinales > Pinaceae > Pinus > Pinus albicaulis. The sequence continues at coordinate 2,012,050,491 of CM076575.1, read as the reverse complement.
TTTGGCCCAAAATTAGCCTTCACAAGAGAAAGAGAAATGATGTACTTCTATCCAAAAAAAAGAGAAAAATGCCTCCTCTTTTGACTAAAGAGGAAATCAATCAGATCATAAACATACAGCCAGCCTCTAAACCTTCATGTGAACAAAAAAATTTTGTTCTTTCTCCTACTAATCCCATCTACCATAAACCATAAAGTGAACTTGTAAATAAAATCAAAGAAAAAAAAATTGAAAATCCAATATGTTTGATTGGTGATGTTACTTATGTTGATAATTTTCTAAAGTTTGATCAGTCTGATGATAATGTCATCCAAACAGAAACTAACCTTACAGAGCAATCAACAGTTGATTTTTGGGATGAAGTTTACTATCATCAGCTTGAAAAAAGTAAGCAGCCAATATAGGTCACCTATGACATTGATGAGGAAAGCCTTGAGAGTTTACAAGTAAGTGAGGAGTCTCTGACTCTTTGCTCTATTTCACTCCAGTCCATCAGAAATAACTTTCATGTAATTGGAAATCAGCAGTCTTTCAGTTTTGATGTTGAGGTTGAGGAGGAAAATGAAATTCTTGAGAAAGTTGTAAATGAGAAGCCTTTTCCTGAAATATTTTAGGAAATCATTTGGGACATGGAATCCTCCTTAACTCCATATTTGCAACCACCAAGTTCCTTTGAATTACAAATTGCAGATGAAGGCATGGAAATTAATGATCACAAGAAATTTTCTACACTTATTTCTCAAGAAGATTTGTTTGCAAGGAATGCTCCTACTCATCAACATGGTGGTTTTCACACAGAGCTCAGCTCACTCTATCAAAGCACATTAGGTTTGTTAGAGGATAATATTGTGTAATATCCCAAAATGGGAACTGCTAGCTAGGCATATCTGAAAAACGCATTTTTCAGAAATGGCTGCTATAGAAGATTAAATAAGCCCTTGGACCCCTCAGATCTGATAATCTAATACCCAAATCCAAAAGGAGATCAGAAACAAATCTTTCTAGGTGGGTTAAACATATCTCCCACACCTAGTACAGCTAGAAAATTGCCCAAAGAAGGGACTGCAGCACTATGTGACAAAACTGCTTAGAAAATAACGCAGTTCAGCCCAATATATGTAGGAGGCCAATATGAAGGCTCAATATGATTGTTTACAACAGAAAATTAGAGTTATATTGAAGCCCTTTCATTATAGAACAGAAAGCAATAGACTTTACATGAAGATTTGCTCAGAATAAGAGGCTACAACCATATGATATGACTGTACAAGATTGATAGCGTTATTTTATTAGCTGAAAAGAGCTATATGTTACACTTCAAATCTAAAGCAGATCTGTGTACAAAAAGATATATCTATATCATATCTGTACACTATAGAGTCTCCTCTTCAAAAGCCTTTTGGGGTTTTTAGCAGAAAATGTAGTACATGGAGTAGATCTGAGATCTAATGCAGCTGATCTACAGAATGATTCAGAATTTCTTAAGCTAATACATCAGTATTCAGATCAGATATGAATGTAACATGGACTATATCTATAATCCACGAACCACCACAGTGAAGGGCAGATTCCCAACACTAGAGATCTCTCCTCCTTGAAGTGTTGAAAGACCCTGCAACTTTCTCCTTGCAAATAACACAGTTCTGGAAGATGGACTGCGCTGTAGGCTCTAAAGCATGATGTGGCCTGATGCAAATATCTAAAAATGAGTTATCCTCATCTAATACTCTCTTTCCATGGGGATAGAAGGCTTTCCCACTGAAAATATGCACTAGAATGGCTTAGATCTGAATAGATCTATCCTCCACTTGTTGCAGCTTATAAGGACAACCAAACCCTCAATAGGATCTGCGTTGTAGTTGGAAGAAGAGGTTGGCCAAATGCCCGATAGTGGTCAAGAAATGCAATACTCCTCTAAGAGACCTCTCAAGGAAGGATGTGGGATTCCTAATCAGGAACACCCAAGTGCTAAACAACACTATTCTCATCTAAACAACTAGAGAATGAGAAGTGTCTAAGCAGACAAATCCTTCAGAAATAATATCATCAACAACCCCTCTCATGCTGCTCTCCTCTTTCATTTATAGGATGAAAGCCTTGCAAACCCTAAACCATCTCAAAGGTTTAGCTCCTTTCACATGTGAATCCTCCAACTAGATCTGTGCTCTGCTTCTAGGAGGTACATTTTATCTGGACAGCGCTGTGGATTTGGTCTCGTTGATCTAGTCAATTGTCACAATCCCTTTCACACATAAGGGAGTTTTATTAAGGCAGCCCAGATTTGGCCTTGTTCAAATGAGCATTGATTTATTTTGTTGTTTTAGGAGTTTAATTTATCCTCCTTTACAATCTTATTCTTGCAACAATAAAATGAAAACAAAATAGTATATTCCTATTAGCTTGGGCTAATTAGGAATATTACAGTCCTCCCCTCCAAAATGTTGCTTGTCCTCAAGCAACTAATAAGGTGAGTGTCGCAACTCATCTCCTCCTCCATTGGTGTCACAAACAAAGGATAAGCTTCTCTCATAACTTAAGTGACCACCAACCCATCCATCCATGACTTGTTCCAACAATGTTCTCATGAGATGAAAACAACTCATCCCATAAGGAAACAATAGATCACATGAAAGAACCATGGTTTTCCCAATGCCCTCCCTGAAATATAAGACAGAAAGTACAGGAAGTGTAGTCAACCCATAGGGCACATGCATGCCTTCCCTCCTTCCTCCATACATCCCTATGAAAAATACAAGTACATCATCCAGATAGGGAATCAAAGCAATGTACATGCAAACAGAAATTTCTGCATATGGAGGTGGGTCATAGTCCCACATATGGAACCAGTGTAGAGCATCTCCTGCCTGCATCAGACTCAGGTATGGTAAGTGGTTTTCCCACCACTTACTTGCTGCCCAATTCATCTCACTATTTTAGAAAATGTGATATATATTTGGTGCCTTTGGGAAGCACCCATCATGAAAAAAAATCTCCCTTTGCACATCAAGGGAGTGGCCAAATTCAGAATTTTTAGTGGCCCAACAATTGCCATGAGATTTACATGTTACATTGCTCCTTTTAGGAGTCATGGCCTGCATAAAAATGGTAAAATAACATGTACAATCAGAAAATAATACTTGTTTTACATGGACACATCCTTTACCATCAATGTTTCTCCTACACATGGAGTTGTGCATGGATCTTTCCCCTCTTTCCAAAGAATGAAGAGATGGTTGAAATGACTCTTGCATAGAGTCCCATGTCTGCCCCAACTCCACATAGCTCATGAATTCTTGAAAATGATGGTATAGTTCCTCTTCCAAGCCTTCCCAAACAAAGCTCCTCATGATGATTTTGTAGATCCTCATGGAATACAGATGGTTGAAACAAAACTCCTTGTAGGCTCCTTGTATGATCTTATACTTGAGCTTAGAAGATCTAGGAAAAAATATTCTACCATGATGATAGATGAATTCTCCTTGGACTAAGTAGCCCTCCTCATGCAGTTTGTCATCAAGTATCATACATGTGTGCAGATCTTTGGAATAATCCACTAGCAGTTGGGATTTCCCATACAGATCTACACTGCTCAACAATGACAGTGCTAATGATGCATCAACAGAAATGTCTATCATGTTGCTGATCCTTCCCTTGACATCTCCTATGCCAAAGATATGTGTTGGAAGGTTGTCCCTTCCCTTATTCTCCTCCCACAGCGCAGGATCAGAAAGGAGAGTGGGTGATGATGATAGGGGAAAAATATTTCCCTCCTCCTTGAGCTTACCCAAGTCTCCCGACATTGTAGCTTTTTCTTCAAGTGCTCCAATGCTTCTTGGACACTTGAGTGGAGCATCAAGATATGGGACACCTTTCACCAGATCTGAATCAGGTGGTCTCCCAGGTGGTTTTCCACAAGACAGTGATGCCTCATGGTTCATTCTCCCATGCTTTTCAAATGGGATCAACATCCCCTTGCTTCCACAGCGCAAGTTCACCTCTGATTTTTGTGTGGAAGTCTTATGAAACTTGGAGACCCCTCTTAGTGGTGTAAGAGTGCCTCTGATTGGAGAATTTGCCCCATCCCTTGATAGTGGATCAGCCAGGTGATCCCTCCTTTGTTCTGTCTCATTGTCTTTCAGCAAAGACACATGCTGCTCATGTCCTGCATATGGAAAATCCTTAGGAATCCCTTGCAAATGTGCAATAATCCCTCTAGTGGAATCCATTGGTTCAGCTCCATCTCCAACTGAAAATAGATCTCCTTCCGCTATCACAGTGCTGGAGGATCTTTTCTGCTTTATCTCTCCCTTCTCCTCATCATTGGAGAATGCTTCATTATTAAGAGATCATTTTTCTTGATCTCTTACTGAGGAAGGAATCCTCATTTCTTCTCCTTGAGAAAAGAGACCTTGTTGTAGTGAGGCTTTTGCCTTGGGCAAATTATGCAGTAGATCTTCAACCCCCTCAACAATGTTTAAGATTGGATTTGGCTCCATGGAATTTCCCAACTTATTCAAAGATTCAGATTTCTTGGGCTTGATTTTCCTTTCCCAAGAAGTCTTAGAATGTCTCTCATCAAATCTCTTCACTAGTCTCCTAGTGAACTTTGCATAAGAAGAGATGTTTCTCCCTTTCAAGGAAGAGAACTCAAATAGCAGCAAATCATAAGCCTTTCCTTGAAGATGCAAAGTTGCTACTCTCAAGGCCTCTTCTTTTGACACTTGATGCAGCTGAAAGTATGTGTCAAAATTCCTTACCCAAGACTTGGCTGAGTCTTTAGGTGATCAATCAAATGTAGGTACAGAGAATCTACCCAAAGTGTGTTGCATGCACCCTTTCCTTCAACTGTAGTTGCTGGATCTTTCTTCTTTGAGTTGACAGAACTCTCAAAAACTGAGATTCTCTTTGAATCTCTCTGATTGAGATTCATATTTTTGGAGATAATCACCAAGAGATTCCTCCTTTGGTGTTCCTCCTTTTCCTCCTTTGTTTGTCAAGAAAGCAGGCATGCTCCAACATTGCAGATCAGGTTGTGTGGCTGAATGATCACACACAGTAAGAAGTAATGGGGCTTTATTGATGTGAAAATCCTCCTGAGTGACCTCGATGTCTTTCCCTCTTCATCCCCCGGATTTCTTCTTTCAGGACATACATAGCTTGAGAAAGAGTTCTTGGAAACTCTTTTCTCTGCAAACTTCCAGATAAAGGGTTTGGACCCTTTCCTTCTGTGTCTTCAGTGTAACCAAACTTCTTCATCAGTATTTTATTTTCATGAAAATACATATTGGATCTTCAGTAGGCAAAGCACAGGCTGTGCCAAGAAATATTCTCTGATACCACTGTAATATCCCAAAATGGGAACTGCTAGCCAGGCATGTCTAAAAAACACATTTTTCAAAAATGGATGCTATAGAAGATGAAATAAGCCTTTGGATCCCTTATATATGATAATCTAAAACCAAAATCCAAGAGGATATCCGAAACAAATCTTTCTAGGTGGGTTAAATAGATCTCCCACACCTAGTACAGCTAGAAAATTGCCCAAAGAAGGGACTGTAGCACTATGTGACAAAACTGCTCAGAAAATAACCCAGTTCAGCCCAATATATGTAGGAGGCCAATATGGAGGCTCAATATGATTTTTTAAAATAGAAAATTAGAGTTATATTGAAGCCCTTTCATTATAGAATAGAAAGCAATAGACTTTACATGAAGATTGCTCAAAATAAGAGGCTGCAACCATATGATATGACTGTACAAGCTTGATAACGTTATTTTATTATTTGAAAAGAGTTGTATATTACACCTCAGATCTAGAGCAGATATGTGTACAAAAATATAGATCTATATCATATTTTTACACTATAGAGTCTCATCTTCAAAAGCCCCTTGGGGTTTTCAGCAGAAAATTTAGTACATGGAGTAGATCTGAGATCTAATGTAGCTAATATGCAGAATGATTCAGAATTTATGAAGATAATACATCAATATTCATATCAGATCTGAATGGAATATGGATTAGATCTATAATCCAAGGATCATCACAGTGAAGGGCAGATTCCAAACACTAGAGATCTCTCCTCCTTGAAGTGCCGAAAGACCCTGCAACTTTCTCCTTGAAAATAACGCAGTTTTGGAAGATGGAATGCGATGTAGGCTCTAGAGAATGATGTGTCCTGATGCCAAGATCTGAAAATGAGCTCTCCTCATCCAATAATCTCTTTCCAGGGGGATAGAAGGCTTTCCCACTGAAAATAGGTACTGTAATGGCTTAGATCTGAATAGATCTAGCCTCCACTTGCTGCAGCTTACAAGGACAACCACACCCTCAATAGGATCTACGTTGTAGTTGGAAGAAGAGCTTGACCAAATGCCTAATAGTGGTCAAGAAATGCAAGACTCCTCCACGAGACCTCTCAGGGAAGGAGGTGGGATTCACGATCAGGAACACCCAAGTGCTAAACAACACTAGTCTCAGCTAAACAGCTAGAGAATGAGAAGTGTCTAAGCAGAAAAATCCTTCAGAAATAATATCATTAGCAACCCATCTCAAGCTGCTCCCCTCTTTCATTTATAGAATGAAAGCCTTGCAAACCCTAAACCATCTCAAAGGTTTAGCTCCTTTCACATGTGAATCCTTTAACTAGATTTGTGTTGTGCTTCTAGGAGGTACATTGTATCTGGACAACGCTATGGATTTAGTCCTGTTGACCTAGTCAATTGTCACAATCCCTTTCACACATAAGGGAGTTTTATTAAGGCAACCCATATTTAGCCTTGTTCACATGGGCATTGATTTATTTTGCTGTTTTAAGAGTTTAATTTATCCTCCTTTACAATCTTATTCTTGCAACAAGAAAATGAAAACAAAATTGTATATTCCTATTAGCTTGGGCTAATTAGGAATATTACACATTGCCATATATGATGAGTCTACTAGTTCATATGATCATGAAGAAGAGGTGGAGTTTCTTTCCCAAAAGAGTCCCAAGCATAGCCAAGTGGAAGAAGGAGTAGTCCTGAATGAAGCTTATGTCTCAAATCCTCTAGATCAGGTATTATTCCAATATCCATTTTTTGTTTTCCTTGAGAAATCTAAAGGAGGAGTGTGTTCTGCCAAGAATAGTTTCTTGCAAAGTGTGAGAAATTTTTTAAGCATTACTATCCGAAAACAAGTGAGGTGGAAGTGGCCTTTAAATTTTGTCAGCACCCTCAAAGAGTTGAACCAAGATCCCTCATGCAATCGTCTGCTTGATTGGTTGTATTGGAAAAGAGAGTTCACGAAATGAATGTATATCATGTATAGGTTAGACAAGGATAGGTAGGTATGCAAAATAAACTCAACCTTGTGAGCATTTTTTTAGTTCTAGATTGTTTGGAAAAAATAAAAAAAACACGAAAACAAATAAAGGTGAAAAAAGAGGGAAAATTTAAAGAAGAGGTACAACCCCATACCCAAAAAATAGTACTACTGAAAGTGAGCAACCTTAAATGCCACTATTGGTTCAAAAAGAAGGTCTTGTTTTAGTCATCTAGCCTAATCATGGCTGAGACATGTTTTCAATTTATTGTTGATAAGTTAGTGAAAGATAGTTAGTCAAATTATGCAAACTTGACTTATCAAAAGATAAATAAGGGAAGAAAGATATTGGTTCCACATGCTTAAAACATAACCAAGGAGAAAAATGGGGATGAATAGCAAACAATGTATCACAACCCTGATTTTTCTAAGTATTATTTTGTACAAAAATAACATTTGTGTGCAGCTTGTTCTTGTGCCACAAACCCATGGTAAGTCAGATTGTTTAATCCTGATTTAAACCATGCTTTCAATTTCATGTTTATAGCTTAGTGAATAAATCTTGTCAAATAGTTTAATCTTGACAGTTGAGTAGTCTAGGTAGAGAATAAAAATTTCAATAGCATAATCTGAACTTTTGGAAGAAATAAGATAGAAGTAGATAGTTTGTTTTTCTTTCAAAAAGAAGACAATTTCAAGGGTTTTCCAGTCCAAGTCACCCAAGGAAGAAAAAATGTTAGGAAAGTAGGTTGGGTAGGTATAGATGAAGCTAATTTGATCATGTTTTTCAAATTTATGAAGATCATAGCTTCACAACAAGTATCAGCAAGTGAAAAGAGGTAAAAATATGCCCAATGAATGAGGCACTGGTCTCCATCAAGCTAGAGATCTGAAAGTTCTAGACACCTCCTGAAAAGGAGCTGCCCTCCCCAAGTGAAGCTACTGTTAGTAATCCATAATTTTCACTATCTGAAGATGACTAAGTATCGGTTCTAGATTTCTAGAAATAAAGTTCATGAACATTGTGATTTCTAGAAATCTCACTACCTTCATTATCCTTAAGATAATTTTTTCACTATTTCATCATCCTATCATGTCAAGCTCAGCTCACCCATCCCAAAAGACCCATCATGGGCTCATGTCACTCATTTTGTCTTTTTTGTGTCACCTTTGGCCTCAGCCCTCTATTTTGTTTTGCCTAACTCCTCCATTGTCCACTTAGGGCTTTTAAGGGCATTTTTCTCGGTTTCATGACCTCCATGGTTAAACATCAACAAGGCTTGTATCTTTATGCTTTTACACCTCCTCCTATCCTTAATATACCTTCATAAAAACTTCCCATCACTCCTATCCCTCGAACTCATCATTTTGCTACAAAGCCTAGCCTATTGCTACAATTTGACACTTTTTGAGATTAGGCCTGTGTTTCGCCATTTTGGACACTTTCCCCTAACTAAATTCTTGAAATTCCACTTTCCCCTACTCTCTAACATCTATCCCTATCCCTCAAAGTTTCCCCAAGAATTTATACAACCCTTAACCCCTTCATTCCCCTCCCTCTACAAGGCAGTCCTAAATCCCCTACACGAAACCCTAATTTCCTCTTCCAACTAAGCTAGGGTTTGGTATGAAAAAGAGGCATAAGATAAAATGACTCATTTGATAGATCATTTCAGCAAGCATAAGTCCATACCAGCTCAGAGACATCATGCCTCCATCATTTTACAATAAATCATTCCAAGAGACAAGCCATGTGTCACACCTAGGGCCAGTTTTGCTTCAAACTATGTTTCTGACCGAACATAGATGAATTTGACAAATGTTGGAGAGGTTTTTGTCTAGTATAGGCCCAAGAAGAAAAACCTCATTCATTTTTTACACAGGTATCATGGTTTGGGAGAAATATAAAAAACACAGGTGTCTTAGGAGAATTTCTGCACTTCTGGAGTGAGCTTGGGAAAATAAGGTTTTCGCATAGCTAGAGTGTCCAAATTACTTTCTTGATGGGTCAAAAGACAACTCGACTTGAAGATATTTCCAATGAGATATAATGAGCTTAATTTAAAGTTAAGAAAGGCCTCCAAAATTTGTCTGCACTAGCACTCTGCATTTCTCCACCATCACTCAACACTTTTTGACCAGTCTTGGGAAACTCAACTTTTGACAGGGAAAATCAACTCCAATCAAGGAAAAAATGGTATATTTAGAAATCATATAGGTTAATATTTACAATGAGCTATCATGGGCCCAAATCTAAATTCAGGAAGGTCCTCAAAACTTGTCTGCAAGTTGACCCTTTTTGGCGCTGCGCACAGGAGAATTTTGGCCAGAATTGCCAAAAATTGGTCAAAATCAGTCTTTTCTTCCTCAAATTCTCCCCAGGATCCTACACAAGTTGAAAAAGGTTGGTGGTCACTTTTCTTTGCCCTCCAATTTTTCTTTTGCATCCATAATCAAAGAAGAATAAGGTCAATCAACTTGATCCAAGACTGAGCAAAAGCCATTCAAGAAAGGCCTCCTTGGCCAAAGCACAATTTTTTCAAGGGAAACAGTTGTCCTTGTTCACACATCTGCAAGAATGATAAATATTGATATCAGCATGAGAAGAGTTAAGGTAATGGGGTGTGATCATCACCAGAAGGAACCCACAATAAGAGAAAGGCAGTAGGCCTATTTTCAAATACAAATAAGGGTTTATGTGGCTGATCGACAAAACATTGTACTAGGAAAAGAACCATCACAAGGACTACAAGGTCAAAAGTCACCTCAACTTCATCAAGTGCACATTGAAGATTTTTTAGAAATAATAAATGAGTTTTTAAAGGTTATAGAGGACTTAGAAGACAACACTGTTTCCTTTTCTCTAAACAGCGTCAAAACCTAAGAGTTTGGGTAGATGGATCAAAAGGGTCAAGTGAAGATGATAAGTCCTCCTTCATAAACAAGTAGTTGGAATTCAAAGAACATCCAAGGTACCCTTTAGGTTTTTTCAAAGCAGCATCACTTCACTGCACCAAAGGAAGAAAGTGGTAAAGAATATCAGTTTAAGGGGATGACTTCCCAAATGCAGTCAAAGGTCTTCAAAGTAAACAAAAGGAGGTAGACAGAAGGTAAAGAGCCAAAGGATAAAATCATTAATGAGCATGATTTTAATATTGGGAAAATAATGTGTCAAAGCCCAAAGCAATGATAAGGAAACTAAAACCCTGGGTTAGGAAGCTATAGAAAAATAGAAATGGCCAAGTAAACCCATGACATGGTCTGATTTGCTTGAAACGTTTTATCAAAACAGATGTCAGAGACAGGATTTTCAGTCTGTCGAATACATGCCAAAGGCAGATTCTTAACATTTTCGAAGATAAAAATTATGAAAGGGGCATCTATTTCATTCAGCCAGCCATCACCACAAAATAAGAAAAAGTGCCTTGAACAAGATTTCGAAACCCTGTAGAGATAAAAAGCATCAGTCAAATGGTAAAAAGGTGGAAAAAATAAGTAAAGTGGGTTTTGAAACTTTAATTTATTTTCCTCAAAGAGTATAAAGGTTTTTCAATGTAATTTTAAACTCGTGTGGCACTTGCAAAGGAAAAAGAAGCTTCAGGGAGAGAATTTAGGGTTTTCAGGCCATTTCTAGGCAAAATTTCCCAGTGCTGCACATAGGTGGAGGCACTATGCATATAGCGTTTTGCGCTACGCACAGGGGAGAAGAGTAAGTGTTAAAAAATATTGCGCTGTGCACAGATGGACCGGTGCTATGCATAGGCGGTGGCGCTACGGACATGCCTAGCTCAGGGCCTGAGCGGCCCACAAATATTTGGGCGCTGTGCATACACCAGCCCGACAGGCCCAACAGCTCACCTGAGATTCCCATAGCCTTCCGGCACTGTGCAGAGGCCTGCACACACCCGACCCAACCCGACGCTACGTACATAGGGCATGACTAAAATGCCCAGTCGGGTGGCACTGCGCACAGAATAACTTTGGCTAGAATTGAAAAAATTTGGCCAAAATCAGTCTTTTCCTTTTCAAGTGTGCCCCAGGCTCCTGCACGAGTTGAAAAAGCATCAAATGAGGAAAACAATAATAGTGAAACAAGTTGAGAGGATGCAGAGAAAATAAAAATGGAGGATAATGATGAAAAGGAAGAGGGAGATGAACATGGCAGTCATGATGACAAAAAAAATGAACCTTTGGAGGAAGGCAGTGATGGTAATAATACCAATGAGTCAATCCCAAGTACAAAAAAAGACAGTGATGAACAAAATGAGGACCTAGAAGATATTGAAGACAATGATGAGGATGATAGTCAGCAAGAAAATGAAGATGACAACCAACAAGAAAATGAAGATGACAGCCAACAAGAAAATGAAGATGAAGGAACAAAAGGTGATAAAGAGGAAATAGAAGAACAATAACAGGGAGATAATGAAGTTGAAATAGAGTTTGAAGAGGAAAGCAGTGACCAAGGAAATAACATTGATAGGACAATCAGTGAGGAAATAGACATCAAAAGGGATAGTCATGACAGCTATCATGACTATCATGATAGTAATCAGTTTCTTAATGACAATGAGAATGAAAGTGACAGTGCAGGGAATGATGAAGAAAAGAACACTAATGAGGAACAAGGTCAAAGTGAGACAAGTTAAGAAGCTGCTGATCAATTTAAGGCCAATGTGACAGTATAGAGGGCAGTGAGGAAAATGATGATGATAATGGTGCTGAAGGTCAGGATAACAGTGATCAAACAGAGCATGAGGTGATTGATGGAGACCATAGTAAAGATAAAGGAGTTGATGACAACCACAAGGTTCACAACCATGATGAAAACCCTACCAAAAATACCATCAAACCTCTTTCATGAACATACCAAAGAGGGCTAAGACAAGAGTTTGTTGCCTCCAAAAGGCAAGGGACCTTTCTAGCTGCATCAACTCCAAGGCTTGAGAGGAAAATTATACACCTAGAGGCGAAGCTGATGAAGACAAATGAAGGCTTGGGGCTGCAAAGAAAGATGACAAATTATTATGCCAAGAAACACAAGCTTGTTTGTGCCAACTGAAGGAAGCCCCCCATGAGGCCCAAACCCTAAAGGAGGCAAAAGAGCATGACAGCCTTGGATTTCTGGCTAAGGCTTCTCAACAGGTGTCCAATACCTCTTGAGGGACCACTCCACCAATTTTGGGCAAATTTGAACAAGATTTTGTTTTTTTGAAATTTTGAGGCCTCTGTGCGCAGCACCCTTGGCGCTACACAAACACATGATGCATCCTAACATTAAAAAATTGAAATTTTAGATTCCTCTCATCATCAACAGTCTACTCAAAAAATTTTAGATCATTTGGAGCAGTTTTGACCCCCCAAAAGGTCAAAAAACACCTAAATTTTGACCATTCTACCTCATTTTCAAGCAAGGTGCTGCGCACAGAGCAGTGTTCGGAGAGTGAATTTTTGGACAGGAAAATGGCACTCATTCAAAAAAAATCAAGTATTTCTAGAAATTCAACTCATCAGGCTTTCTAACAAGCTATCACAGAGCCAAATCCGACATCGAGAAGGGGTCCGAAACTTTGTTAGAAAAGGCACTATTTTCTGTTGAACTGGCACTTGCAAATGCACTGTCTAAGTGTGTTTTGGACCAAAAGTAAAAAAAAAACACTTGTTTATTGCTAAATGATATTTTTGAGTTTTTTGAGGCAAAACACTCTAGAATTAGGTGCAAATAGTTAATATGGAATTTATTTTTTAGGATATTATGTGCCTTGGGCCTTGCATTGTCTCTTGGCCATAAATGACATTTATAAGTGAATTTGACATTTTCCTACCTTATTTAGGGTTTTTTCCCTCTCTTGCTAAGATAAATAGAGCATGAGGGCTTCATTGTAAATGTTGGCTTTTTATGAACTTGGAGAGCAATACATGGTTTTTATGAGCTTGGAGAAGAAATTGGTTTTGTGAAGTTGATGAATGGCTTGCTTGGATTGATGATGGAGAAGCTTGTTTGCAGGATTCCTAAGCTTGGTTAATGGTGATGTGTTCTTAATTTTTTATGTTTTCTTGTCTTTCATTATGTTTCATCCTTCCATATGCAGTAGATCAGTAAATAATAGGTTAAGACATGCTCTTTGAAGCACCTTAGTCCTCATGCTTTCTTTTGCCTTGATGTTTTCCTTTGTTTGGTCAGCTTAAGGAATTCTTGATTTCTCCTTAAGTCCACCTAAACTTGTTTTGTTTCATGTATGGATTAGTATGCTAGTTTACAAGTATGATTCATGGTATGCCCCACTTATTTGAAGCTATCCAAAATCTGCCTTGAAACCTTTCTTTGGAATATTGTCTGTTAGGTTAAGTCAAAGAGGTCTCGTTCAATATTGCCCTTTGTCCATGCTTATCAACTTGTTTTAGAGTTATTTATAGCTTGATGTATGATTTTTAGGAGTTCCCTCTTCATAGATTAAGTTATTGTGCTATCTTATATGTTTTCCCAAATTCTGAAGGTGAATTTACTAAAGTTAGAAGCTCTTATGCTTTCTGTGTTTCACTGGAATGTTTACCTTGGATATTTATTGGTTTAAAGTATTATCATAGAGTAAATGGTTTGTCCTAGCTCATGCTTAGTATCTTTTGCTAATCATATTTAATACCTCTTTGTTCATAGGTAAATGACAAATGATACTTCATTTCCCTTTGCCCTACCTTGTTTTTCCCAAACTTGATTTCCACCCCACCTCACACATTACCTTAAGGATCCATTAACCTTGCTAGATTGGCCCTACAACACACTCAGATTCATCATTGAGACACTCATTAATTTCATTGACTCCATAGCCCAATGATTCAAAGACCTCTCACTCCACCTATTCCACTTGACCATCTTACCCAACCAAAACAATCAACAAACCCTACACTTAACAACTAGCCTAAAATCTGCAACTACCTAAAGCAAACAAGAAAAATCCTTTGCATCCAATAGAGAGATCACTCTCTGAGTCCAGGCAAGTTAGGTCCTAGCACTCCAAAGACTAGTTCCATGTGTGCCTGTCATTTGGTATACCAATCTGCCAAATCACGGGACCCTAACAGGCTGGCCATGCCTTGAAAGAGTAGTAGAACATCAAAATTTTTATCTTAAGGATAATGAAGGCAGTGAGATTTATAAAACTCACAAGATTCATGAATTTTGTTTCTATAAATATATGATAAGCATTTAGTCATCTACAAAGGAAAAAATTACTGATGACTAACAATGGCTCCACTTGGGGGGGACAACTCCTTTTCAGGAGGTGTCCAGAACTTTCAAATCTCTTGGTTTATGAAGACCAGTGCCTCATCCATTGGGCATATTTTTCTTTTTCTCTTTTGTTGATGCTTTCTTGAAGTTGTGATCTTAATAATCTAAAAAACATGATCTCTTCAACTCATCTCTACTTACCTAGTCTACTTTGTCTAGCATTTTTTCTTCCTTGGGTGCACTTAAACTGGCAAACCCCTGTCATTTCTTTTCTTTTGAAAGAAAAAAAAAACTATGTAATTTCTATCTTATTTATTCCAAGAGTTCAGATTATGCTAATGAACTCTTTTTATTCTCTACCTAGACTAACTAACTATCAAGATTGAACTGTATGACAGACTTCATTCTGTAAGCTATAGACATGAAATTTAAAGCATGATTTGAACCGGGATTAGACAATCTGATTCATCATGGGTTGTGGCATTAGTAAAAGCTGCAAAAAAACATTATTTTCATAAAAAAAAAACTAGAAGGTATGAGGGATGTGTTTCATCATTTGCTAATCATCCCTATCCTTTTCTTTGGTTCGATTTAGGCATGTGGAACCATTATCTTTCATTCCTAATCTATTTTCTTTTAACAGGTCAAGCTTAAATGATTTGACCAGCATTATTTCACTAACATATCAACAAAAATATGAAAACATGCTTAGCCATGATTAGGTTAGATGAATGAACAAGACCTTCTTTTTGAACAAGTAGTGGCATTTAGGCTTGCACACTTTCAGCATTACTATTTTTTGGGTATGGGGCTGTACCTGTTTTCAAATCTGCCCTCTTTTTCTATTTTTCTGTTTTTGTGTTTTTCTCTTTATGACCTTTCGTCAAACAATGGTATGTACAATGAGTGAAAAAAAATTAAACTAATGTTTTTTACAGCAATGGTACTTGAGCATCCTGTCCTCAAAAGGATCTCCTAACATTCTTTGTCCATTTAGATCTTGTGAACAGAAATCATAGTTGCCTCCATTTGAAATCATGGTATAAGGATTTTCCCAAAAATTTTCAAACAAGCCATGCTCTCCTTGGTATTTCCTCTTTGAGTCTTGCTTCCCAAATTTGTTTTTTGTCAAAGATCCTCCTTAGATAAAAAAGGCACTCTTTATCAACTTCACAACAAATAATGAGGTCATCAATGTAAATCATAGTGAAGAAGTTGAAAACAGGGGCCATGGCTCTTTAGAAGGTGTCTTCAACATTTCTTAGACCAGGAAGCATTTGGTCAAACATGTAGTTGTTCCAAGGAACTTTGAAAATGTCTTTATGCTGATTGATTTGAAGTGGTATCATTTGATGGTAACCTGAAACACTATCATGTAATGAAATTTTGTTAGAAACTTCTACCATTGGCATAGGATGATTTATCTTGGGAAAAGGGTATTTTTACTTCATGGGGGTTTTGCCTAGGTACCTAAAGTCTATACATAGTTTGTATCCTTTGGCCTTCTTTGTTATTGATACAATTTTCCCAATGGTTTCATGGTAATTCTTGGAAGGAGACCTCTTTTGAATAATGTCTATGTCACAAGGCTTTAATCTTTGATTCCTATATAAAAAAACATTCTGAAACTTCTTGCATAGTCTTATGTGTTTTAGTTTTGTGTGAAATGACAAGGTTCTGGACAACTTAATCATTTTGGGCCTTCCTAGGCAGTCTGCATTATATTCCTCTATATCAGTTCTAGTAGATACCTCTTTAGGGTTCATAGCAACATTTGTGAGAGTCAAAAATTCTTTTGAAGGGACAAAACTCTTTGATGATGAAGTATCTATGTAAGGCAAAAACATAAGACTCTCCCGATCAAGATTCCCAAAGATTTTTGTTCTGTGAGGGTACTTCAGTGCTTCTGGATTGGAAAAAGGAGACAACTGTGTTTTTGGGGTTTGTCCTTCACTTGAATAGCCTGATTCATATACTAGACTGATTTTTGGTTTTGAAATCTCATTTTCAGTTTGCAGAAAGTCAAGTTTAGTTTTATCATGATGTTGTGTTTCAGGGCTGTCACAGTTTTGGTTGTTGAGTTCTTCATTCAGAGATTGGTTTGACTATTGTAATATGTCTATATGTGTTACAATTTCACTTACCTACTCATCAAAGTCTCCTTCGGTATGTAAAATGAAAGAATCAAGACCTAAATGTATGGAATAAAGAGGTGTATTGTCTGGTCTTTCTTGACTGCTAACCATATACTTCATGTGTGACTCTCGGTATAATCTCCTTGTCTGGTTAAAAAAAGTGATGGTAGCATAAGACATGTCTAGTTGAAGGTCCCCTGAAGCTTAGCTCCCCAAGATCTGGATAAAAGCATGCCATACTTGGGGGGAATATCTGCCACTACTATTTCCATAACTAGGTTTATAACCGATACTTGTTCCAGATTGACACAAAGATCCTTGATTAGGCCCAAACACTTGAATCTACTCGAATCAAAAGTGTACAAGTATTTGTAAGGTTTAGTTATTTCTAGGCCTAATCTCTCCATCACAACCTTTGGCATAAGATTGTGAGAGGCAATGGAGTCTAGCATGGCATTATGTAAGATCTTGTCATGTATGTTTAGGCTGATATAGAAAGGGGGAATGGCTCCTTCTTGATATTTTCCTTTTATTTTGGATCCAAATAACAGCTCAGGTGTGTCATCAGTCAAGTGTAAAGTATCGGTATCATCCCCTATGTTTATAACTTTCAGAACTTTAGATTTGTATGTGCCTTGGGTAATCAGTTCAGTGAGAGGCATGGTTATCTTGATTTTAGCAATATCTCCTTCAAAAATGAAGGGTACTTGTGTTTTAGAAATATTTACATCAGTTTTATCAACCATAAATGTTTCTACATTTTTAATTTGCTGATTTTGATACTAGGCTTTAGACAATAAATTTTTTTCGGGGCCACTAGTAGAGGTACTATGGAATCTTGTGTTACCACTTGGTTGGCTGATTTTGTCTCTGTTAGGATCAGTTTTCTTGACCATAGTGTTGACACTGTCTGCTATCTTCTTAGGAGTGTTTTTTGGAGCTTTACTAACAGTAGTGTCTATTTGGTTTTTCTTGGAGGCTTCTTGGTTTCTTTTGATCCTAAGGTCATATTGCCTATGGACTTCCAAATTGGAATTTTCAAATCCCAATTGATAGTCTTCAGACTTCTCATAGTTTGTTTCAGATTTATCAAAGGAAAAGAGGCCTTGTTCTTCTTCTGTGAGAAAAACTTCATCTTCATTGTCAGAACCTATTAGATTTACATGGCTTTCCTCTGGCTATTCAATATCTCTTTCCCCTTCATCTACGTAGTTATCTTGGAAACGGGGCCTAATCTGTTGGTCATTTTCCCTTTGTCTGATTTGGGGTGGGTCTCTTCTGAAGTTCTGATTCTAGTTTCTATTTTGGAGATTTGGTTGATTTTCCCTAGGAGGTGTTCTTTCATTTATTCTTATTCTCTCCATGGCTCTAAGTAGTTTGTCAATCTTGGAATCAGATGAGGAGGTCGAGGGCATGGTTTCATCTTTGTAGGTTACCCTAATTTTTGATCTCAGCCTAGCTCTCTTTTCAATTAAGTTGGCCTCTACAATTATAGCTCCCTTTTGCATGTCTTCTAAAGTTAGGGGCTCTCTTTCTCTTAGCTGATAGGCCATGTCTGGGTCAAAACCTTCCGGAAATTTAGCCAAGACTAGGCCTAGTGGGGGTTACATGTTTGGTGGTAGTGCGTTGTAAACACTAATGAACCTAGTGCAATAGTCTTGGACACTTTCCCCTGTGTTTCTTTTAAGATTTCTATATTCTGAGAGGATCTGGAGAGGGTTTTATTAATCTCCCACTTGTTTATGAAAGTTTGGTAAAGGGAAGGGAGATCGTGTATGTTGTTGCGAGTTAATTTTTTGAACCATTTTTTAGCTTTTCCTCCCAGGCTTTGGGAAAACATCCTCATCTTCATAGTTTCTTATTCTAATTCCATGTAGTCAAAAGCATCATTTATTCTATCTACATGCTGTTGGGCAGTGGTAGATTCAGCCCTGGTAAAGTGAGGGATTTTGGACTGGTAGTCATTTGGCAAAGGTACTAAAGGTTGTGGTAAAACTAGGGGGGCATAACAAGCTTCCATGATAGGAGCTAATGGTGTATTTACAAGTGGAGGGTTTGTGAGATGTGATGGAGTAGTTTTCATAGTGGTGGTATGAATGGGTGTGGTGGAAGTACTTGGACCAACTGACTGATTCTAAGCATATTTGGTATAGAAAGAGCTAAAGTGGTGGAGAAGCTGGAAATCAGGTGAGATGGAAGGAGAGACTTCTCTGCTAGAAATCTGCTGCAAATCTATGGGCTCAAGGTCAGTATGGTCAATCCTACTGTGTGACTTGGTTCTGAAAAGGTTTTTTGTGTATTGAAAGTCAATTTGGGGTTCTTGCAAGGCTGTGAGATGTTCAGGTACATAGCTTGATTTATGAATGGTCCTATCAATAGTTAATTTTCCAGTTTTAGAAGTTTTCCACAAAATCCTTTCTGGGTCATCAACTATAGTAGGAGGGTTTGGGTCCAGATGAGATCCGGTACTGATTCTTTGTGAAGCCAGATTTCAAACTCAAAATTTAGATAGGCTATAAGTTTATGACTACTTTCAAAAGGCTGACCTCTCTATGTGTTGTTTAAACTCACACAGTTTGTGACCAAGATTCTAAAATTCTCGGGGCTGATTTGACACAATCGTAAGGAGATCTATGAACACTAGTAAAGTTAGAAGGCCTACTAGAGGCTAGTGGAGTTTCCAGGTGGATGTTTTTAGTTTGTTGTGAAGATGTGTGCTTATGGTCCTGTTGTGGTAAAACACAACCCCCCCCCCCCTTTTTGACTTGTTCACTTCAAATAATGACGACCCTTTCTATAAAATTTTTGGCTAAACACCTTTTAGGATTTTTATTAAGTTGATTATCCTACGATTTTGTTGATTTTTCATTTTCTTTAGATTCTTTTTTTAATTGCTTTGTTAAAATAAATTTTTTATGAGCTTTCCATTGATACTTGTTTTTCCTCATTTGGTCAACTGATTTGTAAATGGCAGTCCTTTTGAAGACTAATCATTTACGTTGTTTGGGTTAAAAATGCATAAAATGTACATTATTCCATTTTTGTAATTAAATTAGTTCAATAATGCATTTGTTTTAAATATTAAACCTTAGTTAGTTATTACTAACATTTTTCATTTTTTACTTATACAGCCAAATCACAAAGCATCGAGATTTCAGTAATTTACTCCAATTTTCAAATAAATTACTAATCTCGAAAATCCAAAATGTCAAAGTGGTTGTAGTTTAGATAGGCAAATCATCCCTTAGATAATTTCATAACTTAACATCATTAAAATGAAACCAAAACAAAAAACTAATATTTAATATTAAATTTTAAATTAATTAAATTAATTATTATATTAAATGTAATTAATTAAATTAAATTTAAATTTAAATATATATAGAATATATAAAAAAAAATTATCGGAATATCGCATCGCGAAATTTCAATAGATGCATCTCTATGAAACCCGAATGACCTTCATTCCCCGATCCCCCGATCACCGAACTCAAAGGGCATTACTTATTCATTCAAGTTAAAAAATCACTCATACGTTAGTGGAGTGTTAGTATAGTGTTAGTTTAATATTAGTGAAGTGTTAATATATTGTTAGTTTAATATTAATATCGTGGTAAGTTAATAAAGTGTTAGTATAGTTTAATTTAATATTAGATTTAAAATTTAATATTTAAAATAGTTAATTTTAAATTATTTAAATTAATTAAATTAAATTATAGTTAATTATTAATTAGATTAATTTGTTTCTAAATAGTTAATTATATTAGTTAGTTAGATTAATATTAATTAATAAATAGTTTATTAAATAATTAGTTTAGTTTATAATTAACAATTAAATTAGAATTAATTATTAGATAATTAGAGTCTAATTTAGGATTAGATTTTTTAATTAAAATTCTGATATTTAGGCCAACAATAGAATTTTCAGAATTATGCCAGATTTGACTCATCAACTTTGGAGGCTCATAGATTGAATTTTACTTGGCCAAATGAGGCCCAGCACGGCTCATTGGAAAGATAAAATCAAGGAGAAAATTTCTGAGGAGGTTTCACTAACAGATTTAGTCATTTATTGAGTCTGAAAACAGACAAAAGATCAAGCTCTGATTTTTTAAACAAAATCAATTTTTTGAGTTTTATTTTCTTCATTTTCATTTGACCAAGCCCCTTCTAAGTGCAGATTCGTTCATCAATAATATCCTTCACCAATTAAATCATCACAGAAATCAATAGAAAGCTTGGATTTCTTTTTCAATTATTTATTTAATTAAATTTGATTAGATTTATTTTAAATGCCAGAAATGGCATCTTGATTGTTGCATCTTAATTTATTTTGATTTCTTTTTGTAGGAAAACAATAGAAGAGATATGGAGAAAAAGATCTTAATCAATGAGAATGCTCTAGCAATTAAAGATTGAAATTTTGAGCAAATAAAATTTGATTGTGCAAATTTTTCTTCAAAAAACTCTCTTCGCAAAAATACCTTTGGAAATATTATAAATGGCAGATGGAAGAAAGTAAAAGGGGGTGCTCTCCTCTGCAATTTTGGACTTCTAAAAGCATTTCTACAATAGGAGTTTAGAGTTGTAGGAGGGAGGAGAGAAAATTTCAGATCTGAACATTATTGAGGGTTTTTCTTTTGTATCTTGAATTATGTATGATGGGCAGAGTTTGCACTTTTGAAGCTCTAGTTTTGAAAGCAGAAATTCAAACAATGTAAAGGACTGTTGGAGACCAGGATTAGAGAAATGGATTCAATAAATTGGAATTTTTGATACTACTGTTTCAAATACCAGTTTCATTTTTATGATAATAAAATATGTGTCATTTTATTCATGTTTGTGCACTTCTGTTCATATGGGTAATTTGTCTCAATATTGTTATGTATCTCTGCTCTTATGGATTAAATTCTGATTTTTGAGTAACTATTTACTCAGAAATCTGTCTTATAAAACTGATTTATTAAATAGTAATGTGTTGTGAACTATTTCCACATATTCTTATTTAATTATTCGATTTACTGATTTGACAATCAATATAATTTTTTTGAATTACTTCCTGAGTGTTGTTGATTTATTATTTCAGTTAAGAGGTCTCAATAGGATGTGTTTCAGTATTCACAAATGTTAGCTAATTGAATTACTTCGTTAGCTTGACATTAACTAAAAGCCAGACATATTTAAATCCTTATCATTTAATTATCTTACTCTTAGTTGGGTTAGATCTATATCTACTTAATTGAGATATGATTAATATTAGTTTCTTTTGCTTTCATTATAGAATAAGTTTGCATTTAAATACTCTTTTCAAAGAGGCAAAGTCTTATTTGTGGTTTGGATGAACCTGTTATCACTCATATTTTCCTTGAAGTTGTGGAAAAGGAAAGTAAATCCGAGGTAACCACAAACCAACCTTCAGATACAGAATCTAGCCAATCTGTATCCAGAGAGGGCTCTCTCTTTAAAATTTAGCTTTGTTCTTAGGAAATATTAGGCTAGTTATAAGTCCAAGGGTTTTGATTTTGTTTGAATGGTGGAATCCACCAACTGAGGGCAAGATTGAGTATTTTTAGGCCATTGGGCTATGGAGTCGAAAAGATGGCTTTACTGGATTAAGTTTCTACACAAAAGATGGCTTTACAGGGCAAGATAACCAAACAGAGAACAATTTTAGATTATAAAGTGAATGGAATGGATTTTGAAGGGATGAAAGGAAATTAAGAATCTTTCACCATGTTGAAAGAAAGACAATGAATGATTACAAATAAAGAGCAATTAAGAATTCTTTACTATAGTAATCAAAATGTTTAAACCAGCGAAACAAGAGCAATTAAGAATTCATTGTTTATAACTAGCTTAGAAGAAAACATTTAGAATAATCACAATTGAAATCAGAGTACACTTAAGAAATTTCTGATTTTTTTTTTTTTTCAATTATTCAGAAATGAAACACGGTGATGTAGTAAACATATATAAAACTTAAAACATAGGATAGAAATGACTTATTGAACTGTAGTCTGACACATGAATCCTGCAAAAATTCTTGAGCTTCAATTCATCATCTAGCAAGCCATAAAGAAATTTCTCCAAAGCACTTTATTCCAAAAAAAAATCAATGTTACAGCAAAGTAGAAGAATCCACCCAAAATACTTCCAAGAGTGAAGTATTTATACAAATTCTAAACTAAAATATCTTGAAAAAATATCAAAATTAGTTCACAAATCTCTCCAACTATTTTACATAAATAGAACTTAAGTAAAGGACACTCAAACTAATGCATCTATTCGGCACTATTTTGTATGGATAGGTGATTACAAAGAGGAGAATTCGAATTTGATCCAACTCTTAGTTGATGATGAGGCATCCAAGTCACTAACTGCTTCCTTTCTTTGTGCATTCTGCTCCAACAATTCTGCAAACTTGGGGTCCAATGATACCCTTTTATTTCTCAATCCATAATCGATATGTAAAAAGTGAAAGAGGTTATTGTATATAAATATGTTGGTGAGATAAACCTCTTTCCGTTTCCTAAAATTCCTCTCCATATGTGCACAATAGGCTCTGCAAAATATGTGTAAAACAAAGTTTTACAGAGTTTGAAAAATAGCCTTTAAAGATGTGCATTTATCTCTGATTCTGAAATAAATGTGCAAAAAGTGATATAAATTTTTGTGGATGGGTCTCTTAGGAACAAAAACCTCCTTCAGTTTTGTATGATGTATTTCGGACTGGCCACAATATTCTCTTCAAAAGGATGACTTAATTGGAATTTTCTGCAAAAAGTGCTTTCCAACATTGTTTAATATTTCCAAAACCATAATAGCTGTTAGAAAAGTGAGAGAGGTTTATGTAGATGGTCCTATTAAGAAAATAAACCTCCTTCATTTTTGAAAAATTCATCTTGAATTGATCACAATATTTTCTGCAAAACAATGACTAAAACATGCAATTTCTGCAAAAATGTTCCTTCTTGTTGTATTTTTCATCTTTTCACTTTTTTGTTCTTTTGACTGTTTTACTTTCACTTTAAACAAACTTCAATGTTGGTGAAAGTATTTTCATTTATTTTTACCATTTTACTGCCTCTGTAATTACTTTTACTGTTTACCTTTGACCGCTCTGTAACTTCATTTTAACTTTCACTCTGACTTTTACCTGATACACTTTAACCAATGATACTCTTTAACTGTTCTTTACTGTGTCCTTTTACCTTCAATGTGTAGTTTAGGTTTTTATTGTCTATTTCAATAGTAAATCGTTTAATATCCTGTTTCCTTTGCTTGTCTTTCAACTGTATGTTTTATCTTCCATGTTTTTTTGAATAGATTTGATAACACTCTTGGAGTAAACAAGTCTTATGACTAGTATTAAGACTGTTTATCCAAGGATGTGGTCTTCTGATCACCTGTAAAACAAAACAAATTGTTAACAAAGCATTGGTTTGCAGGGGAGGTCGAAAAGGTTTCATTTGATTTTGAGAGGTCTGTGGAGTGAATCTAGAATGATTTTTTGGAGGTAAACCATGCTCGAATTGGTTAACAGAGGCTTCAGGTGGCATAGCTAGGTTACAAAGGATTTTACTGCACAATCAGGTGAAAATGAGCAACACTAGGGTGTTTGTGTTTAAATGGGCAAACGGTTGATATTGGCGGGTAAGCTTTGAATGAACAGTGAGTTGAACAGGTACTGGTTATGGCAGAAGAACCTTGGAATAATCGACTGCAATTCTCTTCAGCAAAGTAACGGTCGGCTGGCTTCAACAGTCGATTTTTGAAACTGGTTGCATGGGAGATTGGTTCGTGTATGAGATAATGAAAATGACGCGGGCATATTTGTTTTATTGACAAAGTCAAAAGGTTGGCGGGTTTTTGATGTATGACGTCAACAGATACGGTGGACACGTCATAGGGAACAAGCGGTAAAATGGTTTTCATCGCACTGCTTATAAGAGAAGGCGGTATTAAGCCGATGGGCAGCGAATCCATAGAACATATGATGCGTGGCGCTTGTACTATTTGAAAACCACTGTCATTTCACATGTTAATGTTCGGATAGGAGACGGACAGCGGAATTGATAATGGTCGTTGATCTTTAACGGGGCGATCGGACGGTTGACGAGACGAGAAGATGGCGGGGAATTAACGGCGTGGGCCCAACGTATTTAACTATTAATTAAACCCATCGGGTGGAGTTCTATTGGATGGGGTTGGTTATTAATCAATCGTGTGGATTAATTAATCCCTATTACGGTGGATGGTCGGGAATTATTCTATTTTTGTTTTTAAACATATATATAATATCTTTAAACGTTTTCTCATATTTTTATTTATATAGCAATTAAATCAATGTGATTTATTTACTATAGGGGGTGGAATAATTATATAGATATATTTAGCCAAAAGGGATTGTAATGTGGGTTTTTATTTGAATAAGTGAGGATAAAATATTTTTGGCTAAAATAGTTATAATACATGGGTTTTGGGGATATTATTACAAAAAGAATTATATATAATAGGACAAGGTCATTTTTATGGGAATTAATGCTTAAGTTAGAGTTAATATGACCAAAGGACAATGTAAACTCAAAATACTTAAATATAACTAAGAAAGTGAGGTTTTTAGAAGCAAATTTCATTATAATCACTTCATCACTCAAACTTAGGATAAAATGTGATTTTGAGGGTTTTTATGAAATATCTCATGATTTTCCTAAGTAAAATGGGATTTTACTTAGGAAAGAATTTTTTTTGAAGTAAATATGTGTGATGATGAATGATTTTAAGTACTTAGGTTTTTTCCAATTATTGGGCTGAGGGTCCGGTCCCTCCAAAAGTCAAGGAAATGCCTTGAGCCCCTTTAATTTTCAAAATATCTTAGCACTTAGCGGAAATTAGTGAAACCTTTAAGGAAAAATGAAGGGGAAGTTAATAATCTTGACTTTACTTTGCTTGAATTTCTTCCAATGTAGTGTCTGCCTTTGCACTTTGTGATGAAAGTAAAATTGAAAACATTTAGAACCATCATTCATCACATGTAATTCTGCAACAACATCTACCTACCCTACTTACTTTACCCTACCATTTTCTCTTCTTTATTAGGGTGCACTTAGACTGGCAAACCCTTATCAATCTTCTTTTTCTTTTACATGGCAAACCTACCTAAGTCTACACTTATTACATCCAAGGGCTCAGATTAAACTGTTGAGCTCATTTTATTTACTCTACCTATCTACTTATTTGCCAAGATTAAACAGTTTGGTCAGATTTTATTCTCTATTTCTAAAACAAGAAATTGAAAGATGAATGAGTCAAGTTTAAACAATTTGACTCTTCATAAATTGTGGCAAAAGTTTAACAAGCGACACACAATTACTTATTACAGAAAATGAAATAGTAGTGGCATTTAGACTTGCACAGTTTCTTTGGCCTTTCTTTTGGTGGGGTTCATTTTCTTTCACTTTTTTGGCCAATTTTATTTTTTCACCCTTTAATTTTATTTTTAGGGTATAACCTCTTTACATTTTTAAAATTTTTTGATTTTTTGATTTTTTAAGAATATGGAACACCTTTGCAACAAGAAAAAGGTTTGAACATATTGCATAGTTCAATAAGTCTATCATGAAAAATGACACCTGTTGGTATAGGATTCTAACACTGGCTCCACTTGGGGATGGCTTTTCCTGGTGAAAAGTCAAGAATAGTAGGTCAGATGCCTTACAATGTCTTTAACTGAACCATGAAATCTTCTTTCTCTGGTGGCTTTACTATATATATGATAGTAAAACTTTTGAAGCTTAGGGCCTTCTCCTCGGGCTTTAACTCCAGCAGGTTACCATCCACTAAAAACTATGTTTCCCAGTTGGAAATCTTCTGCCTTGGTCTAATCTCAAACATGCATTTGCTGTGGCTGAAAATCTTGAATTGAATATAGTCCTTTTTCTGCAACCTGAAATCTGATCTGAAAGTTAAAACAACACACAAAAATTTTCAAACCAACTTAATGAAAAAGTAGCTAAAAATTGACAACTAAAAAAAAATGCTCAAAATTCTGAGCTTATTGACACTCATCTATCTATTCAATCTACTAAAAATCTTATTGAATCAGGTAATACAAAAATGCCAATGAAGCCAATCAAGTAGCTGTAAAAATAAATGGATAACTTGATTGCTTGTGATCAAAATTGGAAGTATGTTATGATCATGTGCCTTTATAATAAATCATATGATATGTAAATGCCACTTTTGATGTATTTGATCCTTATAGAGAAAACATGTTTGCAGATTTGGGCTAAAAATATTCTCCATATAATCTAATATAGGATCAATAAAAGTATGATGTATGTTATTTACTTCTAGGCCTTCAATCACTGGTTGCTCAGTTGTATTCTGAATATTAAACCTTGAAACTATTTCTTCAGTCTTGTGTTTGAAAGAATAATTATCCTCAATATGCAAGTCAAAAGATAGTACAATTTCCTCTTGCTTAGGAGAAGGAAGATTTTCAAATAATTCTTTAGGATTTCGGAAATTGTATGACTGAATTTGAGAATGCAAAAGTTTGATTTCAATTTCAAAATTTTTAGAAATTATATCAAGAAGCCATTTTTTAATTTGAGGAGAACATTTTTTTGATTTAAAAAGAAGAAAGAAATCCCTTAGAAAATCCTCATCAAGTTGAAGTTCTAATATCTCATCCCTCAAAATAGCTAGTGATTGTTCTATGAAATTATCTTGAATTGGGAAATCATACTGATCATATTTAGACAAATCTTTAGAAAAAGGAATGTCATCAATTATAAACATTGGATCAGCATATTTCTCTTCCAACAATCCCAATACATCTTGATTAGATTTGTTGCATTTTGTTTGAAAATCATTGTTTTGTTCAATAGGCATGATATCAAGCAATGAGCCTTTTTGGGAAGGTAGAATAACATGAGTATCAACTTGTTCTTCTGTCCCTTCATGGATAAAAACTTTTGTACATTCATCAACATTAGAAGAAGTTGAAACAATCTCTTCATTATGTAAATATTTTGAGGATGGTTGCATGTTTAGAAACAAATTGATTTCTTCTTCGGTGAGGGGGGGTTGGAATCTCTGAATTCTTAGATTAGAATGACAATTGTTTTCTCTCTTATCTAAAAATTGATCATGAGGTTGATTATTTTCTTTAACTCCATTCAAAACATTAAATGAAACATCATTTGTTAATACAGAGGGGTTTTGTGAATCTTGATTTATCTCCTGATTTATTTCATCTTTGTTTAACTCCTCTTGATTATTATGACATTTAACTTGAGAATGAAAATTTTGGACTTCTTCTAATAAATCTTCAGGAAACCAATTTCCAAAATCTTCATCAATATTTTTAAGGTAATGTATAAGATCTTCAGCTAATGATAAAGATGGAAAATCTTCTTTGTAATGCTCATAAAATACCTTATGAAAATCTTTTAGAGAAAACAAACTTGCAGGTTTGAGAGCTTCGTACCATTCCCTTGCTTTTCCTTCTAAGGTTCCCATGAATATCTTCATGAGGCAATCCTCATGCCAATCACCCTTCAATCTTGATGAGTGTATATGGAATTTAATGAGATGTAGTAAAGGATCATCAATATTCTCATCTTGAAACATGGGCAGATTTTCACCCCAATTTACCTTCGGTAGTTTGTGTGGAAATCTAGGTATGTGATCTCTGCTCATGGGAGCATATCTTCGTTTTATTCTTGGATCATCTTGAAAATCAACCATAATGAAAAGCCACTTTATCTGTACAACCAAGTTAGATATTTATATAAAATACAATACATATTGAATCTTAACGAGAAAGAACATAATGTCTTGGATTAAGATCCAAGTTGAAAGCCTGATCTTTCCATATTGTTCTTCCAGGTTCATTCCTCCAGTGGAGTGTTGATTGTGAAATGGATTTGGAGTCGCTAGGTGGATGATTTTAACCTTTGTGTGTCTGATCCCTGTCCACCATCATAGATCAGATCTAAACCTGTAAAACAATTATGAAGAAAAAGTTAGTTCTTCAGGAAACCAAACTTTGAGTATTTTATGATTATTTTGTTTTTTAATGAATTTTCAAAACAACTTCTATAATTTCTTTAAGAGGTTTCAGATATTGGATTTAAATTTTCTTAAAGATTTATTGAACTAGAGAAACTGATTGAACGTTTGAAACCAAAGTTCAGTTTATAAGCTAGACCAGAGATAGACTGAAGCAACATTTATTTACTATGCAATTGCAGAGCAAAAGCAGTTCAAAGGCTACCTGGCTGATCTTCAGGCTCTGTCTGTAGCTTATAAGCAAACAATAGTAACAATTAAAATGATTTAGTTCCCCAGTGGAGTCGCCACTATGTTATCACTCAGATTTTCCTTGAAGTTGTGGAAAAGGAAATTAAATCCGAGGTAACCACAAACCAACCTTCAGATACAAAATCTAGCCAATCTGTATCCAGAGAGGGCTCTCTCTTTAAAATTTAGCTTTGTTCTTAGGAAATATTAGGCTAGTTATAAGTCCAGGGGTTTTTATTTTGTTTGAATGGTGGAATCCGCCAACTGAGGGCAAGATTGAGTATTTTCAGGCCATTGGGCTATGGAGTCGAAAAGATGGCTTTATTGGATTAAGTTTCTACACAAAAGATGGCTTTGCAGGGCAAGATAGCCAAACAGAGAACAATTTTAGATTATAAAGTGAATGGAATGGATTTTGAAGTGATGAAATACAATTAAGAATCTTTCACCATGTTCAAAGAAAGAAAGTGAATGATTACAAATAAAGAGCAATTAAGAATTCTTTACTATAGTAATCAAAATGTTTAAACCAGCGAAACAAGAGCAATTAAGAATTCATTGTTTATAACCAGCTTAGAAGAAAACATTTAGAATAATCATAATTGAAATCAGAGTACACTTAAGCAATTTCTGATTTATTTTTTTTTGTCAATTATTCATAAATGAAACACAATGATATAGTAAACATATATAAAACTTAAAACACAGGATAGAAATGACTTATTGAACTGTAGTCTGACACATGAATCCTGCAAAAAGTATTGAGTTTCAATTCATCATCCAGCAAGCCACAAAGTAATTTCTCCAAAGCACTTTATTCCAAAAAGTCAATGTTACAGCCAAGTAGAAGAATCCACCCTCAATACTCCAATTGAGGGAGTATTTATACAAATTCTAAACTAAAATATCTTGAAAAAATATCAAAATTGGTTGACAAATCTCTCCAACTATTTTACATAAATAGAACTTAAGTAAATGACACTCAAACTAATGCATATATTTGGCACTATTTTGTATGGATATGTGATGAAAAAGAGGAGAATTCAAATTTGATCCAACTCTTAGTTGATGATGAGGCATCCAAGTCACTAACTGCTTCCTTTATTTGTGCATTCTGCTCCAACAATTCTGCAAATTTTGGGTCCAATGATATATTTTTATTTCTCAATCCGTAATAGATATGTAAACAGTGAAAGAGGTTATTGTGGTTTAATATGTTGGTGAGATAAAAATCTTTCTGTTTCCTAAAATTCATCTCCAGCTGTGCACAATAGGCTCTGCAAAACGATGTGTAAAACAAAGTTTTGTAGAGTCTGAAAAATAGCCTCTAAAGATGTGCATGTATCTCTCAGTATAAAATCACTGTGAAAAAACTGAGATAGGTTTTTGTAGATGGGTCTCTTAGGAACAAACACCTTTTTCAGTTTTGTAAAATGTATTTCTTATTGGCCACACTATTCTCTGCAAAATGATGACTTAACTGGAATTTTCTGCAAAACGTTCTTTCCAACATTGTTTAATATATCCAAAACCGTAATAGCTGTTAAAAAAGTGAGAGAGGTTTTTGTAGATGGTCCTATTAAGAACATAAAACTCCTTCATTTTTGAAAAATTCATCTTGGATTGATCACAATAGTTTCTGCAAAACAATGACTAAAACATGCAATTTCTGCAAAATGTTCCTTCTTGTTGTATTTTTCATCTTTTCACTTTTTTGTTCTTTTGATTGTTTTACTTTCACTTTTAAACAAAATTCAATGTTGGTGAAAGTATTTTCATTTATTTTTACCATTTTACTGTCTCTGTAATTACTTTTACTGTTTACCTTTGACCGCTCTGTAACTTCATTTTAACTTTCACTCTGACTTTTACTTGATATTCTTTAACTATTCTTTATTCTGTCCTTTTACCTTCAATGTGTAGTTTAGGTTTTTATTTTCTGTTTCAACAGTAAATCGTTTAATATCTTGTTTCCTTTGCTTGTCTTTCAACTGTATGTTTTATCTTCGATGTTTTTTATGAATAGATTTGATAACACTCTTGGAGTAAACAAGTCTTATGACTAGTATTAAGACTGTTTATCCAAGGATGTGGTCTTCTGATCACTTGTAAAAAAAAACAAATTGTTAAGAAAACATTGGTTTGCAGGGGAGGTCGAAAAGGTTTCATTTGATTTTGAGAGGTCTGTGGAGTGAATCTAGAATGATTTTTTGGAGGTAAAAGATGCTCGAATTGGTTAACAGAGGCTTCAGGTGGCGTAGCTGGGTTACAAAGGATTTTACTGCATAATCAGGTGAAAATGAGCAACACTAGGGTGTTTGTGTTTAAACGGGTAAACGGTTGATATTGGCGGGTAAGCTTTGAATGAACAGTGAGTTGAACAGGTACTAGTTATGGCAAAAGAACCTTGGAATACTCGACTGCAATTCTCTTCAGCAAAGTAACGGTCGGCTAGCTTCAACAGTTGATTTTTGAAACTGGTTGCATGGGAGATTGGTTCGTGTACGAGATAATGAAAACGACACGGGCAGATTTGTTTTATTCACAAAGTCAAAAGGTTGGCGGGTTTTTGATGTATGACGGCAGCAGGTACGGTGGACGCGTCATAGGGAACAGGCGGTAAAATGGTTTTCGTCGCACTGCTTATAAGAGAAGGCGGTATTAAGCCGATGGGCAGCGAATCCATAGAACAGATGATGCGTAGCGCTAGTACTGTTTGAAAACCACTGTCATTTCATGCGTTAATGTTCGGATA
This sequence comes from Pinus albicaulis, assembly GCA_034641835.2. Lineage (NCBI taxonomy): Eukaryota > Viridiplantae > Streptophyta > Pinopsida > Pinales > Pinaceae > Pinus > Pinus albicaulis. The sequence continues at coordinate 2,012,018,761 of CM076575.1, read as the reverse complement.
GGAGACGTCCAGCGGAATTGATAATGGTCGTTGATCTTTAACGAGGCGATCGGACTGTTGACGAGACAGGAAGATGGCGGGGAATTAACGACGCGGGCCCAACGTATTTAACTGTTAATTAAACCCATCGGGTAGAGTTCTATTGGCTGGGGTTGGTTATTAATCAATCGTGTGGATTAATTAATCCCTATTACGGTGGATGGTCGGGAATTATTCTATTTTTATTTTTAAACATATATATAATATGTTTAAACGTTTTTTCATATTTTTATTTATATAGCAATTAAATCAATGCGATTTATTTACTATAAGGGGTGGAATAATTATATAGATATATTTAGCCAAAAGGGATTGTAATGTGGGTTTTTATTTGAATAAGTGGGAATAAAATATTTTTGGCTAAAATAGTTATAATACATGGGTTTTGGGGATATTATTACAAAAGGAATTATATATAATAGGACAAGGTCATTTTTATGGGAATTAATACATAAGTTAGAGTTAATATGACCAAAGGACAATGTAAACTCAAAATACTTAAATATAACTAAGAAAGTGAAGTTTTTAGAAGCAAATTTCATTATAATCACTTCATCACTCAAACTTAGGATAAAATGTGATTTTGAGGGTTTTTATGAAATATCTCATGATTTTCCTAAGTAAAATGGGATTTTACTTAGGAAAGAAATTTTTTTGAAGTAAATGAGTGTGATGATGAATGATTTTAAGTACTTAGGTTTTTTCCAATTATTGGGCCGAGGGTCCAGTCCCTTCAAAAGTCAAGGAAATGCCTTGAGCCCCTTCAATTTTCAAAATACCTTAGCACTTAGGGGAAATTAGTGAAATCTTTAAGGAAAAATGAAGGGGAAGTTAATAATCTTGACTTTACTTTGCTTGAATTTCTTCCAATGTAGTGTTTGCCTTTGCACTTTGTGATGAAAGTAAAATTGAAAACATTTAGAACCATCATTCATCACATGTAATTCTGCAACAACATCTAACTACCCTACTTACTTTACCCTACCATTTTCTCTTCTTTATTAGGGTGCACTTAGACTGGAAAACCCTTATCAATCTTCCTTTTCTTTTACATGGCAAACCTACCTAAGTCTACACTTATTACATCCAAGGGCTCAGATTAAACTGTTGATCTCCTTTTATTTACTCTACCTATCTACTTATCTGCCAAGATTAAACAGTTTGGTCAGATTTTATTCTCTATTTCTAAAACAGGAAATTGAAAGATGAATGAGTCAAGTTTAAACAATTTGACTCTTCATAAATTGTGGCAAAAGTTTAACAAGCTACACACAATTACTTATTACAGAAAATAAAATAGTAGTGGCATTTAGACTTGCACACTTTCTTTGGCCTTTCTTTTGGCGGGGTTCATTTTCTTTCACTTTTTTGGCCACTTTTATTTTTTCACCCTTTAATTTTATTTTTAGGGTATACCCTCTTTACATTTTTAAAATTTTTTGATTTTTTGATTTTTTAAGAATATGGAACACCTTTGCAACAAGAAAAAGTTTTGAACATATTGCATAGTTCAACAAGTCTATCATGAAAAATGACACCTATTGGTATAGGAGTCTAAGAGAACCCAAATTAGCTTAAGGGTCATTCTCTTGCACGATCAACAAGAAGAAGTGATTTGATATTCCTGTCTATTGGTAGTTAAAGATACATTTTAAACCAATAGCAATAGGGAAAAGGTAACTGGACCTAGTTAAACCAGTTGGAGCCACTACTCCAAATGAAAAAGAAATTGCTTTAAGGTCCAGACCAAGTGGTTATCCCCCAATGTTGTTGTAGCAATTTTCGAGGCTTTAATATTTTTGGTGCTAGAAGGAGGGCCTGAAACTTATTGTCTATTGGAGTCTTTTCAATTTTAAGATTTTATTTAAATCACGATGGTTCCTCTTAAACTTCCAATTTGGAGTTGTATCCATGGATGTGCATCTTCCAATACTCCACCCAAAGTGGTAAGACTCTTATCTTAGGTAAAGTTTAATGGTAAGAAAAATTATTTTGCTTTTAATCATGTCTTTCAATTTATTCAAAATGTTTCAAATTATGATTTTCAAGGAATTGATTAAGATATTTTATGCAGAATTTTTACTCTCACATTCGCGGCAAAAGCTAGAAACTGGTGTAAGACTCTTCCGGTTGCCTTAATTCACAGCTGGGATCAATTTGTTACAATTTTCATTTGTAAATTTGACGGATACGATTATGAACAGGTATGTGATGAAATTGAATATCTACGAAGATTTGAAAATGAGTCTGTTAGAGATTTTAATATTCGACTTCATTTGAATTGTTTAAGATTTAAAGTTGAAGATAAACCTACGGAAGAAGAATCATTAGATTGGTTTGAATATATTTGCTCTCTTCCTCCCATTCCCAATCCATATGAAATTAGTTCAAGCTTTGTTCCATCCCTTTCTAACATAAAAGAGAATTCCAATATGGATGTGCAAATAAATTATAATGAAGTGGTTTCACAAAGTTTAGAAAATATTTCTTATCAAATGCAAAAATGAAACAACAGAAATTTCGGAGAAAGAGCCACCTTGAAATCTGAAAGTTACTCTGCAGTGAATTCAGAAAATCAAATTGCAAATCATCAAGTACAAGTAGCAATCAAAGTAAATAATAACACGCAAACTGCTGTACAAATTTCTAAATTTTTTCATGATAAGAAAATGCTACATTCAGAGAACCAAAGCAAAATTCTTCAAGAAGGCATGAGTAGACAAAGAAATGATCTAGAATCTGAAATTTATAGTGAACAGAATGCACATGATTTCTCGAACAGAGAAACTTTTGAATTCATTATTTCTGATTCTCATTTTTCCCTTTATCCTGATATATTTAATGTTAGTAATTTTTCCCCTCTTGATATTAATGATATTTTAGAAAATAAAGAGGATGAACTAAATGAATTACCAATAAGTTTTTATCAAGATAGAGAAACAATTATTGATCATTCTTTTTCCATTAATGAACATGAATTTTTTATTCCTCCTTTTTTTGATATATTGGACGAAATCAAAGGGAATTCTAGAGAATATTGTGAAGTCATTTATGATAATTACTCTGACATTAAGGATGTTGATTTCTGTTCTTCTCAAGAGAATCCTCATGATAAAATTCAAATAACATATGTGAATAAGGAACATTTCAATTTAGAAATTATTCCAACCATCCTCATTTTGGAGCAGCAAATTATCTTCATGATTTCACCATTCGAGAAAATATTCCAATTTATGATTCATATCATGATCAAACTCCCATTCCTGCTCATAATCATAATTCTCTTTCTAATTCACAAGTTAGAATTGGAAATTATTCATATTCTTTTATTCTGGCCGATTCTTGTGAAAAAATAAATTATTTCAAAACAATCTCAATTGTGCTATAACATTAGTTGTACCAATAGTTATTTCACTTTACCTTTTCCTTCACACTTATTTTCTTCAAATTTAGATTTATTTTCTAATTTTTCTGATATATTTTTTGACACTTTATGCTGGCATATTGAACACTTTAATAGTAAACACTCAATTGATGCATTTCCCTATTGGGAAATTGAAGTCTCATATTATAATCATGAACATCAAAAACTATTAATATTTCAATTTCAATCGATGTTCATCTCTTATCAATTGCTTCTATCTTCTCAAAGGCAGTATCGACAAGATAGTGTATTTTTACAATCCAGCTAGCAATCCAATTCAATTAATAATCTTCCATTATATCTAACATATTTCCATTCATTCTTCATTAACTCATTTGAAAAATATTGGAAAGTTTCCCTTCAAGGAAGATTGTTAATAGTTTAACATTTGTAAATAACACTAACAATTTTCTCCAGGCCATTGAATCTAAAAGCGCATACCCACAATCTGCCCTGTTGTTTCCTCTTTTGAACCTTTCCCAATTATTAATAGAAACCCATCCAGATTTTTATGATCCAATTGGAATTCAATTGGAAAGGACATTTCAAAAGAAGATGATTGTAAATAAGTCGCTAACAATAACTGTAAATTCTACTTACAGATTTATTTTTCTTAGTTCAATTAGATTTGTATTTTTATTACTAACATTTGAACTGTGTATATATGAAGGAATTAAAATGAGAGAGTGGTTACATTGTAAATATGACTACACTTAGTCATTTTCCTTCATATGGTTAGAATAAGAGTAGAATTAATGTAGTTAATTTGTTTATGTAATTAATTTATTTTCAGCAGTTCTGCAGATATAAATAAAGTAAGCAATTAGCTCTTCTCATATTATATACATGTTCAAGAAAATATTTTCTTCTCATCAGAAAATTTCTAATTCTTGCTTCCCATTTTTAAATAAAATATTTGCAGCAATACCTCTACCCATAACTACATCTCTGCCTATTCCAAATAATGTCTTGACTAAATTTAATTGAGTTTGCACTTGGCATCGATCACCTCAAAGCCAATTTTCTCCATTTCAAGATGTCCTTACAAGATTTTCTTTTGATATTTATTTGTCAAAAGTTTTGAGGATACAAAGCTTCATGAGCTCATTGTCTCATGAAATATTTCACTGTCTATTCCAATTCAATTATTATTAGTCAGTCTCACCTTTCACTATAATCACATGAAGTTCATATTATCTTCCTCGAAATTTGTTAAAATGACCTTCAGGGTGTACATTTTCCTGTGTGCATACATTCAAATCTGTGTTGATATTCTTTCACAATGAGTGACTTTATTCCATTTTGATTTTTAGTTTATTATCTGTTGCTGCAATACACATCACATTTATTACTAAAGGTATTATTGAACAGTCACTATAAAAATATAGATTTTTCTCAAGTTAATTTGGAATGAAGCAGAGGTAATAAATTACTGTTGCAAATCAAAGGGAATCATATTTTCATTTCTGGTGAATTTTATGAATTTTAGATTTCCTGAACATGAATAATTGATTTCCTTTAGCTTGATTGCCCACTTTAATTTAGAATAAATAATGAGATGATTTTGAACAAAGTCAGAATTTTGATAAATCCAAGGAAGAATTTGAAGATTCATGAGGTAAAATTTACAGACAATTTCCTTCTAGGTACGCATTTACAAGTTCATTTTCATTTATTCTCCATTTTCCTTAATTTATTTCTGATTCTTGTCCTATTTCATTTGCATATTTCCATTTATTTTCAGAACTTGAAGTAGGCAGCAAACCCATTTCAAATTTGAAAGAAGTTCAGGGAAATTTTATTTATGATTCATTAGAATTTGAGCATTCTTTAACTTTGCTTTCATTCATTAGAAAACCCAATAGACATTTAAAATAGTATTGGAAAATTCATATTGGACAATTTTGTATCGCCGATACTACAAAATTCATACATCTCCGATGTTCCTTTTCGCTCAATCTCCAATAAAATAACTTTACCAATATTGTCATGATCACATAATTCTGGACCCGATATGAAATTTAAATCAAGTTCATAAGAATTATCGCGTCCATTTAATCGCAATAATGGTAGGGGTATAATTCTAAAAGTACCGATGTCTAGGATCTGATATGATATTAAATTCTCATAATAAATTTGTTGGGTCCATCCTTCATCGCATATCAGGCATATCAAAATTGTTACATCGTGTACTTAATTTTTCCGATCACTGAGAGCTTCGTCATCCATTGCATCGCCACTATCGCAAGAATCATATTAGCATTTCCAACATGACTATTTTCCAATATTCCGATATGTCGATATCGCTATCGCTCATCGCATTTTTGATGCTCATATCATAATTCCGAATGTACGATGTGCGATGTGCTATGTGTGATATCCGATATGCGATGTGCGAAGTACAAAGCATGATGCGACCATTTCCCGATTCTTGACGTAACAATTATTCAATATCGCAATCGCTCCATCTCATCGCATGTTCTCATATTTCAAATTTGCCATTGTAACTTCTGATGTGATAGACTCCAATGCATGCCTCTATGTCATTAACATTTAATCGATATATGACATATCAACAAAGGTGAAATTTTGCAAGATTGAACTTTAAGCATGGTGAGGAAACATGTAATGCGAATCATCCGATAAGGCATTATGTTGTATGAAATATTTTTTAAAGTAATGTTGGGTAACCGTTATATTACTAAAGCAATTGATGATAAATATGCAGCATATTTAAATCATTTTGATTTCTCATATATTTTAGTTTTAAATATAAATTTCCATAATTGATATAAAATTCAAGACTTTTCTATCTTCACATTTAAATTTCATTATCTTGGATTTGGTCTTAACTCTGGATAATTTATAAAAATCATGGAGTTTATATGAGACTTATAATATTTTGAGAACATTCATCACTGCATATTCTCATTCTCATTTTTGATGCATTTGGTTTAATTCCCTTGAACAAAAAGCATTCCTTTTTTACATTTTACTACTTGTTTTAGTTTAAATAAAATAAATAATGATTTTGAGTTATAGGATTTTGGTTAGTTTGAATTCTTTATGTTTTTAATGTTAACTAAAAAAGGAAATCAAATAGTATTGGAGAAACTGATACCTTTCAGCTTCGTATAAAAGCTTTCAATCATCTGCCAGATCATATTTTGAAAGTTCTATACTCTTCTCCTGGTTTTATTTCAAGTAGCAGCGATAATCTTCGTTGAAACAACTACACTAGGAAGTTTCTGAACCTTTATTTTGTTTCTTTAAGCATTCCTTTTATTAGAAAATAATTAAAATGATGCTTTGAAACAAGAAGATTGACATCAGACAGAAAGTTTTCATTGTGGTTGAATTTTATCATCACTGTTATCTAAAGCCTAAAACATTTACAACCCTGCAAGGCATAATTCATCTCAATCTCGACATAAAAAGGAATAATTACATGATTATTTTATTTTACTTCATTTTGTTGAGACATTGGTACAAACATTCTTGTTAGAGTTTGTGTTTCAAAATTATGATTTTCCTTTCCTCTTTTAAATTTCTTCATTTTTATTTTTGATTGCTGATTTTTTTTCTCACTTTAGCTTAAGAACACCTTTCCTTTGGTTTTCAGTTTTAATTTTGGTGATTCTGCCATGATTTATATGGAAGGCCTTCTTATTACTTAATTATGGTCGAAATACATAGAGAAAAAATTGTTAATAGTTTACTGTTAGTTTTTTCTTAAAATATCTTAATAAGGTTTGTTTTTCTTATTATAAAGGTAGACATATTTAAGGAAGAGATTACAAAACAAGACAAGTTGACAAAGTATCATAAAATCTGAGAAATTTCTTTTTCATCAAAATTGTAATTGTTTTGAGATTTCAATATTTTATTAAGATCTTCCAAAATTCTATTATTAGTCAAGAAAAGTTATTTTTAACCAAGTAAAGACACTTTACAGCAAAGCACTTTTAACTTCGAAATTGTCATTCTGAACTCTTAAGGAGTCAATGATTCCCCCTCTTCAAAAGAGTTTTATTTTTCTAGAGTTTAATCCAAAAATATATTTAAACTTAAAAGATAAGAGGTCTCATCACGAGCCTGCTTACCATGATCATAGGGGAAAAATAGGTTGATATTACCAACACTGCTAAACAAACCAGGGTAATGGCTTATGATTGCAAACAATTATAAGATAAGGGGTCTCATCACGAGCCAACTTGTTCAGTCCAATTATAACCAGTGAATGGCATTGTCAACTATCTGGCTACCAAACCAGGACAATGGCTTTTAAGAACTCTAAAAATAAATAAATAAACATATATAAATGGATTTATCTCTAGGTCAATAATTCTTAAATAGATGGGATTCTGAATCATTCATGATTAAAAGGTAACCCTGTTGAGACTATAGATGTTTGCTGACAGCAGTGGCTCTACTTGTGACAAATGAGTACATTTTAAAAGCTAAGCTATAAATTGACCCCTGCTTTATCTCTACAACTAATTAAAGGACTGATATAGAGTTATGAAATATTTTAATTTATGAGGGATTTTAAGAAAACTACAGTAAGATGATTCTTGATTTTATTTAGACTAATGAACTTAGTCAAGCATTCCAAAAATAACTTTATCTTCTTTAATTGTTTTTACTTTAATTTTAGGAAAATCTCATTCATGTCAAACAGAGATAACTGGTTCTTCTCCCGTATGTTGCCATTGTTGTGGTAAAACACAACCCCCCCCCCCCCCCCAATTTTTGACTTGTTTACTTCAAATAATGGAGACCCTTTCTATACAAATTTTGGTTAAACGCCTTTTAGGATTTTTATTAAGTTGATTATCCTACAATTTTGTTGAATTTTCATTTTCCTTAGATTCTTGTTTTGATTGCTTTGTTAAAATCAATTTTTTTATAAGCTTTCCATTGATATTTGTTTCGCTTCATTTGGTCAACTGGTTTGTAAATGATGTCCTTTTGAAGTCTAATCATTTACGTCGCCTGAGTTAAAAATGCGTAAAATGTAAATTATTCCATTTTTGTAATTAAATTAGTTCAATAATGCATTTGTTTTAAATATAAACCCTTAGTTATTATTAATATTTTTAATTTTTTACTTATACAACCAAATCACAAAGCATCGGGATTTCAGTAATTTACTCCAATTTTCAAATAAATTATTAATCTCGAAAATCCAAAATGTCAAAGTGGCTGTAGTTTATTTTTTTTAATTAATATCAAAATGGTTGTAGTTTAGATAGGCAAATAATCTCTTAGATAATTTCATAACTTAACATCATTAAAATGAAACAAAAAAAAAGAGTAATATTTAATATTAAATTTTAAATTAATTAAATTAATTATTATATTAAATATAATTAATTAAATTAAATTAAAATTTAAATATATATATAAAATATATAAAAAATAAAAATTTATTGGAATATCGCATTGCAAAATTTCAATAGATGCATCTCTATGAAACCTGGATGACCTTCATTCCCCAATCCCCCGATCGCCAAAGTCAAAGGGCATTACTTATTCATTCAAGTTAAAAAAGCACTCATACTTAGTGGAGTGTTAGTACAGTGTTAGTTTAATATTAGTATAGTCGTAAGTTAATAAAGTGTTAGTATAGTTTAATTTAATATTATATTCAAAATTTAATATTTAAAATAATTAATTTTAAATTATTTAAATTAATTTAAATAAATTATAATTAATAATTAATTAGATTAATTTGTTTATAAATAATTAATTATATTAGTTAGTTAGATTAATATTAATTAATAAATAGTTTATTACATAATTAGTTTAGTTTATAATTAATAATTAAATTATAATTAATTATTAGATAATTAGAGTCTAATTTAGGATTAGATTTTTTAATTAAAATTATGATTTTTAGCCCAGCAACAGAATGTCTAGAATTATGCCATATTTGACTCATCAAATTTGGAGGCTCATAGATTGAGTTTTACTTGGCCAAATGAGGCCCAGGACGATTCATTGGAAAGATAAAATCAAGGAGAACATTTCTGAGGAGGTTTCACTAACAGATTTAGTCATTTATTGGGTCTAAAAATAGGCAGAAGATCAAGCTCCGAATTTCTAAACAAAATCAATTTTCCGAATTTTATTTTCTTCATTTTCATTTGCCCAAGCCTCTTCTAAGTGCAGATTTGTTCATCAATAATATCATTGGCCAATTAAATCATCACAGAAATCAATAGAAAGCTTGGATTTCTTTTTCAATTGTTTATTTACTTAAATTTGATTGGATTTATTTTAAATGCCAGAAATGGAATCTTGATTGTTGCATCTTAATTTATTTTGATTTCTTTTTGTAGGAAAACAGTAGAAGAGAAATGGAGAAAAAGATCTTAATCAATGAGAATGCTCCAACAATTAAAGATTGGAATTTTGAGCAAATAAAATTGGATAGGGCAGATTTTTCTTTAAAAAAATCTCTTCTCAAAAATACCTTTGGAAATATTATAAATGGCAGATGGAAGAATGTAAAAGGGGTTGCTCTCCTCTGCAATTTTGGACTTCTAAAAGCACTTCTGCAATAGGAATTTAGAGTTGTAGAGGGGAGGAGAGAAAATTTCAGATCTGAACATTATTGAGGGTTTTTCCTTTGTATCTTGAATTATGTATGATGGGTAGAGTTTGCACTTTTGAAGCTCTAGTTTTGAAAGCATAAATTAAAAGAATGTAAAGGACTTTTGGAGACCAGGATCAGAAAAATGGATTCAATAAATTTGTATTTTTGATACTACTGTTTCAAATACCAGTTTCATTTTTTATGATAATAAAATGTGTGTCATTTTATTCATGTTTGTGCACTTCTGTTCATATGGGTAATTTGTCTCAATATTGTTATGTATCTCTGCTCTTATGGATTAAATTCTGATTTCTGAGTAACTATTTACTCAGAAATCTGTCTTATAAATTTGATTTATAAAATAGTAATGTGTTGTGAATTATTTCCACATATTATTATTTAATTATTCGATTCACTGATTTGACAATCAATATCATTTTTGTGAATTACTTCCTGAGTGTTATTGATTTATTATTTCAGTTAAGATGTCTCAATAGGATGTGTTTCGGTATTCACAAATGTCAGCTAATTGAATTACTTCACTAGCTTGACATTAACTAAAAGCCATACATATTTAAATCCTTATCATTTAATTATCTTGCTCTTAGTTGGGTTAGATCTATATCTACCTAATTCAGATAGGATTAAGATTAGTTTATTTTGCTTGCATTATAGAATAAGTTTGCATTTAAATCCTCTTTTCAAATAGGCAAAGTCTTAGTTGTGGTTTGGCTGAACCCAAATCAGCTTAAGGGTCATTCTCTTGCGCGATCAGCAAGAAGAACTGATTTGATATCCCTATCTATTGGTAGTTAAGATACATTTTAAACCAATAGCGATAGGGAAAAGGTAACTGGACCTAGTTAAACCAGTTGGAGCCACTACTCCAAATATAAAAGGAGCTGCTTTAAGGTCCGGACCGGGAGGTTATCCCCCAATGTTGTTGCAGTGATTTTCGAGGCTTCAACATTTTTGGCGCTAGAAGGAGAGCCTGAAACTTGTTGTCTATTGGAGTATTTTCAATTTTAACATTTTATTTAAGTCACAATGGTTCCTCTTAAACTTCCAATTTGGAGTTTTATCTAAGTACGTGCATTTTCCAATACTCCACCTGAAGTGGTAAGACTCTTGTCTCAGGTAAATTTTAATGGTAAGAAAAATTCTTCTACTTTTAACCATGTCTTTCAATTTATTCAAAATGTTTCAAATTATGATTTTAAGGAATTGATGAAGGCATTTTATGCAGAATTTTTACTCTCACATTCACGGCAAAAGCTAGAAACTGGTGTAAGACTCTTTCGGTTGCCTGAATTCATAGCTAGGATCAATTTGTTACAATTTTCATTTGTAAATTTGATGGATACGATTATGAACAAGTATGCGATGAAATTGAATATCTACGAAGATTTGAAAATGAGTCTGTCAGATATTTTAATATTCGACTTCATTTGAATTGTTTAAGATTTAAAGTTGAAGATAAACCTACGGAAGAAGAATCACTAGATTGGTTTGAATATATTTTCTCTCTTCCTCTCATTCCCAATCCATATGAAATTAGTTCAAATTTTGTTCCATCCCCTTCCAACATAAAAGACAATTCCAATATGGATGTGCAAATAAATTATAATGAAGTGGTCTCACAAAGCTTAGAAAATACTTCTTATCAAATGCAAAAAGGCAATAGCAGCAATTTCGGAGAAAGAGCCGCCTTGAAATCTAAAAGTTACTCTGCAGTGAATTCAGAAAATCAAATTGCAAATCATTAAGTACAAGCAACAATCAAAGTAAATAATAACACGCAAACTGCTGTACAAATTTCTGAATTTTTTCATGATAAGAAAATGCCACATTCAGAGAACCATAGCACAATTCTTCAAGAAGGCACGAGTAGACAAAGAAATGATCTAGAATATGAAATTTATAGTGAACAAAATGCACAGGATTTCTCGAACATAGAAACTTTTGAATTCATTATTTTTTATTCTCATTTTTCCCTTTATCCTGATATTTTTAATGTTGGTAATTTTTCCCCTCTTGATATTAATGATATTTCAGAAAATAAAGAGGATGATCTAAACGAATTACCAATAAGTTTTTATCAAGATAGAGAAACAATTATTGATCATTCTTTTGCCATTAATGAACATGAATTTTTTATTCCTCCTTCTTTTGATATATTGGACAAAATCAAAGGGAATTCTAGAGAATATTGTGAAGTCGTTTATGATAATTATTCTGACATCAAGGATGTTGATTTTTGTTCTTGTCAAGAGAATCCTCATGATAAAATTCAAATAACATATATGAATGAGAAACATTTCAATTTAGAAATTAGTCCAACCAATCCTCATTTTGGAGCAACAAATTATCTTCATGATTTCACCATTTGAGAAAATATTTCAATTTATGATTCATATCATGATCAAACTCCCATTCCTGCTCATAATCATAATTCTCTTTCTAATTCACAAGTTGGAATTGGCAAGTATTCAAATTCTGTTATTCTGGCCAATCCTTGTGAAAAAAAAATTATTTCAAAACAATATCAATTGTGTTGTAACATTAGTTGTACCAATAGTGATTTCACTTTATTTTATTTTTTTCACATTGTTCAAATTTAGATTTATTTTCTGATTTTTTTGATATATTTTTTGACACTTTATGCTGGCATATTGAACACTTTAATAGTAAAGACTCAATTGATGCATTGCCCTATTGCGAAATTGAAGTCTCATATTATAATCATGAACATAAAGAACTATTAATATTTCAATTTCAATCGATGTTCATATCTTATCAATTGCTTCTATCTTCTCAAAGGCAGTATCAACAAGATAGTGTATTTTTACAATCCAGTCAGCAATCCAATTCAATTAATAATCTTCCATTATATCTAGCATATTTCCATTCATTCTTCATTAACTCATTTGAAAAATATTTGGAAAGTTTCTCTTCAAGGAATATTGTTAATAGTTTAACATTTGTAAATAACAATAACAATTTTCTCCAGGCCTTTGAATCTAAAAGCGCATACCCACAATTTTCCCTGTTATTTCCTCTTTTGAACTTTTCCCAATCATTAATAGAAACCCATCTAGATTTTTATGATCTAATTGGAATTCAATTAGAAAGGACATTTCAAAAGAAGGAGATTGTAAATAAGTCGCTAACAATAATTGTAAATTCTACTTATAGATTTGTAATTTTATTACTAACATTTGAATTGTGTATATATGAAGGAATTAAAATGAGAGAGTGGTTACATTGGAAATATGACTATACTTAGTCATTTTCCTGCATATGGTTAGAATAGAGTAGAATTAATGTAGTTAATTTGTTTATGTAATTAATTTATTTTCAACAGTTCTATAGATATAAATTAAGTAAGCAATTGACTCTTCTCATATCATATAATGTTCAAGAAAATATTTTCTTCTCATCAGAAATTTTCTAATTCTTGCTTCCCATTTTTAAATAAAATATTTTGCAACAATACCTCTACCCATAACTACATCTCTGCCTATTCCAAATAATGTCTTCACTGAATTTAATTGATTTTTCACTTGGCATCGATCACCTCAAAGCCAATTTTCTCCATTTCGAGATGTCCTTACAAGATTTTCTTTTGAAATTTATTTGTCAAAAGTTTTGAGGATACAAAGCTTCATGAGCTCATTGTCTCATGAAATATTTCACTATTTATTCCAATTCAATTATTATTAGTCAGTCTCACCTTTCGCTATAATCACATGAAGTTCATATTATCTTCCTCGAAATTTGTTAAAATGACCTTCAGGGTGTCCATTTTGCTATGTGCATACATTCAAATCTGTGTTGATATTCTTTCATAATGAGTGGCTTTATTCCATTCTGATTTTTAGTTTATTATCTGTGGCTGCAATACGCATCACATTTATTACTAAAGGTATTATGTTAGGTCCCTATATTACTAGTATAGTCCCTTATTATTGTTAGTGTAACCCCCTTATTGTTATTATTGTACCCTTGTAACCCCCATTTTGTTATTATTGTGCCCTTAAATTATTACTGTTAGGTCGGCTAGGATTACATTGTGGTCCACTAGGATTACATTATGGCCCCATGGACTCCTATATATAGAAAGGAGGTTTTGTAAATTGTATCATCCAAGAATTGTCCATTTATGTAATGTATTGGAGGTTTCCCCCTCGAAGTGGCTCATTTCTAAGGCGTTGATATCTCCTTTCTTCTCTTTATGGAGCTGGTTACACAACATTTGGTATCATAGCTTTGGATTCTAGGGTTTCGCTGCTCCAAACAGGTCATCGTGGCATTTTCGCTATAATTTTTTTTCTTTGAAGCTGAAATTTTTAGGGTACGAAGCTGAAATCCCGAGGAAGATTGTCTAAAAATTTCAGATCTTGGTTCGAAATATTTTCAGAGATATCATCTGTGGAAGTTAGGTCTTTTTTCAAGCTCCTAAACAGGTCATCGTGGAATTTTCGTTATAATTTTTTTTCTACGAAGGTTTAGAATCTGAAATTCGTATGGCGTGAAGCTGAAATCCTAAGGAAATTTGTCAAAACATTTCAGAGCTTGGTTCACAATATTTTTGGAGATATGATCTGTGGAAGGTAGTGCTTTTTCAAGCTCCTGAATTTCATCTCAAAGAGGTGATCGTGGGAAAAGTTCAATAACTCTCTCTCTGGGAAGTGGATTTGAGTGCCGTAAAAAGTTTTCGCAAGTACACAGACTGTAGTTTCTTGGCTATCAAGTTCAGAGACAAAGGACAAAACAGTGACACGTGGCAAGTCATACAATTTTTCTCTACTGAACCAGTCCAAAATTAGGTCATTGTGGGAGATTGGACACAACTTTGTCTTGGGGAATCCAAATTAGATCAGAAATGTGGCATTTGAAAGAAGATTCAGAGGGCTACTGTAGGGCTGAATTATAGATATTTAATATTTTCAATTATAGAGATAATTCAATTTCAATATCGAGCTCCTCAAAGCAAGTAAAAGGTGTGTATTTTTTTTTTCCGAATTGCATAAGTCTTGTTTGAAGAATCAAGTTGAATTTATTCCAAGGGAATATTGTAGAATAGGTATCAATATTGGATTCTAAAATGGCGCCTAAAAATAATTCAACACCCATTAAGCCTTCAGAAGGCTCTACCATGACTCATGAAGATGAATAATTGCAACATTATCTATCAAAATTACAAGAGCAAGTGCAACAAATTTCACTCTCGCAAAGAGCAACAAAAAATGAAATGGAAGTTTTGAAGAAAGGTGTGGAAGTGAAGATGGACGGTTTGAAGAAAGGCATGGAAGCTAAGATGGATGGTGTGGAAGTGAAGATGGACGGTTTGAAGAAAGGCGTGGAAGCTAAGATGGATGGCATGAAAGCTAAGATGGATGGAATGGAAGCTGGCATGGAAGCTAAGATGGATGATCTAAAATCAAACATCGAAGATTTGACAAAGTTGATACAATAAATTTTTCCTAATGGTGAAAAGATAGTAGAAGAACCTCATGATGAGAACAAAATAAATGTTAATCGTGATTTCATAAACTCTAATGTTGGCGGGAAGAACCACCATATTCCAAAAATGGATATGAGGAATTTTGATGGAAAGAATCCTATAACATTGATACTACAGATGGAGCAATATTTTGATCTCCATAATGTGCAAAACACACAAAAGGTACGCATTGCAACTTTGCATTTAGAACAAAATACATTTGTATGGTATCGATGGCTTTGCTCCCGTAAAAAAATTGTCACTTGGTCAATTTTTATGGAGGAAATGATAGCACATTATGAGGATACAAAGAGCAACCCCTTCTTTAGCCAATTGATAAATCTCAAACAAAAGGGTTTAGTGGGGCAGCACATTGAGGACTTCCAAAAATTGAATATAAGGGTAACTGATATTCCAGAGGAACACATGATTGATCTCTTCATAGGCACTTTAAAGGATAACATTCAACATGAAGTTCGCGTTCTGGAACCTGATTCATTGGAGAAGGCATTCAGGTTGGCAAGAAAAGTTGAATGTAAAATTATGGCAACAAAGAAGCCTACCACTCAATTCTATAAAGAAGGAAGTGTTGCTACGCCTAGATTTCCACAACCTACAAGGTTGACACCACAACAATTGGAAGAAAAAAGAGCAAAAAGGGCTTTGCTACAGTTGTGATAGCAAATACACTAAAGGTCATAAGTGTGCTGAGAAGAAATTATTTTACATAGATTGTGAAGAGGAAGAAGAAATGAACAAGAAGAGGATATACACCAGGAACCAGCCCTAGAAGAGGAAGAAATGAATCCGACCATATCATGTAATGCACTGGCAGGAATTACCACTCAAACTCTCAATATAGAAGGACAGATCAAGAAGAAAAAGGTAATAGTGTTGATTGATTCAGGTAGCACCCATAATTTTATTCATTGTAAGGTAGCCAAGGAATTAAATTGTTTCCTATACCCAGCACCAGAATGTCAAGTGATGGTTGCAAATGGAGGAACTATAAATTTCTCTAGGAAATGCCATAATATCAAGTTAACCATGGGGGAATATGTATTGACTAGTCCAATGCTTTCCATTCCTATGGGAGGTGCCGATGTTGTACTAGGAGTACAATGGTTACAATCTTTGGGGACGGTAGCTTTTAATTTTCAAGAACTTTTCTTGAAATTTTTTTCAGAAGGAAAGGAAGTCGAATTACTGGGTATTGCGGGGAAGCCAGGAAGGATAATAAGCTCTAATGTCATGACAAAGCTTCTAAAGAAAGAACAGCGAGGCGTAATTGCACAATTATGCTCACTAGAAGTTCCAACATCAAAATCATCTATTTCTGCAGATCTCCAACAAGTCTTGGACAATCATTCCAAGGTGTTTGAAACTCCCAAAGGATTCCCACCTATTCGTGATCATGATCATGCTATTCATTTGATTCCAAGAAGTGTTCCTCCAAACATCAGGCCTTATAGATATCCTTACTTCCAAAAGAGCGAAATTAAACGTATGATTGCAGAAATGTTAGAGGCGGGTATAATTCAACCTAGTCAAAGTTCTTTCTCT
Organism: Pinus albicaulis; assembly: GCA_034641835.2. Lineage (NCBI taxonomy): Eukaryota > Viridiplantae > Streptophyta > Pinopsida > Pinales > Pinaceae > Pinus > Pinus albicaulis. The sequence goes on along the minus strand of CM076575.1, from coordinate 2,012,001,628 downwards.
GCTCCTGTAGTATTGGTACACAAGAAGGATGGATCATGGCGAATGTGTCCGGATTATAGGGAGCTTAATAAGCCCACCATTAAAGATAAATTTCCCATTCCCGTGATTGATGAATTATTGGATGAATTACATGGAGCAATTTATTTTACCAAGTTGGATCTTCGTTCAGGATATCATCAAATTAGAATGAAGACTGAAGATATTCCAAAAACAGCATTTCGAACTCATGAGGGTCATTATGAATTTTTGGTCATGCCTTTTGGCCTTACCAGTGCACCTTCTACATTTCAAGGGTTGATGAATTCCATTTTCAAACCCTTCCTTAGAAAATTTGTGCTAGTATTTTTTGATGATATACTAATCTACAACAGGTCTTGTAAGGATCATGTTGAACATGTTGACAGGGTGCTCAAACTATTGCAGGAGAAACAATTATATGCAAAAGCATCCAAATGTTTCTTTGGACTACAAGAGGTGGAATATCTGGGTCATATTATATCTCACGAGGGTGTGAAAGTAGACCTTAACAAAATTAAAGCCATTAAGGAATGGAAAGTCCCTAAGATAATAAAGCAGTTGCGAGGATTTCTCGGGTTAACAGGCTATTATTGCGATTTTGTTAAGAATTATGGGAGAATAGCAGCACCTCTAACAACATTATTGAAGAAAGATGCATTTTCATGGAATCCTGAAGCAACTAAGGCCTTTGAACATCTTAAAGAGGAAATGTGCCTAGCACCGGTCTTAGCTACTCCAGACTTCACAAAAACCTTTATTGTGGAATGTGATGCCTCAGGAAATGGAATTGGTGCAGTTTTAATGCAGGAAGGAAGACCCATTGCTTTTTAAAGTCGTCCAATCAAAGGAAAGTATTTACAGAAACCTATTTATGAGAAGGAAATGTTAGCAATACTGCATGCACTAAAGAAATGGCGAACTTACCCAATGGGAAGACACTTCAAGGTAAAAACTGATCATGATAGTCTTAAACACTTTTTGGAACAAAGACTATCTTCAGAAGAGCAGCAAAAATGGGTCACAAAGAAGTTGGGTTATGACTTTGAAATAATCTACAAAAAAGGAAAGCTTAATGTTGTTGCAGATGCACTCTCAAGAAAGAATGAAGAGGTGGAAGCATTGCTTTGTGCTATTTCTATTATCCAACCAGATTGGATAACCGAAGCAAGAGATGAATGGAAGAAGGAAAAAGATGTATGGACACTCATTCAAAAGTTGCAGCAAGATCCTAGTACATCCGATACATTTAGTTGGAAAAATGATTCCTTATGGTACAAAGATCGCTTATATCTTTGTAAGAATTCCCAACTAAAACAAAAGATTCTTCTGGAATTGCACACTTCTCCTTTAGGAGGACACTCAGGATTTTTAAAAACTTACCACAAGGTGAAGAAAGATTTTTTTTGGGATGGCCTTAAATCTGATATTCAAAAGTTTGTGGCGGAATGTTTGGTTTTCCAGCAGAATAAAGTGGAAACAATTAAGACCCGAGACTTCTACAACCTTTATCCATTCCAAGTCAACGTTGGGAGGAGATTTCAATGGATTTTATCACAGGTTTACCTAAGTCCGAAGGAAAGAGTGTCATCATGGTGGTAGTTGATAGACTTACCAAGTATGCACACTTTTGTGTATTATCTCATCCATTTAAAGCAAGTACAGTTGCTACTACATTTGTGGACAGAATTCAAAAGCTACATGGAAGCCCAAGGGTTATTGTGAGCGACAGAGATCCCATTTTTACGGAAAATTTTTGGACGGAGTTATTTTCTTGTTTGGGTACTCAATTAGCTCATAGCTCATCTTATCATCCTCAATCTGATGGTAAAACAGAGATAGTAAATAAATTTTTGGAAGGATATCTTCGTTGTTTTGTATCTGATAAACAAACACAATGGGTCAAGTGGTTACCTCTCGCCGAATGGTGGTATAACACTTCCTTCCATACTGCAGCAAAAATGACCCCATTTATGGCACTTTATGGATATCATCCACCATCCATCACATCATCTTTAAGGAAAAATTCGAAGGTTCAAGCAGTGGAAGATCACATCGAGCATCAGCAAGAAGTTCTCCAAATATTAAAGGATAACCTGAATTTGGCACAAAATCGAATGAAACAACATGCATATCAACATCGCAGCGAGAGAAGTTTTGATGTAGGAGATTGGGTATTTTTACGGCTACAACCATACAAACAAATGTCCCTCAAGCAAGCAAAGAAGGATAATAAATTATCGCCAAAGTACTATGGTCCTTACAAGGTGTTGCAAAATATTGGTACAATGGCATACAAATTGGAGCTTCCTGCTTCTTCACGAGTGCATCCAATTTTCCATGTTTCATGCTTAAAGAAGGTTATAGGTGAAAATATTCCAGTTCAAACAATATTTCCAGAACTTGATGAGGAAGGAAAAATCATATTGGAACCGGAAGCGGTCATGGAAACAAGAACTCGACAACTACGGAATCGATCAATTTCAGAGTATCTCATCAAGTGGTAGAACTTACCCACTGAAGATTCTACATGGGAGGATGAGAATTTTATACAAAAGCACCCAGAGCTACTCAAGCGTTGAGGACAACACTTTTTTTGAAGGAGAGGGGCATGTTAGGTCCCTATATTACTAGTATAGTCCCTTATTATTGTTAGTGTAACCCTCTTATTGTTATTATTGTGCCCTTAAATTATTATTGTTAGGTCGGCTAGGATTACATTGTGGCCCACTAGGATTACATTATGGCCCCATGGACTCCTATATATAGAAAGGAGGTTTTGTAAATTGTATCATCCAAGAATTGTTCCAGGGATAATTTTAAGGATGGAAAATTATCTTGAAATTTAAAAAAATGGCGAATCTCACTAGTCTCTAATATGCAAACTATAAAATGTTTATTGATGTATTTTAAAAATTATTCAAATTTATAATGATATTATATATATTTTCTATATAATGTTGGCGATTTTTAAGGTAACATAATTTTATATTGTAAAATTTAGGCGAATCATTTTTATAAAAAAATGGAAATTGGCGAATCTTTTTTTTGGAAAAACCATGGAAAATTAGCCCACCTGCGAATATTAGCCCCTAAAATTTTCCATGAATTGTTCATTTATGTAATGTATTGGAGGTCGCCCCCTCGAAGTGGCTCATTTCTAAGGCGTTGATATCTCCTTTCTTCTCTTTTTGGAGTTGGTTACACAACATATTATTGAACAGTCACTATAACAATACAGATTTTTCTCAAGTTAATCTGGAATGAAGCAGAGGTAATAAATTACTGTTTAAAATCAAAGGGAATCATATTTTCATTTTTGGTGAATTTTATGAATTTCGGATTTCCTGAACATGAATAATTGATTTCCTTTAGCTTGATTGCCCACTTTAATTTAGAATACATAATGAGATGACTTTGAACAAAGTCAGAATTTTGATAAATCCAAGGAAGAACTTGAAGATTCATTAGCTAAAATTTACAGAAAATTTCCTTCCAGGTACGCATTTACATGTTCATTTTCATTTATTCTCCATTTTCCTTAATTTATTTCTGATTCTTGTTCTGTTTCATTTGCAGGTTTCCATTTATTTTCGGAACTTGAAGTAGGCAGCAAACCCATTTCAAATTTGCAAGAAGTTCAGGGAAATTTTATTTATGATTCATTAGAATTTGAGCATTCTTTAACTTTGCTTTCATTCATTAGAAAACTCAATAGACATTTAAAATAGTATTGGAAAATTCATATTGGACCATTTTATATCGCCGATACTACAAAATTCATACATCTCCGATGTTCCTTTTCACTCAATCTTCGATAAAATAACTTTACCAATATTGTCATGATCACATAATTCTGGACCCGATATGAAATTTAAATCAAGTTCATAAGAAATGTCGTGTCGATTTAATCGCAATAATAGTAGGGGTATAATTCTAAAAGTGCCGATGTCTCGAATCCGATATGATATTAAATTCTCATAATAAATTTTTCGGGTCCATCTTTCATCGCATATCAGGCATATCAAAATTGTTACATCATGTACTTAATTTTGTTGATCGTCGAGAGCCTCATCATCCATTGCATCGCCGCTATCGCAAGAATAATATTGGCATTTCCAATATGACTATTTTCCAATATTTCGATATGCCGATATCGCTATCGCTCATCGCATTTTTTATGCTCATATCATAATTCCGAATGTATGATGTGCGATGTGCTATGTGTGATATCCGATATGTGATGTGCAAAGTACAAAGCATGATGCGACCATTTCCTGATTCTTGACATAAAAATTATTCAATATCGCAATCGCTCCATCTCATTGCATGTTCTCATATCGCAAATTTGCCATTGTAACTTCCGATGTGATAGACTCTAATGCATGCCTCTATGTCATTAACATTTAATCGATATATGGCATATCAACAAAGGTGAAATTTTGCAAGGTTTAACTTTAAGCATGGTGAAGAAACATGTAATGTGAATTATCCGATAAGGCATTATGTTGTATGAAATATATTTTAAAGCAATTTTGGGTAACCGTTATATTACTAAAGCAATTGATGACAAATTTGCAACATATTTAAATCATTTCAATTTCTCATATATTTCAGTTTTAGATCTAAAATTCCATAATTGATATAAAATTCAAGACCTTTCTATCTTCACATTTAAATTTCATTATCTTGGATTTGGTCTTAACTCTGGATAATTTATAAAAATCATGGAGTTTGTATGAGACTTATAATATTTTGAGAACATTCATCACTGCATATTCTCATTCTCATTTTTGATGCATTTGTTTTAATTCCCTTGAACACAAAGCATTCCTTTTTTACATTTTACTGCTTACTTTAGTTTAAATAAAATAAATAATGATTTTGGGTTATAGGATTTTGGTTAGTTTGACTTCTTCATGTTTTTAATGTTAACTAAAAGAAGAAATCAGCTAGTATTGGAAAAACTGATACCTTTCATCTTCGCATAAAAGCTTTCAATCATCTGCCAGATCATATTTTGAAAGTCCTATACTCTTCTCCTGGTTTTATTTCAAGAAGCAGCGATAATATTCGTTGAAACAGCTACACTAGGAAGTTTCTGAACCTTTATTTTGTTTCTTTAAGCATTCCTTTTATTAGAAAATAATTAAGATGATGCTTTGAAACAAGAAGAGTGGCATTAGACAGAAAGTTTTCATTGTGGCTGAATTTTATCATCATTGTTATCTAAAGCCTAAAACATTTACAACCCTGCAAGGCATAATTCATCTGAATCTCGACATAAAAAGGAATAATTACATGATTATTTTATTTTACTTCATTTTGTTGAGACATTGGTACAAACATTCTTGTTAGAGTTTGTGTTTCACAATTAGGATTTTCCTTTCCTCTTTTAAATTTCTTTATTTTTATTTTTGATTGCTGATTTCTTTTCTCTCTTTAGCTTAAGAATTCATTTCCTTTGGTTTTCAGTTTTAATTTTGGTGACTCTGCCATGATTTATATGGAAGGCATTCTTATTACCTAATTATGGTCGGCATACACAGGGAAAAAATTGTTAATAGTTTACTATTAGTTTTTTCTTAAAATCTCTTAATAAGGTTTGTTTTTCTTATTATAAAGGTAAACATATTTAAGGAAGAGATTACAAAACAAGACAAGTTGACAAAGTATCATAAAATATGATAAATTTCTTTTTCATCAAAATTGTAATTATTTTGAGATTTCAATATTTTATTAAGATCTTTCAAAATTCTATTATCAGTCAAGAAAAGTTATTTTTAACCAAGTAAAGACACTTTATAGCAAAGCACTTTTAACTTTGAAATTGTCATTTTGAACTCTTAAGGAGTCAATGATTCCCCCTCTTCAAAAGAGTTTTATTTTTCTACAGTGTAATCCAAAAATATATTTAAACTTAAAAGATAAGAGGCTTCATCACGAGCCTGCTTACCATGATCATAGGGGAAAAATAGACTGACATTACCAACACTGTTAAACAAACCAGGGTAATGGCTTATGATTGCAAACAATTATAAGACAAGGGGTCTCATCACGAGATAGCTTTTTCAATACAATTATAATCAGGGAATGGCATTGTCAACTATCTGGCTACCAAACCAAGAAAATGGCTTTTAAGAACTCTAAAAATAAAAATAAATAAATAAACATATACAAATGTATTTATCTCTAGGTAAATAATTCTTAAATAGATGGGATTTTGAATCATGCATGATTAAAAGGTGACCCTGTCGAGACTATAGATGTTTGCTGACAGCAGTGGCTCTACCTGTGACAAATGAGTACATTTTAAAAGCTAAGCTGTAAATTGACCCATGCTTTATCTTTACAATTAATTAAAGGAATGATATAGAGTTATGAAATATTTTAATTTATGAGGAATTTTAAGAAAATTACAGTAAGATGATTCTTGCTTTTATTCAGACTAATGAACCTAGTCAAGCATTCCAAAAATAATTTTATCTTCTTTAATTATTTTTACTTTAATTTTAGGAAAATCTCATTCATATCAAACAGAGATAACTGGTTCTTCTCCTGTATGTCGCCATTGTTTTGGTAAAACACAACCCCCCCCCCCCCCCCATTTTTGACTTGTTCACTTCAAATAATGGGGACCCTTTCTATAAATTTTTTGGCTAAACACATTTTAGGATTTTTATTAAGTTGATTATCCTACGATTTTGTTGATTTTTCATTTTCTTTAGATTCTTGTTTTGATTGCTTTGTTAAAATCAATTTTTTTATAAGCTTTCCATTGATACTTGTTTCGCCTCATTTGGTCAACTAGTTTGTAAATGGCAGTCCTTTTGAAGTCTAATAATTTACGTTGTTGGGTTAAAAATGCGTAAAATGTACATTATTCCATTTGAATAATTAAATTAGTTCAATAATGTTTTTGTTTTAAATATTAACCCTTAGTTAGTTATTACTAATATTTTTCATTTTTTACTTATGCAGCCAAATCACGAAGCCAAATCTGTGTCGGTATTCTTTGACAATGAGTTCCTTCAGGATGTCCATTTTGCTGTGTGCATTTTTTACTTATACAGCCAAATATTTTCGGACATTTTTAGCAAAGAAAATGATATTTGAGCTCTGACAAGCCTCCTAAAAATTTTCAAGAGTACATTTTTTATTTTCCCTCTGCTAAGGGCACAACGCTGTTTTTTAGGAGGAATTTCCATGCCAAGGGCGTAGCACAGGAGCAGGAAAAATGGGTCATCTTGCAGTAGTTTTTTTGAAGTCCTTCCTGATGTTGGAAAAGGCTTTGTGATGGCTCGTTGGAAAGCCCTTGAAGTCTAATTTCTAGATCTACCCTTGATTCTCTGATTTGAACTTTGTAACATGTTCAAAAAAAAAAATTCCAAGTCTAGTAAAGGCGCAACACATGTCCTGAAAAGTAGGTAGAATGGTGAAACTTTGGGTGTTTTTGACCCTTTTGGAGGACCAAAACAACTCCAATTGACCTTAAACTTTGTGAGCATGCTATATTAGTGATGAATAGCCACAAATGTAAGCCTTTCCTCCTGAAGATGCTCTGAAAAAGAGCGTAGCACCATGTGTGCTAGCCCCTTGGCCTCAAAATTAGCAAAAAACAAAAACTTGTCAAAATTCTCCCAAATTTGGTGGATGAGTGCCTCATGGGTTTTGGGCTTGTACCAAGATTCCAAGCCTACCTTGTCATTTTTCTTCTTTTAGTGCTTGAATTTCCATGAGGGCTTCCTTTAGTTTGGCACTAGCAAGTTTGTTTTTCATGGATAATGTTTGGTCATCTTTTTTGGAGAGCAAGGCCCCTATTTATCTTCTTGAAGTGCTTGTGTTCATTTTTGTAGTACTGAATGATACATTGTGCCCTCTAAAAATCCCTCTCCCACTCCCTGATTTGGGAATCTTTTCTTTGGAGTAGTAGTCTAGTGGCCATCTCCTCATCTTCATTATCACTATCTAGGTCAGTGAATTGTGGCTTCTGAGTAGTTTGCTTGCCTCCCTTATTTTTCTTATCCTTTTTCATCTTCTCTTTTCCCTTGTCAAGCCTTTGAATTGATGTAGACACTAGTAAAAAATAATGAAATTAATGACTAGGTGACTAAAAATGTTAGTCACCACCATTATTTCAAGTGAATTACTACTAAATTTGAGCAATTATATGTGACCGAACTAAAAATGACTAACTTAGATGACTAATTTAGTCTTGGAATAAAATATATGACTAGATAATAAGTGGCTAAACTAAAAGCGACTAGCTTAAACAACTAATTTAGTCTTGGAATAAAATATACGACTAGATAATAAGTGACTAAACTAAAAGAGACTAACTTAAATGACTAATTTAGTCTAGGGATAAAATATATGACTAGATAATAAGTGACCAAAGTAAAAGTGACTAACTTAAATGGCTAATTTAGTCTAGGATTAAAATATATGACTAAATAATAAGTGACAAAATTAATAATGATTAATGTAAATGACTATTATAGTCCAAGAATAAAAATATGGCCAAATAACAAGTACAAAAAGTATATGGATTAGTCATTTATGTCAGTAATTTTTAATTATGTCACTCCATATACGAAAAATTGCAATTTTGGTACCAAAGTGTTACATTTCACTATAGGTGTCTTTGAATCCATTTGCAGTGTTAGAATTTGGAGACAAAGGGGTCTTTGAATTTACAGTGTTAAAATTATGAATACCCTTTTTTCTCTAAAGTTTAACAGTGCAGATGGATTCATCTATAATTAACATAATTGCATGTATCATATATCAACTTTACACTAACGCCTTCATTATAATTTTAGTAAAGGTTATAATTATATTAATTATATAGCCAAATTAATATTTATATTTAAATTTAATATTTGGTCATAAAGTTTAATTTTTAAACTTCATTGATTTATGTTAAAAGTGAGAGTTGTCTTAAATCTAAGGTTAAATCTTCATATTTACATTTAATAAATAGATAAATATAACATTTCTTATGTTAAACATGTGAGTTCATTTAAATCTAGTATTAAATCATCAAATTTACATTTGATACTAAATAGATAAACCTAAAATATATATCTATAGACCTATTTAGTAAATAGGTACGGAAATTTCCCGGATGCAGGTGATAAACCGAGCTAACCAGTGTTGCCACTCAGACGCAAGGTGGCAGGGCACCTGTCCTCCCCATGCGAACACACATGGCCACCCGATCAGGTTTAAATGTTGGAGCATGGGGAATTTACTTGCCACCCTCGCTCACCTCCCATTGATGTCTTTCGCCTTAATCATTGTCCTCTGCACATTTACTCCGACAGTCCTGCCTTGGTTGCCTCCCATGGCCCTTAAAGCCTCCACCCCTGCTCCTTATTCCACCATTCGACTCTCCCTTCGGTTCTGGATAGACGCTTCTGGGGCCTCAGCCAAGCCTTGGCTCCTCTGCCCAATTCCTTGCTCCGCTGTTCGCTTTTCTTTGGACTTCAGTCCCCTAGCTGCACTCCTAGACACTTATGTGATTCAAAAATCATCTCAGACACATTCCCACTCCTCCGCCATGCCTAGATTCCACCGCATGAGGTGCCGCAGAGCAGGGGGACGTGGGCTTCCCTCCCGACCTCCCATCTCTGCCTCTGCGTGCAGGATGGTGAATCTCTCAGTTGACTAGGTGGACCCGGAAATCCTCAACCCCATCAATATCTCTGCTCACCTGTCTCTCCGCCTTATGGATTCTCCTTCTAAACCCTTTGGCTCTGGCCTCTGCCCCAGAAAAATATCCCACAAGTCCACCATCTCTCCTGCTCCCGCCTTCTCCCCCCACAAGATGGTAGCCTTGCTGGTGCAGAGTGCTTCAAACAACGACCACGAAAGCTCGAGCTTAGACGAGGGAGGAACCAGTGCGGGTGCTGAGACTCATGCGGCTTCCTCCATTTCACCTGACGCCCATGCAGTGCTTCTTCCTCCGTCAACAACCCATGCATCCAAGCAGGAGGAGGACGAGTTAGATTATGCATGCAGAATTTTGGAAGAGTCGTTCCAACCTCCAAAAAAGGATGAAAACTCTCCATCTGCTTAATTGTTGTGTGCTTATCTCTCATTCCAGTCAATTTTTTGTTATTTCAAGGTTTCTAGTGTTCTGGTTCTATCTTAAACATGTCACTAGTAAGGTTGGTTTCCCACTATGGGCAATATTATCAACTCTCTATGATCCACTCTTGGGCTGGTTTCCCCATCTTAGGCAGCACTTTTTTTCTGATTTGGAAATTGAAACTTCCTTCTGGAATTGGCTTGCCAACTCCGGAGGATGAGAAATGTAATATTTTGGACTGTATGATATAATAGAAGTAGCCTAATTTAAAAAATAATAATAATAATATATATATATCTATATATATATATATATATAATAATTTAGGTATGGAAATTTATTAATTTAAGTATGAAACTTAATTATTTTTTTAATGAGGTACGAACCTTTGTTTTTTTGTAAATCAATGTTATATTCATGTAGTAAAAAAGGAGTACATATAGCCAGTTACAAAATAGGTGGTCTCACCTCGACTCGGTTTGTTGACAAAAATTGCACCAGATGAAAAAAAATACAAAAGAGGGACTAGGGACATTGTCCATAAAAGGTTGGGACAAAGGCACCAAAACACATATAAAACATAATTAAAGAACACCAAATATCATACTAGTCGTCAAACATGATGGATGCAGGGTTGTCCGAGGTTGTTCCTAGATGCGGTGGAGGACAGAAGTCACACTAAACGTGCCCTTCAAAGTGTGCCAACCAAGTCTCTAGCTTTTATACTTTCTTAGTGAGTTGATTTTGGCCTCAACAAACCATACCAGTCTCTCCCGGACTTGGGATTGTAAATAGTGCATTCAGTCCATTAATGTTGCCATCTGCTCTGCATGCTCCTCACGACGTAATCTCTCAGTTGTGTCCACTCTTTCCATCAGGTTGTTGATAAGTGAACAACAGTTCTCTAGGTAGCAATGTTGGATAACATGCCCCTCATTTACCTCAAATAAATCAAACCCACGATTCCCCTTGCCACCATGACCTCCTCAGCCCCGACGACTCTGATTTTGAACCCTCAAACCCCCACCTTTGTTATCCCCTCGCTTACCTTTTCCACAGCCCCCATGCGCACCCACACTAGCGAGTCATGCACGCCCCGCAATCTTTCCACCCTATTGTGGAGCCGCCATGATTATAATTTCTGAGTCTGCCACCCCCACAGGGCCATGAACGACAAGGGAGGGAGAACACCCACACCACACTGGGGGCTTCATAATTCGCCAAGGTCGAGGAACCCCACTGTGTGCAGAGTCCAAAGACCAGACCCCCCACTATAGAAAACAAACTCCACCAACGAAGGAGCCAAATTTCATCTCCCACCACCACAGGGAAGCACAAAGACACCTCCCACTTCCAGATAAAGACTTCCACACCAACAAAACCAAATACCATCACCCACCAAACCAACACAGGAAATTGAACAAAAAACGATGACAAAGTAGCTGACGCCTAAGCATAACTTCTCCTAGGGCAGTGACCAACATCCAAATTCTCCACATAGATACCACACACCAATCCACCAAACACCGTCACACCCATGCTGGAGGGCATGACATTTGGAAAAGAAACTAGTTTTCCATCACTACCCTCAAGGTTTCATGGACTGCAAATTATAGCTTCCTCTCTTATCACGAAAAAACAGGCTCACTGAAAGCCAATAAAAATGGAAACTAGTTAGCTCACTTCCCTTCAACTTCCTATCCTTAACCCAGGCACAATCAATGGCTAAGAAACTAAGCAGCAGGGACCAGTTGAAGACACTGCACCAACAAATGCCCACGACAAGCACACACAAGCCACTCCCTCTGTAAACCTTCCCGTGACATTTACACTTCCTCTTCGTAGGTCACCATCAGGACAAGCACCAAACCATATTTAGGAGTCTAATGTTGGGCTCCCTCATCTTCCCTCGCCTTATCCTTTCACCACCTCCAAAGTCCAATGCACAATTATTTTTCACACGAATTGCCAACATGAAGCCAGTAACTCTCCCACTGCATCTGTTATGGTGAAGGGACAGGGAGTACCGTCCCTCACCCTCGCTCCACTTATATTTACTCATGCGAGACGCCTTCCACGTGATGTTCAGACCTCACCCCCATCGGGGAGTATTGTATGAACCTTTGTTAATTTAGTTATGAAGCTTAATTAAATTTTAATGGTGTATGAAATTCTATTAATTGTTTGATGTGACCCTTGGTTAATTTTTAATGGTATTATGAAATTTTGTTAATTGTTTAGGTATGAACTTTATTTAATTTTTTAATAATGTATAAACCTTTATTAATGGTTATAAATATGTAATTCAAAATATTTAAGTATGGTTTACTGTGTAATAATGGATAAATGTATTTAGTTTTATCAATTTCTATGAGAATTGTACCAATGAACATATTTATTTCATTTAATACATAATTTACATGATTATATCAAATTAAGCTTTAAATAAAACAATATTATTGGTTTTATGTTTGATTAATAATCAAAGTAGTAAATCTCTTTTTGCAAAAGAGCTCCCCTCAAGTCATGCATAGTAGGGACTTTGAATCCCTTTCATGTAGCTATAATAGAGTCCCACATAGCTTTGTAATAAGGTGAGCGAGCAACATTGAATGGGATATCTGCATCATACCACCATCTATCAATCTATTGAAAAGAAGATTCTTTGCACAGTTACAAGACATGCCATATAACCCTCGATGATGGAGAGCTTGACCTTCACATTTTTGTTTGACAACTCAGATTTCCTGATGGGGGAGATGGTGAAGGGGGTTTATTAGCATAAATGGCAGCACTAATGAACCCTGATTTTGGAGGAAAGAATGGGAAGAAGTCTCCTTTTGGAGGAATGACGACTTTGGTACATCGACAGAGGAAACCAAATATGTATGATAGCCAATGTCTCCATATTTCCATTTCTCTATCGAGATTTATTCGTCGAATACTCATAATGTCCCTTAACCTGACATGGTGCTAGGTTTATGTACCAAGCTCACACAGTGGACCATAAACAAGATAAAAACCCCTACAATGTCACCATCTTAGAGCTCAAAGGTGTGACCGTGGATTGGAGACAAGATCAAAACCCCTGCAACATCACCATCTCAGAGCTCGAAGGCATGACCTGCAATAATGAGAGGATTTTCAAGCTTATCATCGTGGGATTTTGCCTCGACAGAACAATATTGCCTTTCATTTTCAACTGCACCAATTTAGACTCCCTTGACTTGTTGGAAAATTTTTTGATTGGCGAGATACCAATGAAGCTCCAATATATGGTCAATGCAATCTAAATCCCTTGTCGTGAATCCTCTGCGCTTATCTAAATGTCAAATATCTCCACGATAATAGGATCACGAGAAAAGGTGGCGAACTTTGGACATTCAAAGACTGGATCCAAAAGTATTTTTGGCCCTTGGGTACCTTGATCTTGAATACTTCAAAAGGCAACAATAGACAGAGAAATCTAATGTGTATTCTTTTGGAGTAGTGTTACTGGAGTTCTTTTGTGCAAAGGAAACTCTTAATCTTGTTATTCCCAAAGAACAATTCAATATAGAAGAGTGGGAAATGCACTAGCAGAAAAATGGCAAGCTTGAAAAAATTATTGACCCTCACCTTGCTGGGACCATCAACTTTGGTTCTTTGAAAATGTTTATGGAGACAACCGAAAATTTATTGGAAGATATGGGCTTCGACAAGACTTCCATGGGAGATGTTCTATGGAACTTGGAATATGCATTTCAACTCCAGGAGATATCCATGCAAAATGATCTAGATGAGAATGGTACAAATCATATTGCAGATGTTCCTTTGAGCTACCTAGATACTGAGCGTTTTGGTCCAAGTTCACTATGACTTCAAGTCTTGTAAGAAAGTTCTCAATTTATAGATTTCATTAATGAGAATGTGGCATTTTGGAGTTCTCAACATCCCACAGAGGGATAGTTGTGAGAATTTACCTATTGTTTGGAACATGTTCTCCTTCAGTGGATATGACACATAGTGTATCCATATCTTGGTGCAGCAATTCCTTACCTCAGGATGTTTGCACAAGATTCATGGAAAAGTGAACACAAAACACTAGTGGCTTTGGTTTGGGAGGAGAGCTACAAGTATGTAGAAGAGGTTGAGGGTGCATGAATTATGTTCTTTTTTGTTGTCGAGAGGCTGAGAATTTTTATACTAGCGTTATTCGATGAGCTGTTGGTGGAAGTGATGATGATTTAGAAGATGCAACCACAAGCGTTGTGTTCCCACAATTGGTGAATCCTCGTGGGAGGTGATCACAAAACAATACTCCTTTTCCATGTTCCAAATTTACCAAATTAGCACATGCAGACAGAACATTAGTGAATGTCAAATGGTTAGGTTCAGTACTTGTTTTTTGCATATCACATTAAAAATCCAGTGCCTCCTCATAAAATCGTCTCCTCATATAATCGACCACCATTACAGACGATTACAAAACATTTGGTTTAGAAATTTAGTTAGGTAGGTAGGGTGCCCCTATCTCCCATCTTCCTATAGAGTAATTTGGTCACATATTATTTCTTCTATGATACTGGTTCCTCTCTCTTAAGTCCTATCTCTCGTCCTTCTTCTCTCTCCCTTTCTCTCCTACCTCCCTCTCTCTTCCCCAATGTCAGGTGGAGCAAGAGTATAAGAGCCAAATTTCTCATGAATGTGGAACACTCAAACTTAAGCTTTTCTGTAGCAGTCATGAGGTGCAATGTGGTTATTGAGACTTCATCAGATGGCCATTATCTTGACTTAAATTAATGTGTGACAACACTATGGCTAAGTTTGAAGTTGGAGATTGAACATACATTTGGTTTAATTTCAATAGACAGTTTCATCAATAAATGTAAAGCAATGGCTAACAAATACTATAAATTAATAAATAGAGAAGACATGGCAACAAGCAACAATACCTACAAAAATTTTGCACTGAGACACAAAGAATAAGAAACTATTGTGCACAAATAGAGACCATCGAAATTATCATCTTAACCCCTAACCCATTTAACCCCCTAGACCTCTAAACCCCTAACCCATTTAACCCCTAAAACCTAAACCTCTAAACCCTTAACCCCTAACCCATTTAACCCTCTAAACCCTAAACCCCTAACCCATTTAACCCCTTAAACCCTTAACGCCTAACCCCTTAAACCGTAATTCTCGACCCCTAACACATTTAACCCCTAAACCCTTAAAACCTTAACCCATTTAACCCCCTAAACCCTATCCCCATTAATCCCTAACCCCTAGCCTCTAAAATCCTTAATTATAAATCCCCCAACCCCCTAAACCTCTAAACCACTAACCCATTTAATCCCCTAAACCCTAAACCTCTAACCCCTTAACCCCTAACCCCTTAAATCCTAATTCCCAACCCCTAACCCATTTAACCCCCTATACCCCTAAACCCCTAACCCATTTAACCCCCTATACCCCTAAACACCTAACCCATTTAACCCTCTAAACTGTAAACCTCTAAACCCCTAACCCATTTAACCCCTAGAACTCTAAACCCTTAACCCATAACCCCTAAACCCTTAACCCTTAACCCATTTAACCCCCTAAACCCCTAACCCATTTAACCGCCTAAACCCTTAACCCTAATACCTTAAACCCTAATTCCTGAACCCTAACCCATTTAACCCCCTAAAACCCTAACCCATTTAACCCCCTACCCTAACCCCATTAACCCCTAACCCCTAAAATCCTTAACTGCTAAATCCATTAACCCCTTAAACCTCTAAACCCTAACCCATTTAACCCACTAAATTCTAAACCTCTAACCCTTTAAACTATAACCCCTTAACCCCTAACCCTTAAAATCCTTAACTGCTAAATCCCCTAACCCGAACCCCTAACCCCTTAAACCCAATTTCCCAACCCCTAACCCATTTAACCCCTTAAACCCCTAAAACCCTAACCCATTTAACCCCCTAAACCCTAACCTCATTAACCCCTAATGACCCCTAACTCCTAAAATCCTTAATTTCTAAATCCCTTAACCCCCTAAACCTCTAAACCCCTAAACCATTTAACCCCCTATACTCTAAACATCTAACCCCTTAACCCCAAACCCCTTAACCCCTAATTACCAACCCCTAACCCATTTAACCCCCTAAACCTTAAACCTCTAAACCCTTAACCCTTAACCCATTAAACCCTAATTCCCAACCCCTAACCCATTTAACCCCCTAAAACATAAACCTCTAAACCCTTAAACCCCTAAACCACTAACACCTAAACCCCTAACCCCTTAACCCCTAAACCCCTAAACCGTTAGTGCTTAACCTATAACCCATTAACCCCTCACCCCTAACCCATAACTCCCCAATCCCTAACCCCTTAACCACTAACACATTATTCCCCTAACCCAAATCCCTAATCCCTTAACCACTAACTCATTATTCCCCTAACCCCTAAGCCCCCAATCCCTAACCCCTTAACCACTAACTCATTATTCCCCTAACCTCTAAACCCTAAACCTCTAACCCCTAAGCCCCTATTCCCCTAAGCCTTAAGCCCCTAGTACTTAATCCCTTAACCACTAACTCATTATTCCCTTGACCCTTATAACAATCCTTAAAACCCGTTGGGATTAGCCATTCCAAACAAGAGCAGGTCTAGTTGGGACCTACGATCAAGTTAATTCCCCCTTGTTGGCAAAGTGGAATACCATGAGAAAAACCATGGGTTACAAAAACCTCTCCTAAATTTACTATTTTATCTTAATTTTGTTTTAATAATTAATTAATTAATTTCTTTAAAAACTCTTCTAAATAAATCACATAAATTTTTTAAGATAAAATGCCTTTCGAACCACTCATTGTGTGGTTCATCATCAATATTTTTAAAATAATTTTTTTAGAATAAAATTGAATTGATTTTTAAAGTTTCCTTTTAAATCAATGGTTGACATTACAAAAACAAAAAATCATGAAGTGCGCACAACATCCATCAAAACAACAATGGTTATTATATTAAAATTGATATTTAGAGGACATAATATGAAAAATAATGCTTGGAAAAATGGAGGGAGAGAGTATGCATTTTTCGTTTAAATTTTAGACCTCATAACATTTTTCTCCTGCCCAAAACACATCACTTTGTTTTGGTCATCTCCCGCTCGGTTAGTGATGAGGGCTTTTCTTGTGGGTGTTGTTCTTCCAATTGCCTTAGTGCAATTCCTTTCCGGTGTTACTGAAATCTCTCATCTTGACACAATTTGGTTACTCTCATTTGATAAATCTAAACCAATCGAGTGATGAGGGTAAAGATATTGCAGTTAATGGCAAGGATTCGCACGGTCGCCCCATAGACTCTGGATGTTGAGGTTTGTTCTAATATATCATAATTTATGAATCAGGTGTTGGAATTTGACTTCGATGTCTATTATAAAAGTTGATGTAGATCTGAAGACCGGAAGGGAAGTAGTTGCAGGTGTAAGCAATAAACTATGCTTTTTCTATTGCACGAAGCTGGTTTTCTCAAATGTAAGTTTACGTATCCCTCTTCTGTAATATTGTCTCATTTTCCTCTTATGTGTGTGGTGTTATTCATTATTTTGCTGGTTATTTTTACCTTGTTTATTACCAGATCCCCTTTTTTAATTCGCTAAAGCTCCCTTATTTCCAATTGATGCTCCACCAAATCCCTTTTTTGTAATATAAAACTAAAATTAAAAACCACCGGAGCCATGCCTTTTTAGCCAAATCGGTTAAAATCTTTGTTCAAACCAGTTTTGCTAATTGTATTTCCCAGGTTCTATACGAAGCCGGAAATTCACCAGAAAGGGGGAATTTCATTAAGTCCCTCTATTTCCAATTTCATAGCTTGCTTTTTCTCTTACAATCGTAAATGCAATAAAGGATCCGACGAAGATAAAAATTATTGAGACAAAGAAATGTCGTAGGTAAACTGCTAATCCATGGATTTCAAATCTAGTTCTATCGATCTGATCACCAGATGCGTAAATTTACTCATCCTTAATTGAAATGGATGTCAATTTACTGCAACATTATCCAACTGTCTAGACCACAGAGGCATCTCCATTGAAGGTTCACTGCATCCCATACAAGAAAGGTAAAGAATGCAAGACCAGATTTTTTCCTTTTAGAGGAGGACACGACTAACTTTGGAGCCTATGAGAAAGGTGGTATTGTCACCCAGGTAAACCAACCAAAGGTATTAAACTTTAAGTGGCTGAGTGAAGCGCTGCAAAATCTTGGTGAATTACTTTTGAGTGATTTTTCTAAATTTTACCACCCTCCACTTCTACACTTGGTTTTTCAAGCTTTTGATAAATTTGTTCATGAGTTTGGGCGTTTCCATCTTGCTGCTTTTGAGGAGGATGCCAATAGATTGATTGACTTCACAAAGGCTTTGAATGAAAGCTTGTCAGGTGATCAGAAGTTGGTTGCCATTGATGAAAATGTATTGAAGGATTTTGCAAGTGGTTCCCGTGCAGTGTTAAATCCAATGGCAGCTATGTTTGGTGGGCTTATTGTGCAAGAGGTTGTGAAAGCATCGGCTAGGAAGTTTCATCCACTTTTCCAGTTCTTTTATTTTGATTCATTGGAATCCCTTCCTCTAGAACCCCTTCAGCCAGAGGATGTTGCACCCTTGAACTGTCGGTATGATGCCAAATATCTGTATTTGGAAAAACAATGCAGAAAAAGTTGGAGGATGCAAAGTTGTTCATTGTTGGCTCTAGTGCTCTGGGATGCGAGCTTCTAAAAAATTTAGCTCTCATGGAGGCCTCTTCTGGAAGCCATGGAAAACTAACTATAATATATGACGGTGTCATTGAGAAGAGTAATCTGAGTAGATTGGGCAGGCAAAGTCAACAGTGGCTGCATCAACAACAACTGCAATCAATCCACATCTTAAGATTGAAGCATTGCAAAATGGTGTGAGTCCAGATATAGAAAATGCTTTGGATAATGTCAATGCCAGGCTTTATGTAGATTCTAGGTGTGTCTACTTCCAGAAGCCTTTGCTAGAGTATGGAACTATGGGAACAAAGTGCAATACTCAAATGGTTATTCCTCACTTAACAGAGAACTATGGAGCATCATGAGATCCTCTAGAAAAGCAGGCACCCATGTGCACAGTTCACTCATTTCCACATAATATTGACCATTGTCTAACATGGGCAAGGTCAGAATTTAAGGGTTTATTAGAGAAAACTCTAGCTGAAGCAAATTCCTTTCTCATGAAACCAGAATAATATAAAGCAACAATGAAGTCAGCAGGAGATGCTCAATCTCGAGAACTTCTGGAGTGTGTTGTTGAGTGTTTGGTTTCAGAGAGATGTGAAACATTTGAAGATTGTGTATCTTGGGTAAGAAGAAAGTTTGAGGACTATTTTTCAAATTGGGTGAAGCACCTTACCTACACATTCCCTGAGAATGCAACAACAAGTGGAGGTGCACCATTCTGGTCTGCCCCAAAGCATTTTCCAAGGCCCCTAGAATTTAATTCCAATGATCCTAGTCACATGTCCTTAATTGCTGCAACATCAATTTTACGAGCTAATACATATGGAATTCCCAATATTGAATGGGCCACCAATTCAAAGAAGTTCATAGAGGCAGTTGATAAAGTGCATATTTCAGATTTTAAGCCAAAGCAGGGTGTGAATATTGTGACAGCTGAGAAGGCTAAACATGCATCCATTGACAATTGATGACAGTGCAGTGATTGATAATCTAATTAGAACACTAGAAAGTGGGGTTAGAAATCTGTCATCAGGCTTTCATATGAGTCTTATTCAGTTTGTAAAGGATGATGATAAAAATTTTCACATGGATCTTATAGCTGGTTTTGCAAATATGCGTGCGAGGAACTATAGTATACCTAAAGTGGACAAGCTAAAAGCTAAATTCACAGCCGGGAGAATAATTCCCGAAATTGCCACTACAACTGCAATGGCCACTAGTCTAGTGTGTTTGGAACATTATAAGGTTATATTAAACCACAAATTTGAGAAGTATCACAACACTTTTGCAAACCTAGCCCTCCCTCTTTTCTCTATGGCAGAACCTGTCCCTCCAAAGATGGAAATCTAAGCTTGTCTGTCTAGGATCGATGGGTCATTGCTAGGAATCTGACTTTCTAAGAATTGTTAGACTGGTTCCAAGATAAAGGCCTAAGTGCCTACTGTATATCCTGTGGGCAAAGCTTGATTTATAATAGTATATTTCCTAAGGCGCATAAAGAACAATTGAATAGAAAAGTTCTTGACCTCGCAAGAGACATAGAAAAGCAAGAGATTTCTGCTGATCATCGTCATTTTGACATTGTTGTTGCTTGTGAAGATGATGATGGAAATGATGTGGATGTACCTTTGATATCCATATGCTTCTGCTAGGTCTAGTGTTTCTAGGTCAAATATTATCAATTGTGGTATTACTAAGCAAAGTCTACCAGGAAAAAATTAGGAATATTTGCTTTTCTTCTCGAAGATATCAATTTATGAATCTTTTGTAACCACAAATATTTGCTATATGGTCATCTGTATTCTGGAGGTACCATTGTGACATGTCACATTGCTAGTATAGCAATGCTATGCGTTATCTTCACATATAGGGAGGTATATGCTCCTCATTGGGTGTTATAAATACAGGAAACAATTGATAATATTTCACAATGCACACAACAAACACTTAGCAACATTCTTGAGCATCATTCCAATGTTTTCCAGAATCAGGATCACTCCATGCATAATAGTTTTACGCTCATAGCCTCAAGAGATTTTCCACACCCCAGGCTGAGAACATTTCAACAATTATCTGACCATAAACTAGGCATAAACAAATGCATCTACAAATGAGTCCACACGTAGGTCAGTGAATAAGATCGATTTTATCTTGAGATTCAATGTATTAAAATTAAATCATTTTTTCTTGCACTCATCCTTCCACAAGCAACTTTTCTTACTCAACACAACAGTGATATCTTCCATTTACAAGTCCTACCACATAAGGCTATAATAATAGGTTTATGATCCTGCACAAGTCCAAACAAAGTAGATTATTTTGCTTACGCAAGTTCAGTCAATCTCCACACAAAATTGAAAAGAATTCAATTACTGAAAAATATATATTTACACATGGTTCAAAGGCCCTCTTGGCCTAATTTACATTGGCTAGCCCATTTTGGCCTTCAATCTAGTTCTTGGATTTCCCTGTAAAGACACACAAATTTTTCTGGCTATTCATGAAAGCACAGGGCCTCTAGAGGGGAAAAAATGGGCTAAAATAAACCCAAAATCAAACAAAATTCATTCCTCTGAAATTAATTGTAAAGTTGGAAATCTGATGCCAACAGAAAGCTAGCATGTTTTAAAGGTCGATGTGAAGCAAATAAAGAAAAGAAAATCAGACAATATAGACAAACCTGGAAAGAAAGATGTAATCAAGGGGATCAATGATGGGCCTATTTCTGTATTTGATTTTCAGTTAGAGGTTGCTGAAGAAAAAGTAAATTTGAAGAAGAAGAAATGCAAAGACAAGAAAGAGATGGATGAAATAATTTTGCCTCAAGGGATGCCAATGCAGTTGATTGCAGGCATAGAATTTTCGTCAAATGATATTGGATCAGCATTGCAGTTTTCTCAGCATCTGAAAAAGTATGTACCTCTTATCCAAAATGTGTTTTAAGTTTATATCTATGGTTCAAACTGAAAATTTTGCACCGTGGATATTTTCATTTACATTTCTATAGTTATACCATCAGCAGTACTAATTTTTTGCTACAAACACACTAGTGTGATGGTATGAAGTGGAAAAAAGTTAAATACTCGTGAGTTTACACCATGATTTGGGCTAACATAACTTCCTACTTATTCAGTTCTTGATTTCTTCAACTTAGATATAGCCCATAACACCTTTCCATTCTTTCAGAGCTATGATTTTACACTAGTCAACAATAATTGTTATAGAAGTTCTTTGATTGTTAATATAAAAGTAATCTTTCGAAGGCAGTATATATATGAGGAGGTCTTATAGATGTACCTTACCAATAGATGACAATATATGCTATGCTTAGTGCAAGTGAAATACCAAAGCCTCTATGATCATCAAGAAAATATGGTTTTGTAAGGTATTTTTATTATAATGAATTTCCATTGTGTTGTTGTCCACATGCTTATATTGAAACTATGAAATTTTAGTCCCAATTGTCAGGCCTTGGCCTTGATTCTATCCGAAACAGATCCTCTTGTTATAGGGCTTTAACATGTGCTTACCATTCAACATAGAAGTATATGATAAAATTTGTATTCATAAACAAATGAGCAATGATGACTAAAAAATGACACTAAATGAATGAAAAAACCACTGTTCTACGGGGATATGTCCATGTTTCCCATGTTCCCAAGGTGTATTTTTCTTGTAGGATGCTCCAAGAAACATTTTTCCACACATCTCTTTTGGGAAATGCGGTGAAACATAGAGGGAAATGCATTTCCACAAAAGGGTTTTTAATTTTTATCTTTTTTGGGATGATCGAAGAAATTTTTTTCTACATATCTCTATGGGAAATGTAGATGGAAACTTTTCCCGAATGTGAAGGATGCATTTTCTAAAAGGAGTATTTTAAGCTTTTCCATGTAAAAAAATGAGGTTTTGGATGTCTCTTAGAAAAAATGAGTTGCCAATTTTTATGGTGTCCCAAATGCTTCTACTTGCTTGTTTGACCATCCCTATACATGAAACCAAGACTGTGATTCTGTGTATTCCTTCTCCAAGTGACTCTTTATTCACGTTGTGTTCACTCTTTCCAATGCCATTGCAACCCTCGCCTAGTCCAATATACCATCATTTCGACACGAGTCGTTGATCCACATTGTACTTTTGACTAATCAATGCTAATTAAATTGTACTATGTCAATTTTGGATTTTTGGCCATGTTATTAGAACCCCATTGTCGAGGTTCCTAATGTAGTCAATGTTCTTTATCCACGTTGTGTTCACTCTTTCAAATGAAAGTGCAACCCACACCTAATCCAATATACCATCATTTCGACATGAGTAGTTGATCCACATGGTAATTTTGACTAATGAATACTCATTAAGTTGTGCTTTGTCAATTTTGGATCTTTGCCGATGTTATTAGAATCCCATTGTCGAGGTTCTTAGTGTGCTTGATGTTCAAGGTGATCAAAGTTTATAGAGATTTTTCCACTTTTAGTGGCATGTAGAAGTAATTGATTGATTTCTAGTAATAAAAGTTTGTTCCAATTATATATTGTGCGAGCTTTTAAAAGAAAAAAAAATCTCTATCACTTTTTGGATAATATCATTGTATTGTTTACATATATAATCACAAAATATAGCAATAAGTGAGACAAAAAACTAGATATGGAAGGCAACAAACCCCAAAAAATTATTATTTGTATACTCTTGGTTCTCTAGCACTTGTGGAATAAGTTGGAGAGCCTCCTTGGAGTGCTTTTCTACTAGGGTATTGAGTTCATGGTATATATGGCCACAAGAGAACCAATCCAACTTGTTTGATACCTTGAAAAATGTGAGCCAAATGAGGGGCCACTATGCTGACTTTGTCGCAGACTCAATCCACAACAAGTTTTGAATCCCCCAAAATATTTAGTTTTTTGCATCTTTTTGGTTGATCACATTAACAAGAGCCTAGAGAGTTGAAAATTCAACTCTCATGTTTGTGTCCATACTTGGAGCATATTTGATATGCAAAATATGAGCAAGGTTTTCATATTTCTTTCCACAATGATTTTATTTCATTGCTTTGATCTTTGATGTTGTGTCATCAATTAAAGATTCCATTCCTCCATTAGCAGGACTACCTACATACAAACCTCCACTTTCAGGTTTTGTTTCTTTAAGTGGTTCACGCCTAATTAATTTCTACTCATTGATGTTAGTTGGGTCATATGGTAACATTTCATCTACTTTTCATCAACCTTTAAATACAAAACTAGCATATCAAATGATTCACGCCCATTAACAAGAAAAAATAAATTGGCTACAATCCATTCTGGTGAGATGTTGGATATATTGAAACCATTCCCACAGGTTTCAGAAACCACTATGGCTCCAATTCAAGTTATGGATGGAAAGGAAAACTCCTTGCCAGAATCTCTTGGCAGTCAATCAAGTTCTCTTGTAGTTGCGTTTTTCAACAATGAAGATAATTGTAGTTTACAGTTTTCCATCAGTCCCCCATCTGAAGTATTGACTATAGATAAAGAATATGGAGTTAAACTGTCACCAGTGAACATGCCTACTGTGACAACATGTGATCTCTCAAATGGTACAGTTTCAAATTGTTCTGTAGTTTCTGCAGTTGATTCTGGATTAGATCATCATACCAGTAACAAGCAGAAAAACATATCTAAAAAAAAGTAGGTATTTCAACAAATGAATGTTCAAATAAGATGACAAAATCTGAGCACAAGCCTAAAAAGCAGTAGATGCAACATGTGTCATTGGTAGGAAGCTCTTCAAATATGGAAAGGGATTCAAAAGGAGAGGTGGTTGCATAGGAGTCTAAACTTAGTGGCTCTCACAGGTAGGTGGAGGAGTTACTTTTGAGTGAGACTTCATCATCTATCTCAAAAACTCCTTTAATGACAACCCTACAAAAGACAATTAAAGCTATTGATGGAGGGGCTAATTCTGACCTAGCTATAGAAATAGTTCCACATTCTTCACTACCAGAGCCTAATTTTGAAGCCCATCCTTGTGGTTCATTTAGAAATCCCACAAAATGTGAAAAGATACTATTGCCAAAGAATTCATCAGGAAACATGGTTAATGTTGTGGACACTCCCTCGTTAAGGATATTAGGAGTTTCATAATCTGTAGATGAGATCACCGAAAGGGATATTTCTAGGGGAACCTTGGAACCTTTACAAGATTTAGAATCTGTGAGTGAATTGATCATTGCTGATATGTCCTCATCTTTGGGAAGCTCTGGTGAGGGATATGAAGGAAAAACAAAAACTTCTGGGCTAGTTATAGAGTTTTCTACAAAGGATGTTGGAGTAGTAAAGAAAGTAGCAGAAGATATGAAGTTTGATAACAATAATTTTCTTGTAGGAACATTGAAGAGCCAAACATGAAATGAGAATGGCATTAACTCATATTCAAAACTTAGAAATGTGAAGAATAAAAAATTTGAATCAACAAGCGATAATGCTAGACAAAGCTTCAACAATAATTTTGTTAATTTTGTTATTGGAGAGAAGAAAGATCTTGGAAATGTTATCCATACTGAGCATGGAACTGTTTTAGCTTTTGATTCCCCATCTAAGTAGTCAAGTTCACCTGATGTTGACATAAACAAAGAGCAGACTTATTTTTCCAATTCTGTCATTGGAAAATAAAAATCTAGTTTGCATGCTGGGGAGAGAAAAATCAATACATGAGAGTAGATTGGAATCTCAGCTGGCTACACATGATAATGGAACAATGGTTGTTGATCAAAATATGCTCAAAGAGAAAAAGGGTGAAGTGTTAGTTATATATGAGCAGCCAACAAAAAATACAAGCAAGGTGTCTAAATGGGAATTACAATCAGAAGCTTCATCAGTCCTCCCTAAAGCTGATATGGCTATTTTGGAGGAAAAAGTAGGTTTTCTATCTGGTAACAAAGTTCTTGACTGCAAACAATATTTTGGATAAAGAAACAAAGGTAGGGTTAACCATGATAGTCCCAAAGTACTTGGGGAAGGTTCAACTGCCAATGTGAAGGCAATTGACACACAAGATAAGGGTCAAGTATCCACCACTAATAGTGATATTTGTGGAATGTGTTAGCCCCCCTATGAAATTCTTGACAAGCAAGTTGGGGGCTAGTTCACTCAGGAGCCTCCAAGGAATGTCTTTCCCCTGAAAATTCATCCTCCTTGGAGTCTCTGTGCGCTGTGCCTAACATATGGTTCCCCTGCTGATTCATTTCTCAAAAAGCCCATTATTGCCCTTTATACCCCTGCAAAACACCACATTGTCACCTCTGTTTCCCTTTTTTATTCTCCCCAATTCCTCCCCTAATCTCCCCAAAATCCCCTTTGGATTATTCCTTTACCTTTGTTCCCTCAAAATTCCCCTTAACCCTTTTACCGTTACCCTCCTTAGGCCTTGGAATGCACTAAAAGGGTTTAAAAACCCACTTTTCGACTATATGACAGGTCTAGCCCTTCTTCTGATAGCCCCATGCCCTTTTCCTTTCCCCATAAGACCCGGCGCTGTGACCAACACCAAATCCACTAGGCGCTTAGCCCTCCAAACCTTTCCCCGCGCGAAAAATCATCAAAAAACCTTTGCAAACGCGCATTTGGGGGTTTTAATATATTTGGTTTGATCGATGAATCTCCGCCGTCCATTAAACACTGGATCCAATGGCGCGGAGCGCGCCTGAAATAGTGGACCCTGCCTGCCATATGTCATACCTCCAAACCCGCTGGTAAATTCCGCACCACCGTTGCGCGCAGGGCGGTTTTCCTCGGAGCCCCAGCGATTCCACACAGCTGCTGCTGCGTGTCCTTGTGTACATTTTCAAAACCACCGTTATCTGCCGTTAAACCTATCCCCCGCTCGTTAGCGTCCGGATGAGGACGGCGCGCGAAATCACCGTGGACCGTCCGATCTCGGGTGCTCCATCCAACGGCTATCCCGCGTCATAGCTGCCCATTTGTTAACGAACCTGCACGTTTGTTAGCCCGTGTCCGCCGTGTATGTGGCCCACTGTCCGTCATCTCCCACCGTTGACCTCTCAGCGATCAACGGTTCCGATTTATCTCTCTGCCATTGGCTATTCCTCCATCACCCGGGTCTCCACGTCATTGTCCACTTGGCTGTCTGTACGCCACGTTACCCCCACGTGTACGCCCCGTACATTCTCCGTTTCCGTCACTATATCTTTGGTTTTGTCGTGTTTTTAATGTTTTCATTTGTTTATTACGGGTATTCTCTCTGTGTTTCATTATTCCTCCGCCAGAGCATTCCGCCATTGTTTTTCAAGATCTTTCCCCATTTCTCCATCTGCATGGCTTTTTCCTGCACATCCATTTCGTCCATCCACATCACCCGCCACCCTCGCCCATGGATTTCTTCACAGTCTTCGTGTCTTGCAGGGATATTTAGAAGAAATGGCTGCCATGATACACTTCTGCACTACCAGGACAGATGAACCCGAAGAAGATCTGTTTTAGGAGCAGAATTTATTAGAAAGGACCAAGGAAGGTGGAGACAGGGATTTCTATTAAAGAAACAGACTTCAAACCCTGTGGGAGATCAACCAGTGCCATTTAAAGCTCGAGCTAATCTTTCAGAGGCAGAAATGAAGCAGCAGAGTATTATAGGACAAAGCAAAGAAGATTAAGGCACGATAAAGAAGATCTTAAGCCTTAATCGGTGTTTAATAGGCAAAGCATCAGTTCACAGACCCCGAGGATCGATCAAAGGACCCTGAGCGCAGGAAAAAGGTAACATCAGGGTTTTTCGTCAGCATAATTTTTTTCTATATCAAGTATAGGGCACCCATACTGTCTTATTTATACACCTTGTCCCTAAAAGGAATTCCACCAGACAACAGTTCAAAACCACCGGAGCATTTATGTGACAGGCCTTTCGGTAGTTTATTTTATTTCTGTTCAAGACACCAGGAGTACTTCAGCCAAAAGATGTCAAGATCAAATCAGGAGCGGATCATTCTCTCACAAGGAAGGTGACAGAGATTAAATACATAGCATGTCAAGTAGAATGGGTTTCGGCCTTGCATTCATTTTTGTGTTTAAAGATACATTTAATTTTCACCTACTCTCTCAGTTGATCTTAGGTTCATCCTTTGCTATAAATCACAGAAGGAAACATTGTAATGGTTGTTGATGAGAAATCAGTGGAATGCAAGCATTGTTCCTATTTGAGACAAGTTCTCTGTGTATATTGTAAGATAGACTGAGATTAGATGTATTCAGACTGAATGTTCAAGCTATGGGCTATGATGTACCTAATTGGTGTTGTTTTTAAATATGACAAGCATGTTTCTTTGGATCCTGATCTAAAGCAGCTGGTGATGTTTCCTCTTTCTCTGTATTTGTGATTGACTTGCTCTTATGTTATGTTCCATTTCATTTCATTTCTACTGGTAGGCAACATAAGTATAATATAGGATTCACCCTTGATAGGTGCCCTATGTTTCCTGCTCTCCTTACCTCAATGTTTTCTGCTTATATGTGTATCTGAATGTTGATTTCAATTGATTTAACCAGTGTAGTGGATGATATTTCCTGCTCTTTGATGTATGAATTAATGAAATCTGTGTTTAGATGTTCTTGGTAGGATTTAGTTGAATGTGTTGAGAACCTGGGAGGTTCAGAATCCTATATCTACCTCACTAGGAGCTTACCATCCCAATTAAACCTTTCCAAGATCCCTTGTTTTACCTCTAATTCTGTCCAAGCAGGCCTGGAGTTAAATGACCTCTGGCCTGATCTATAGACAGAGTTGGTTGGTTCTCCTCCTTCATTTTCAATCCTTTGTGTCCCATTCCAAATATCTCCTTCAAGATCCAAATGCTCTAGATGACTAGCCCAACTGAAAGCTTGCACATTGATTACAAATAAATCCTTTCTTGACTCCATAGCCCAATGGATTTGATGTTCTTTGAGTTATATGTCTCTGCCTAAGCTTCCTCTTTGCTCGTCCTTGTCACATATTGGTCCTTCTTTTCCTGATTCCCTCCAACCAAACACAAACAATCAAACCAACAACCCTGAGCCTACAACTAGCCTAAAATCATAACTTAGAGTTTCAAAGATATATCTTTTGACTTGTATAGAGAGATCCCTCTCTGGACCTAGGAGGGATAGATCCTAAGGTCCCAAATTAGTTCTATGTTGTCTCATCTTTTGGTCTCTGTCAACCTGGCCAAAACATGGGAACCCCAACATAATGGCGACTCCGCTGGGGAATTCTGAGTACATTTCACCTTAAACATTCGTAAAAACCTCAGAAACTTAGAACTCTGGTTAGGTTGACAGTAAGTCACCCCTTTCTTGAATCAACCTCCATTATTGAATATCCACCATACTCTTAGACAAAGCCTGGAAAGGGCCAGGTAGCCTCCAGATCTCATCCTCTTTTTAGAGGTGACATATCTGGTAAATGCCCTCCCAGTCAATCTCTGGTTGGAGCTTGCTGTTTTAGAGGAGATTCCTGAAAGGTGACAGTGCCTGAGCACTGTGGTGGACAGTGTACCCCCTAGAAACATCCTAAACCCTCCACCTGGCGACTCCATTGTTCCTAAACGAAAAGACTCCACTGGTGATCAGTAGGCCTGCTGATTATATTGGTTTCACAAAAGACTCCACTGGGAGACCAGTCCCTGAGACAACATTAACCACAGTAGAAGTGACAAATAGGGTTAAGCTGCTTGGCTTATAAACAACATTCTGGCTTTCAGAACCATCCACACAAGAGCTTATCCCAACCCTGACCCACCGGAAATAGTTGAAAATCCAGAGAGTATCCTCAAAGGAGCTCCTACACCTAAAAGACCAACCATTTCCAACCACATTCTTAGAGCTAATTCTGCACCAGAAAACCTAACAGCTCTAGCACATTTCCTCCCTGACCTAGACATACCTAATAGACTACCGAGAACTAGGTCATTCAATCATCCAGACCAGCAAGACCTCGAAGTTTACAATACACCATCTAACAGTGGTCAAAACACTAGGGACAGTGAAACCCCTCCTTCCACACCACCTGATTTTCACTTCCTCCAAAACTTGGGGCTCTCTCACCCTAGATCTGCTCAACAGACTTCTGCTGGTCCAAACATCCCTGTCATCCAAATACCAGCTGCTCAAGCTAACCCTATACCCCATCAGAACATCATTATGGCAGCCTGGTATGCACCTTTGCTTTTACCTCAACCCTTGTTACCCTTACCCAATGATTATCAGTCAAAAATCCCACACTTCACTGCTAAAGAGTCCATAACAGCTCAGCCACATGTAGATAAAATGGAGGACTCTTTTGATTGTATGGAAATTGATGATGAAACAATCAAAATGAGGATCTTTGCCCAAAGCTTAGGGGGTGAGGTGAAGAAATGGTTTAAAGGATTGCCTCCTGGCAGCATTCAAGATCTCCCTGAATTATACCAGACCTTCATAAACAAGTGGGAGGCTAGAGCAAACCCTCGCCAGCTCCTAGCAGAATACATGTCCCTCAAGAGGAATGTAGGAGAGAGTGTTCATGATTACACCACTAGATTCAACATCATTTATAATGCTCTCCCTCCACACATGAAACCTCTACAAGGTATGGCCCTAGCAAAATATCCTAATGGATTTGATGCTGACATGGCCTATGAGCTTAGAGATAAAGAGTATACCACACTGGAAGACATGCAGAAAGGAGACATAACCATAGAAGAAAAATTAATGGAAAAAAGGGCAAGACTAAAAGCTGAAAAGAGGGTAACATATAGGGATGACAACATAACTTCCACATCTGATCCAAAATATGACAGACTGTCTAAAAATTTGGAAGAACTGCAACAAATAAATAAGAGGATGGTTTTCCAAAACAACAAGCAAAACAGAAACCAGAACCAAAACATTAGAAAAAACAATGCTGCTCCCAATAGACAAAGAGAGTCAGACCAACAAATCATTCCCCCATTTCAAGAATTTTTTTTAGATGAAGACGAGGGAATCATTGAAGAGTCTGAAGGGAATACAATAAACATGTTTGAAACTAAAGACTCAATCCTAAATTATGATTCAGAAGAAGACCAGCCCTCCACCACTGGTTATGATGAGGAATGGTTGGAAACTGAGAATTACAGATTAGGATTTGAAGATGCCATGCTACAGGTCAGGGAAAAATATGAACTTAGGAGCAAGAAAAGCCAAGATACTTTCAAAACGAAGACTCCTGAGGTAACCATAAGGAAAAGACCTGACAAAACTTCTAAAGCAACCTTTGTAAATAACAAAACAGCAGCAGAAAGTTCTGGTAAACATAAGGAGAAGGACAACCAGGACACCGAAAAACAAATTCAACCAACTAGCAGTACCAGCACTTCAGTTAGTACTCCTGATACAACTGTTCCAAACCTTGTACATAGTGAGAAAACACCAAATGACTCAGCTACCAAGGCAACAAATAAAACGGAGTCAAGTGTTTCCAAGACACAGTCCACTTTCAATTTAGAGAGTGAACTTGCAAAAATCAAAATTTCTGTACCATTATCTGAGCTGGCCACTCAGGATGTATATAAAGGCCAAATTTTGAAAGCATTGAATCTAGGGGAAAACAATGATACTGTAAATCTGAATGATGATCAACCAGCCCTGCTCTTTGGTCCAAAAATTGAAGGAAAGTTTCAGGAAGGGGTAGTTCCGCCTTTTTATATCAGTCTCAATATTCATGACAAGATCCTCCATAATGCCATGCATGACTCTGGTGCATCACACAATCTAATGCCTAAGGTAGTGATGGAAAGGCTAGGCCTAGAAATTACCAGACCTTACAAAGACTTATACTCATTTAACTCTAGCAGAGTAAAATGTCTAGGACTGATCAAGGATTTATGTGTGAGTTTAACCCAGATTCCTGCTAAATGTATGGTCATGAATGTTGTGGTGGCAGATGTGCCACCAAAGTATGGCATGCTATTGTCAAGATCATGGGGAGCCAAACTGCAAGGGACAATGCAGATGGATGGCTCATATGCCACTATCCCCATATTTGGCCAACTTAGAAGACTGTATAGAGAGTCTCAGATGAAATTCCTAGTCAGTAGCCCCGAGAAACCTGAAAACTCGCCATTATACTCTGTACATACAGATCTAGACTCTTTTATCCTCTACAATGATCAATCCTCAGAAGAGCCGAGATCAGATAATGGAAATACAAACATACATCCCATGGATTTCAACATAATGGCTACTCTGGAAGAATACGAAGAGGAAGACCATGGGAAAACTGCTGAAAATATAACTCTGAATGAAATAGAAACAGGACAAAAACAGCAAGCTAGCCACCTCCCTGATCTCCATGCCCAAAATGACCCCCATCCTAGCACAAACCTCACAACTCAAAAAAATGGCGAATCCAGCTGTAGGGGAGGGGATGAAGACGAAGTAAACAACGAACCCCTGTGGGAAATGAAATTTGATGGGTCTTGTACTAGACAAAGCACTGGAGCAGGAATGTGGCTGCATAACACTGAAAATGATCACGCAGAGAGCCACGCTGTCAATCTACATTTCAAATGCACGAATAAAATTGCAAAATATGAGGCTCTGATCTTGGGCTTAAATCTGTTGAAAAAATTAGGAGCCCGTAGGATAGCTGTGAGGGGAGACACAGAGTTAGTGATCAAACAAGTGAATGGTGAGTACTCAGAAAAACACCCCAGGCTTAGGGCATACAGGAATGACACTCTAGATTTGCTGAAAACGTTTGTTGAATATGAGTTAGTATTCATTCCTAGGGGGAAAAATGCAGTTGCAAATGGATTAGCTTGCCTAGCTAGCTCATATCCTAAGGCCCCAGTTGACCAAAAAATTATCATTCAGACCAAATTCAAGCCTGTAGTGCCAGATAATGAAAAATATTGGCAGGTTTTTGAAGGAGACAAACAAATTGAGGATTTCCTAATAGGCAAAAATGAGTTTGAATTTTCTGATTCAGACTCTAAATTTGACAACATCTGCCTAGATAAAGATTCCTCAGATGAGGAAGAAACACCCTGTAACATAGCAATAAACCTTTTTTCTGATAAAGCTGGAGATTTGAATAAAGACAGTGAAAACGCAGAAAATGAAGAGGTTGAAGTGCTGCAGGCCAAAGACAAGAATATACCCAGAGGCCTAGCACCCTTATAGGACCTCTTTGATTTCAATGATGTAGCAAAGAAGCCCACAATAGAACATGCTGATTCTGATGTGGAAGAATGCAACATAGGCACTGGAGATAGGCCCAAAATGATAAAACTGGCTAAGTCTATACCTGAAAACATGAAGAAGAAATACATTGACCTGTTTAAGGAATTCATTGATGTGTTTGCATGGAGCTATGAAGACTTAAAGGCCTATGACACCAAAATCATACAACACAAGATACCACTAAAAGAAAATCAGAAGCCTTTCAGACAAAAACTCCGTAGGATCAATCCAAAACAATTGCCTGCAGTTGAGAAAGAAATTAGAAAGATGTATGAAGCAGGCATAATAGTCCCGGTAAGGTTTTCTGATTGGGTGTCTAACTTAGTGGCTGTAAGGAAGAAGACAGGGGAGATCAGGCTATGCATAGACTTCAGAAACCTCAATAGAGCCTCCCTAAAAGACAACTACCCTTTGCCTAGAATGGAGCATATCCTACAGAAGGTAGTAGGCTCTAAGAGAATCTCCCTGCTTGATGGTTTTTCAGGATACAACCAAGTTCTGGTACTCCCAGAAGATCAACTCAAAACAACTTTTACCACTCCATGGGGCACCTTCATGTACTTGAAAATGCCTTTTGGATTGATGAATGCTGGAGCTACCTTCTAGAGAGCAATGGATATTGCTTTCTCAGAGGAGATAGGACACTTCATAGTTATCTACTTGGATGACTTGACTGTCTTTTCTAAAACTGAAGAAGAACATCTGAAACATCTGAGGAAAGTTTTTGAAAAATGTAGAAGGTATGGTCTATCCCTAAATCCTAAGAAGACTGTTTTTGGGTTGCAAGAAGGTAAACTTCTTGGCCACATTATATCTGAGAAAGGGATTAGGATAGACCCATAGAGAGTTGAGGGAATACTTCAAATTACACATCCAAGAAACATCAAGGAATTGCAGTCCTTCATAGGGAAGATCAATTTCCTCAAGAGATTCATTCCTAATCTGGCAGAGCATCTTAGAAAAATGACTGAAATTCTAAAGAAAGATGCAGGAATTAAGTGGACTGTTGAAGCCAAAAAATATTTTGAGTCAGTAAAACTTGCTCTCACTCAGGCCCCTGTCCTTATCAGCCCTGACTTCTCAAAAGATTTTCTGATCTTTTCATTTGCTTCCCAACATACAATAGCTGCAGTTTTGCTGCAGAAAAATTCAGAAGGTAATGAACAGCCTATAGCCTTCTTCAGTAAAGCCTTAAGAGATGCACCCTTAAAGTACAACATCATGGAAAAGTAGGCCTATGCCCTGATTAAGGCCTTGAAAGACTTTAGGGTGTACATTCTGCATTCTCACACCATTTCTTTCGTTCCAAATATAGTGGTTAAGGATATCTTGTCCCAAGACCCTGATGGGAAAAGGGGCAAATGGATTGCTACAATCTTGGAATACGACCTTGAAATAAAACCCACTAAGCTGATCAAAGGTCAAGGCCTGGCCCAATTAATGGCTGAAACAAATTTGCAGGCCTTGGATATTAACATGATGAATGCCTTAGATGAGTAGGAAGGATTGCCCCATCCAACTATTGAGGAGCAGTTTCAGAACTCTCCTTGGTATACCGACATCCTTTATGTGCTCACTAGTCTTAATGCCCCTCCAGAACTGTAAAAAAAAAAGGCCAGATTCATAAAACTCAAAGCTAGAAATTACTGCATTTTGAATGAGAGTCTATATTGGAAAAATCCAAATGGCCTTTTGCTGAAGTGTTTGTCTGAAACTGAAGCTGAAAGAATCAAACAAGAATTCCATGCTAGGGAGTGTGGAGGCCACCTGAGTTGGAAAACCACTGCAAATAAGATACTCAGGGCTGGTTACCATTGGCCTACCCTCTTCGGTGATGTTCATAAAATGATACTTGTTTTTCATAAATGCCAAATCTTTGAGGGAAAAAGAAAGCTCCTTCCCTTCCCTTTGCAATCGATCACCATAGAAGGTCCTTTCATGCAATGGGGCCTAGAATTTATAGGAGAAATTCATCCTGCCTCCTCTGGACAACATAAATGGATCCTAACTGCTACAGATTACTTCACTAAATGGATAGAAGCTATACCCACTAGGAATGCCACTGTCTCTGTCATCATTAGGTTCCTAGAAGACTTCATCTTATCCCGTTTTGGTTGTCCAAGGAAAATAGTCACTGACAATGCTGCTGCTTTCGGATCCAAAATAATGGTTGATTTTTGTCACAGGTACGGAATAGAACTTGGACATTCAACTGCCTATTACCCCCAGGGTAATGGCCTAGCTGAGTCATCAAATAAAAGCCTGGTTACAATCATTAAGAAGCTGCTGGAAGAGAACAAAAGGTCATGGCATAAAAAGTTGATACATGCCTTGTGGGCAGACAGGCTCACTACAAAGAAATCCATTGGCATGTCACCCTTTCAGCTGGTTTATGGGACAAAAGCAGTTTTTCCTACTAGTCTTGGAGTTCCAGTGATTAAACTTATCCAAGAAATTCAGTCAGAGGAAAACATTATGGTAAGGATAATCAATGAAACTATACATCTGCAGCAAACAAGAGAGCAGGTTTATGACAGAGCTATCAGATTCCAAGAAAACATAAAAAGACAGTTTGACAAAAGAACCAAAGCTTCAAATTTCAAGGTTGGAGACAAGGTTCTGAGATGGGATTTGAGAAGAGAGGACAAAGGCAAACATGGAAAATTTGACAGTTTGTGGCAAGGTCCATATATCATACAAGCCACTCTGGGTCCTAATGCGTTTTTTTCTGCAAGAACTTGATGGCACAGAGTTGTTTGGGGGTCCTGTCAATGGTAGGATGCTCAAACACTACTTTTATTGAGTTTTGTTTCCAGTTTCATTTCCATTTTACATACCATTGCAGATTTTATTTTTGTTTTCAAGAAAAGAGAAAATATTCCAAAAACAAGAAAGTCAGAGGTTCAGACATGCCCAAACAAGGACCTCTAGAAGTGCAAAATATTGGCTCTAATAAACTCAAAATCTGAGCCAAGGCAAAGTGAAAACAGCTGGTCTTAATATGCCCAAAATCTAGACCGACAAAGAAGAAAGAAATCAGCTCTAACATGCACAAAATTAGAGCTGAAGGAAAAGGAAGAAGTGACTCTAATATGCTCAAAACCTGAGTCACAAGAAAGAAAGAAGAAGGTTTCAAAGTTGCAGAATTACATGCCTTCACAATTTTGTCTTCTACAAGTTTCTGTCCAGCAAGTCAAATAGTCTAATCCTGGCTTGGCTGTGTTTAAATTTCCTGTCTTAGAATGTAGGTGAAGAAACCTGTTGGACAGTTTAATCCCAACAGGTAGTAGAATGGGTAGAGAAACATGTGAGGCAAACAATCTAATCTAGCCTCATGGAGCAATAAGGGTAGAATTAGAATAGGTTTTTTTTTTTTTTTGCAAAATAAAATGTAAAGGGTCTGCTAGTTCAAATGCACCCAAGGGAAAACTGTTAGAGCTCTAGTTTAGGTAGGTAGATTGGTTGGGAAAATGTTTCTACTGATTTGTGTATCCAAAATATTGTGGCAGCTGAAAATCAAAGAAGGAAGATGGCTTATGATATCAGGCATCTGGCCTACTCCAAAGATCATATCTGGTTTCTTGACTCCTCCAAGGAGAAGCCATCCCCATGTGAAGCCACTGTTAGCCCCCCTATGAAATTCTTGACAGGCAAGCTGGGGGCTAGTTCGCTCAGGAGCCTCCAAGGAATGCCTTTCCCCTGAAAATTCATCCTCCTTGGTGTCTCTATGTGTTGTGCCTAACATATGGTTCCCCTGCTGATTCATTTCTCAAAAAGCCCATTATTGCCCTTTATACCCCTGCAAAACACCACATTGTCACCTCTGTTTCCCCTTTGTCTTCTCCCCAATTCCTCCCCTAATCTCCCCAAAATCCCCTTTGGATTATTCCTTTACCTTTGTTCCCTCAAAATTCCCCTTAACCCTTCTACCGTTACCCTCCTTAGGCCTTGGAATGCACTAAAAGGGTTTAAAAACCCACTTTCCGACTATATGACAGGTCTAGCCCTTCTTCTGATAGCCCTGCACCCTTTTCCTTTCCCCATAAGACTTGGGGCCATGACCAGCAACAAATCCACTAGGCGCTTAGCCCTCCAAACCTTTCCCCGTGCAAAAAATCATCAAAAAACCTTTGCAAACGCGCATTTGGGGGTTTTAATATATTTGGTTTGATTGATGAATCTCCGCCGTCCGTTAAACACCAGATCCAATGGCACGGAGCGCACCCGAAATAGTGGACCCCCCCTGCCATACGTCATACCTCCAAACCCGCCGGTAAATTCCGCACCACCGTTGCGCGCAGGGCAGTTTTCCCCGGAGCCCCAGCGATTCCACACAACTGCTGCCGCATGTCCTTGTGTACGTTTTCAAAACCACCGTTCTCCACCGTTAAACCTATCCCCCGCTCGTTAACATTCGGACGAGGACGGCGTGCGAAATCGCCATGGACCGTCCGATATTGGGTGCTCCATCCAACGGCTATCCCGCGTCGTAGCTACCCGTTCGTTAATGAACCTGCACGTTTGTTAGCCCGTGTCCGCCGTGTATGTGGCCCACTATCCGTCATCTCCCACCATTGATCTCTGAGCGATCAACGGTCCCGAGTTATCTCTCTGCCATTGCCTATTCCTCCGTCACCTGGGTCTCCACGTCATTGTCCACTTGGCTGTCCGTACGCCACGTCACCCCCACGTGTACGCCCCGTACATTCTCCGTTTCCGTCACTATATCTTTGGTTTTGTCGTGCTTTTAATGTTTTCATTTGTTTATTACGGGTATTCTCTCTGTGTTTCATTATTCCTCCGCCAGAGCATTCCACCATTTTTTTTCACGATCTTTCCCCATTTCTCCATCTGCATGGCTTTTTCCTGCATGTCCATTTCGTCCATACACATCACCCGCCACCCTCGCCCATGGATTTCTTTAGAGTCTTCGTGTATTGCAGGGATATTTTGAAGAAATGGCCGCCATGATACACTTCTATGCTACCAGGACAGATGAACCCAAAGAAGATCTTTTTTAGGAGCAGAATTTATTAGAAAGGACCAAGGAAGGTGGAGACAGGGATTTCTATTAAAGAAACAGACTTCAAACCCTGTGGCAGATCAACTAGCGCCATTTAAAGCTCGAGCTAACCTGTCAGAGACATAAATGAAGTAGAAGAGTATTATAGGACAAAGCAAAGAAGATTAAGGCATGATAAAGAAGATCTTGAGCCTTAATCGGTGTTTAAGAGGCAAAGCATCAGTTCACAGACCCCAAGAATCGATCAAAGGACCCTGAGCACAGGCAAAAGGTAACATCAGGTTTTTCGTCAGCAGAATGTTTTTCTATATCAGGTACAGGGCACCCATACTGTCTTATTTATACACCTTGTCCCTGAAAGGAATTCCACCAGACAACAGTTCAAAACCACCAGAGCATTTATGTGACAGGCCTTTCGGTAGTTTATTTTATTTCTGTTCAAGACACCAGGAGTACTTCAGCCAAAAGATGTCAAGATCAAATCAGGAGCGTATCATTCTCTGACAAGGAAGGTGACAGAGATTAAATACATAGCATGTCAAGTAGAATGGGTTTCGGCCCTGCATTCATTGTTGTGTTTAAAGATACATTTAAT
This sequence comes from Pinus albicaulis, assembly GCA_034641835.2. Taxonomy (NCBI): domain Eukaryota; kingdom Viridiplantae; phylum Streptophyta; class Pinopsida; order Pinales; family Pinaceae; genus Pinus; species Pinus albicaulis. The sequence goes on along the minus strand of CM076575.1, from coordinate 2,011,962,936 downwards.
TTTCACCTACTCTTTCAGTCGATCTTAGGTTCATCCTTTGCTATAAAGCACAAAAGGAAACATTTTAATGGTTGTTGATGAGAAATCAGTGGAATGCAAGCATTGTTCCTATTTGAGACAAGTTCTCTATGTATATTGTAAGATAGACTGAGATTAGATGTATTCAGACTGAATGTTCAAGCTATGGGCTATGATGTACCTGATTGGTTTTGTTTTTAAATATGACAAGCATGTTTCTTTGGATCCTGATCTAAAGCAGCTGGTGATGTTTCCTCTTTCTCTGTATTTGTGATTGACTTGCTCTTATGTTATGTTCCATTTCATTTCATTTCTACTGGTAGGAAACAGAAGTATAATATAGGATTCACCCTTGATAGGTGCCCTATGTTTCCTGCTCTCCCTACCTCAATGTTTTCTGCTTATATGTGTATCTGAATGTTGATTTCAATTGATTTAACCAGTGTAGTGGATGATATTGCCTGCTCTCTGATGTCTGAATTGATGAAGTCCATGTTCAGATGTTCTTGGTAAGATTTAGCTGGAAGGTTTGGGAACACCGGGGATTAGTGTTAGCCCTGTCCACTAGGATCTTTGCACGACCAGCTAGCCTTTCTAAGATCCCTTGTTTTACCCCTAATTCTGCCCAAGCAGGCCTAGAGTTAAATGACCTCTGGCCTGATCTATAGACAGATTTGGTTGGTTCTCCTCCTTCATTTTCAATCCTTTGTCTCCCATTCCAAATATCTCCTTCAAGATCCAAATGCTCTAGATGACTAGCCCAACTGAAAGCTTGCACATTGAACACAAATAAATCCTTTCTTGACTCCATAGCCCAATGGCTTTGATGTTCTCTGAGTCATCTGTCTCTGCCTAAGCTTCCTCTTTGCTCATCCTTGTCTTATATTGGCCCTCCTTTTCCTGATTCCCTCCAACCAAACACAAAAAATCAAACAAACAACCCTGAGCCTACAACTAGCCTAAAATCATAACACCTGAGCTCTAAAGACATATCCTTTGACTTGTATAGAGAGATCCCTCTCTGGACCTAGGAGGGCTAGATCCTAAGGTCTGAAAGTGGTTCTATGTTGTCTCATCTTTTGGTCTCTGTCAACCTGGCCAAAACATGGGAACCCCAACAAAATGTCTCCTCAACTTCAGGTATCATATTTTCTTGTTGGAAGTGAAGGCAAGCGGGATTTAGTAGCTAGATTGACAGAAAAGGAGAATAAAATTTCTTCCAATGTTTTTGCGAAGAATAATGTTGCAATATTGGTGATGTTGCCAAGGTAGTAGTTGTCAACAAATAGAAGAAAAAGAAGGATTTTTCCAGTAAGGCAAATGTTGCAGCTCTCACTGGGATTTATATAGTATTTATAAGGTTCAAGAGGAGAAGGAGGAAGATGTGAACCTTCCAGAACCATCCAAAATAGTAACCAATGTTTTCAAGAGTAAGACTTCTTCAAAAGATTTTGAGAAGCAAGTCTTAAAAGAAGTGGATGATTGGGAAGATGTAGTCGAGCTTTCAAATCCTATGAATCAAGTAGCTATTTTAGTTACTGAATGTTCAGGAGACAGAAAGTACTCCAGATATTTTTTGTTGACAATCAAGGATTATTGCAAAGATCTACCAAATCATTTTGAAAAATTTCCAGACATTATTGAATTAATTGGAAATTCCCAAGCACTTGCGAGTCATGTAGGAGAGGCTAATGGATTAGCAAGCACTGCAAGAGGACTTGACAGGCAGCTGAGTCGGAATTATCTACTTGAACATCATAGGAGCAATACGTCCAATCTGGATGATGATATATGGGCCAAGCTAGTGGATGATTTTGTTGATGGTTGTGATATGCTAATGGATGCAGATCTTAGTGGTTCCTCTATTGTGTTTCAACCTGGCCAAGGTTATAATATTGGCTTTTCAAGAAATACCTGCGCAACAAAAATGAGTATGAATGTGATCCTTCCTGGAGGGCCTTATGTGCAAGCAGCACTTCCACAATTTGGACTAGTGAGAAATAATTCTGAACCTGATAGGTGGTAGCATGCTTCTGGTTCAAAGAAGGGTTTGATTCCTCCTCCACAGCCTTCTCTGCCCATAATTCATATATCAGAGAAACGATATGAAGTGGGCAAGGTTTCTTATGAGGATCAGTTGAAACAAAGACAAATTAAATCCATCCTTAATAAATTAACGCCCCAAAACTTTGAGAAAATTTTTGAGCAGGTAAAAGAAGTGAACATTGAATTGGCATCATGTCTTCATGGTATAATATCTCAAATATTTGACAAAGCCTTGATGGAGATTTTTTTTGTGACATGTATGAAAAATTCAGTTTTCATCTTGTTGTAGGAATACCAGAATTTTATGAACATAATGAGAAGGTTGCTTTCAAGCAAGTTCTTTTGAACAAATGTCAGGAATAATTTGAAAAAGATGAAAGAGAAGAGGTAGAGGCTGAGAAAGCAGAAGAGCATGGTGAAAAAAGACTTTCAATAGAAGAAATACAGGATAAGAATGCTGCAACACGACGATGAATGCTGGGAAATATAACATTTATTGGTGTGATTTATAAAGAAAGTATACTGACTGAAAGAATTATGCATGCATGCATCAAGAAATTAATTGGTGAATTTCAACATCCAGAGGAGGAAAATGTTGAAGCTTTGTGCAAACTGATGAGCACTATTGGTCATATGATAGGCCAAGGAACATATTGATGCTTACTTTGATAGGATGACAAAAATGTCCAATAACCAAGGGCTTCCCTCTAGGTTGAGGTTCATGTTGAAGGATTTGACTGATCCGAGGAGGACTGGATGGCAACAAAGGAAGAAAGTTGAGGGCCCCAAGAAAATATAGGAAGTGCATCAGGATGTTGTGCAAGAACTAAATGGATAGGGAGGTCGCTCTCGAGGTACCAATATGGGACATTCAAGTTGGAGACTTGTGACACCACTTGATCATGGTGTGAGAGGACCTGTGATGCCACCTTCATGGCAGATGCAAAAACAGGTTCACTTCCACATATGGGTGGGATTAAAGGGCCACAACCCCATGTGGGACCATGTGACTATGGATTCACTAGTCAAGATGCTTGGATTGTGGATAGGGATCAATTTCAAAATCAGTCTATGCTAACCCCTTCAACACACAGAGCTTTTGATGATGGCCACTTGACTCTTGGTCCCAAGGGAGGTCTTAACAAGGGAATAAGAGGGAGGGCTCAACCTCTGCCATATGCTAAGAGTGCTCTAGCATATATTCCACCATTCACATCTTGAGTAATAGACGAACAGGTGCATGTCCGATTTCTGGTTGTAGTTTTTATTGGATGCCAGTTGGTATGAGGGATGAAATTTTGACAAGGACTTATGCTGCAGAAAAGCCTTTATTTGCAAAATAATGTGTCCAGGGAAGAAATGTTTTGTATAATCACATAAGAGAGTTTAAGAATTCATACTCATCAGGTGACAGAGGTGGGAAGATTGCAAATTATGAATTTCAATTGTAAGAACATTCTTCTCAAATAATTTTGAGTTCATAATTCATTGAGTTTCAACTTAGGAAAAAGGCTGAAATGGCAATCAAATAATATAGGTGCATTCCTTTACAAAGCTTCCATGTATTTTCATTATGTCTTTTAGAGAAGTCGATAGGTTTCCCTGGCTTTTTCTTAATTTTTCATGGCATACCATCCAATGTGAGAGATTTGAAGGAGGCAACTTTTTGTGTGGATGACCTTAAAGCACCATTGTTCCATTCAACTATGGTTTCACTTTCAATATTAGATTCTTTTTCCAGGAAAGATGTTGAAATTGATATTTTTTGGAATCTACTTACACATTTATGCAAGTCTGAGCCTATCTTGCTAAATCAAGGACAACTTACTGAAGGGTAATATGAAATTTTGTGTTTGTTCTTATTCGAGTTTGAATTTATTCAAGGACTGTTAGAGTCTATGGTCATTTGCGATTATGAATTATAACTATATATAATTTTGATGTTTCTAGGTTGGATACTGTACTATTTTCATTGGAGGATGCTACTGTGGATGCGCCCATGCTCCTGAGTTCCTTGGTCATGCAGGGTCAAAATCCACTAAGCCGATTCCATGTCATTAGAACAATTTTGCATCCTTCCTGGGAAACAAATCCATTACGGAATAGGATTTTCCCAAGAAGGAATTTACAACATGCAACCAAAAAATTACAAGCAATGTTAGTTTGTCTTTCCAAGGCATATGATAGAGAAAATTGGATTTATTTAGGGCTACTCATCCATATAGGGTTCCATGTGCAATTGGTTAACTAGATAATGAATTGTCTTTCCTCAATATATGTGCAATTATAATTAATGGCTCAGACTATTCTTCTATCATGCCTACAAGAGACCATGGGTAGGTATGACTAATGTCTCGTCTGCCATTTTTCACTGTAGAGTAGGTGGTATCAACAGAGTTATAACAGAGTAGAAAAGAACTATAAGCTTGACAACTATACAAATAGGATTTGCCTTAAACTTGACATATTTACTCTTTGTTGATTATGTTTTGCTTTTGGGTGATATGACTAAGGTAGATGCAATTATGCTGAAGGACCCCACCCTTGAAAAACTAAAATTTCTACCTTAAAAACTACCAACAATTGAGGAGCTACAAGAATCAACGCCATCTTTGATTTGAACCTCAATAGTCTTATTATCTATGAGTATTTATTTAATCACAATGACCAGTAGATTCTCCTCTTGGATTATTTCTCTCATTCTATTTATTAGTAAAATCCACAAAATGTATCCTTACATTTGAATCTTGGGAAAAAACATATAATTTTTATCATTTAAATTATCCATATCTCTTGGAGCCCAAAAATCCATTTGATTTGGGTAAGCTTTATGTATAACCTCAAAAGCAACCCTATTATAAGCTGAAGGACCATTATGTCCTCTTGAGTCTTGAAAAAGTATGATGGAATGAAATTAGGTGAAGGCCAGATCTAGGTTTACCATGTTAGAACCTAGGTTCATTAAGTTGACGACCTTGGTTTGAAGATATCCACCATACAAACTAGGACCACCCATACTTATCATTGCCATCTCTCTTTCATCATCAAGATTAACATACTGAGGACCTATAACCTGTGGAGGCCCAAGGTAGTAATTGCAATGTAATTTATTAAAATACATGCCATTTCTTATTATGAGATTTACCACATCTGAAAATGGCATCATTCACGTCATGTTGAAGAAGTCTACAAATTAGGTCAACATAATTTTTTTCACATTTGCGACTTCCCTCACATTTGTTGGTTCTTGAAGCTCGAGCACTTTCATAAGAAAAGTAGGCAAAGTCAACAACAAAAATCATCCACTCTCCTTTCATTTTCTAATATTATAATGAAGTTTTATTAGAGACATTGTTTGTTTTGCTTAGAAAAGGGTTTGCTCTTGGTTTTATGTGACTTTCAATTTATCATATGTATCATGTTGATAAATGGGAAATAATAATGTGTGACATTTATCTTGCAGAAATTGATGTTGAATGAAAGGATACACAGTTTAACCAAGCTACTATTCACTTTGGTAAAGGCAGAGGAACATCTTAAAAAACTACTTAAGAATACACCATATACAAAGTTTGACCATAAGTAATATATGCATTTTTCTTTTGTAGATATGTTCTTTTTTCTACCCAAGATATCACAACAAGAAAAATATTGATATTGTAGAAATTGTTTGAGGACCTCCCTGAGGTCGATTTTTCTGATGCCCTATTTGATTGATTCTTTCTCATATGTCAGGAAGACTTTAAATATGAATTAATATGTTTGTGAAACAAATAAAATTCAAATTTTATAGATATAAAAGATAAAAAAAAAATGTCAATGTCTTCGTTTGATTGTTACTTGACTCTGTTGTGGGCAGGTTACAGGAAATTTGATTGGAAAAAGGATGGGGAGACAATGCATATCATGTCTCGGATATGGTTCATTCACTGTTAGAGATCGCTTAGACACCCAAGCCATCAACTTTGGAAATGTTTCTAGTAGGAATTCCTATGGTTTTTAATGTTTTGATTATATCACCTCATGGTTATTTTGGGCAAGAAAATGTTTTAGGAATGCCAGACACAACATCAGTGGATAGGTAAATTTTTTTTTATAATTGCAATTTCCATTCCATTATATCCTCTCTTTATTGTTTGATTGTATTTTGGACGTTTATTTTGATTTTGTTTTTGTTTTAACTATGAAATTGAAAATACTTAGTACTGTGTCCATTTAAACAACAACCAAAGTTTGAAGATGAAATTAGTATTACACTATATTGATTGGAATCGTTATAGCTATTTTGTGTTAAAATATTTTCATGACTATTAGAAAAATTTACTTTCATGTTGTTATTTGAGTACATGTTGTTTATACACTTGACTAAGTTCATGCATTAGAAAATGAAATGTTGTTGTGAATAAAACGACAAGGATTAAACATCACACCTCAGATTATTTGTTTTCACAAGTTATCTACAACTTGAGATTTTTAGCATATAACTTAGTTGACATGATTGTTCCTAAGCTTTCCTTGAAAGTTGAATACTAAGTTACTAAGGTATTCTTTTCTATATATGGTGATGTTTTATTTGCTTTGTTTATATAGGGTATCTGGCCACATTATAGTGGAAATTATCACCCAATGAAGAAAATTTGTTCGAGTTTCTTACTTGTATGGGGAAAAATGGCTTTGACATTGCTGGTGTTGAGGTATATGTTGTATAAAGTATTTTTAGTCTAATTTAGTTTATATTCTAGTGTTCATTTTATTTCATGTTTTACACTCTGCATTGTATCTTCTTTTGTTTTCAGAAAATGAACTCAGTATTGATGGTAAGAAGCATGAATTGAAAAAAGAGGGGAGCAATAACATTGGAGCAGCAAATGAAAAATGAGAGAGAGAGGAGAACTAGTCCGGTGATACTCTTAGAGCTAATATCCCGCATAAGGCACACATATAAAGACCAATGGTCAAGTCTTTAGAGTTGGTGAATTCACCTGTAATGCCTTGAAAACACAACGATAATGTTTTGAAGTGATGAAACACCATTTCATGTGTAAATTGTAGTCCAACCAATATTAAGTTGGAAAATCATATTGTAATACTTCAACATTTCATATAATATAATTTATGTGGTTGAAATTATTTATAGTTGCACTTGATATTATTTAGTATTATAATTAAAATATGCGACTTTGTGTTTTCATATTAGATGAACATGCACATTGTATGACATTTTTTAAATCATACAAATTAATTTAAGTTGATTAATAATGAACAAAAAATAAATTTAAAACTACTAAATTAGTAGTTTATATTGATTAATGATGAACACAAATAAAATGAATATACGACTAAATTAGTCATTTATAATGATTATTAATGAAAGTAAATGAAATGAATATAAACTACTAAATTAGTTGTTTATATAATGAATAAATTACTACTGCAAATGATAAATTTGTGACTACAAATAATGACTAAATTTTGCATATATATGACTATTAGTAGCTAATTTACAGTATCTTATAACACGACTAAAATTTAGTCATATTTCTTCAGTCATTAATTGGTTTCAAATGATGACTAAAATTTGCATATATATGATTATTAGTAGCTAATTTACAATATCTTATAACAGAACCAAAATTTTGGTCATATTTCTATGGTCATTAATTTGTTTTCTCGAGTGATCATATAATAATATATTTTGTTGTATATTTGGTCATTAATTGTGACAATTAATGACCAAATCAATGACCAAATCAATGACTAAATTAATGATCAAATCAATGACTAAATCAATGACTAAATCAGTGACTAAATTAATGACCAAATTAATGACCAAATATACAACTAGAAAACAAAATTGAGAGAACCAATTAATGACTAAGCTAAAAATGACCAAAATTTGGTCACGTTATAAGATACTGTAAATTAGCTACTATTGGTCACCGACCAAAAAATAGTCATTTATATGCAAATTTTAGTCATTTTTTTAGTAACAAAACTAATTAGCCATTTTGTACTAGTGAGATGGCAAGGTCCCTTGCCTTTTGGAGGCAACAAACACTTGCCTTGATCCTCTTTGATAAGTGAGAGGGAGAAAATCAAATTTGTCTACTAGAATGCTCTCTTCATTACTGATCTCAAGATTGTCTTTCCTTTCATCAATGGTCTCTGCATCTATGTCTTCTTCATTTTTTTCTTGGCTGCCCTCTTGAGAGGCATTTTCATTTTCCTTCATGCTAATATCACTGTCATGACTTTCACCACTATCATCAATCTCTTGACTGCTTTTTGGGTTAATGGGGTCACTGCTGTCACTATTATTAGGGCTATCAGTCATCATGTTTTTTTCATTACCTTCATGAATGTCATTAGCCCCTCCTTGAATTTCTGTACCATTATTATCTTCATTTTTTTATCTGTGTTATCTTCTTTATCACTGCTTTGGTCTCCCTTATTGTCCCTATCTTCATAATTGCCTCTGTCTTTAAACTCTGCCCTTTCACTATATGTTTCTTCTTCATTAGTCTCTGTCTCCTCTTGTTCTTCTATATTTTCTTCTTCATAATCTACCCGTGTCTCTATATCTTCATTGTTTTCAGTTTCTGTATTGTCCTCTCTATCACTGACCTTGTCTTCATAACTTCCTCTGTATTTAAACTCTGCCCTTTCACTATCTATTTCTTATTCATTAGTCTCTGTCTCCTCTTGTTCTTCTGTCTTTTCTTCTTCATAATCTGCCCCTGTCTCTGTATCTTCATTTTTTTCAGCATCTGTATTGTCCTCTTTATCACTGACCTTGTCTTCATAATCTGCCTTGTCATCTATTTCTTCTTCATTGTTATTTTCTTTGGGGTCACTGTTAGAGGGACCTTCATTAGTGTCTTCATCACTCTCTTGAGAATTTTCATCATTGTCATTGTTTTTACCACTACCATTGTCTTCATCTTCTACCTCTGTCTCTTCTTCTAATTTTATCTTTTCATCAGCTGTCCCTTCTTCATTTGTCTCTTCTTTATTGCTTGCATCTTGATCACTGTCATGATCTTCTACATCTTCTACCATGTTATCTTCTTCTTCATCCTCATTTGGCTCACTTCCTTCTTCTTCTTCTTTTTCACTGTTCTGCTCATCTCCTTTGTCCTCATCATCCTCTTCATTATCTGTGTCTTCATTATGACTGTCATGGTCTGTTTCCTCATGACTGTCACTTTCTACCTCACCATTTGTTTCTTCTTCCTCATTATCACTTTCTTCATTTACATTTTTCTCTTCCTCATCATTTTTTTCTTCCTCTTGAGTATCATTTTCTTCTTGGGGAGAGGATTCATGTGTGGATGAGGAATCATGGTCAGTGGGGTTTGATGGAGGAAGGGAGGAAGGTAGATGAGATGATGATGGTAAACTCTACAGAGGAAGAGGCTATGGATTGGTGAAAACATCATGGGCAATGAATACTTCCCATGGGATACCTTGTTGCTCTAACTGATGCAACGCAATCATTTTGATAAGTGAATGGTGAAAAAGACTCGGCATCTATTGGGAAGGATGTCTCTTTTTCACAATGTATGACATCTTATCAATACTTCTAAAAAGGTAATAGGGAAAATGTAGCAGATCGGCCTTAGTGAAGTGCATGAACAGTCTTACATGGTAGGAATAAAGCCTAGAAAACCTACCCTCATAGGTGAAGTACTTCATGATGAGTTTCATTAAGGGCACATATCTCTCCAACATATGTGAAAATGGAAAAATGGATTTGCAATCAGCATGATATCTAGGTTTTAAGAAAGATTGATAATGACTTAGGTCCAAATTCATCTGCTTGAACCATTTTTCTCCCAGGAAAGGTATCCCAGTGACCATGGAAATTGTATTAGTGGTCAGCTCAAAATTCACTCCAACTATATGCACTTGATGATCATGGAGGTTGAGGATGAAAAGTCTAGTCAACTCAGGGTGAATTTGGACTCTTTGTACTTTCTCACAGAAGTCAAAGCAACCTACCTCTTGAAAATATGTTGCTGCTGTATGGGAGGCTATCAATTCCTTAGTGTTCATAGGGTCAAACTTGTTCACTCTCCCACCCTTTCTCTATTGTCCTCTAGGCTTTTGACCTTCCTCACCACTTTCAACACTTCCTTCTCTAGGCATTTTATCCTTTACTCTTTTCTTGAAACCAAAAACCCTGCAAAATATTTATGAAAGGATATGGAGAGGGCAAGTGATATGATAATGAGAAAGACAATGATTTGCAAATTTGGAGGGGAAATGATGAGTGAAGAAGGACACCTTGGGCCACAATGTGTTTTTAGCATGTAGGTGGATGGATGCTCTTCAATCAAAAATGTTTTTTAGCATGGGGACCCAACTTATATTTTTATGGTTTTTCTTTCCTTTAAATTTATTGCTAAGTTTGACTTTTAAAATATCATGAGAGGGGTCTTAGGTCAAAATACCTATTAAAAATCCTTCAGGAGGTGTCAAGAAAATAATTTCAAAAGCTTTGAGAATTTTGGAGGCTTAAACAACTTGAAAAGCTCTCTAGCTGAAGAAAAACACGCAGGAGTGCAGCATGGGCCAATCGGGTGGCTTCTCCATGACCTGAACTGATAGGTGCATAACATTCAAGCTGTCATGTTGCTCTTGCATGCCCCTGCACATAGCAGTCAAGCTCTCAGATGGCTCCTTCATGCCCCTATGTGTAGCAGTTGGGCTATCTGGTGACTCCTGCACGCAGTTGAATGGACCAGCGCGCAGCGTTGGAGGTGAGGCTCGGGCTTATCGGGTGGCTCCTGCACAAGAAAGGGTATAGCATGGTAGAGCTGTCGGGCAGTGCATGGCTCATGCCTATGGGGTGAGCAGGGGCTCGGGCTGTCGGGTGAGCAGGGGCTCAGGCTGTCGAGTTTTTCACTGCGTGTAGTGCACTCCCATAGGCGCGTAGTGCCCCATTGCAAACTCTACAGAGTGCATGCACAAGTGCGTAGCACATATTCTCAGGCATGTAGCACAAGGGTTTTCTATCTGAACTCTGCCAATTTTTTCAGAGTTCTTCTCCTTTGAAGGTTTTCTCTCCTTTGTGCAAATGAAAAATGAGTTGAGTGGTGAATGATGATACTTTTATATCTTTGGAAAAATAAATTAAAGCTAGAAAACCACCTTTTCTAATGTTTTTTTTGGTCTTTTCATTTCTTTGCTGATATTTCCTTTTCTTTTACACGTGGTGACTTTAAACAAAAAAAAATGACCTTTTGGTAGCTGATTTGACCCTTTTCCTTCTCAGTGTTTTTTGACAATGATATAGTTGTTTTGCCAAAGGTAGTACATCATGCCTGTTGTGTTTTTCATTGACCACTTCTGATCTGCTATAGGTGTCATAACACAGTGTTTTATTTTCTTTGTCATTCTTTGGAATCTTGATAACTTTAGTCACTTAATCAGCAAACTCATGATTTGCTTGGGGTTCCATTTTGACACTTCGACGTTATGATCTCTTTCCTTTGACCATTTTGATGAATATCAATTTTACTTGAGAGTTTTGTCTCCCTCATACTGATATTCTTTGTGATTTCTCCCTTTGGTGTGGTGAAATTTTTTTGCCTTGAAAAACCATGTAAGTCACCTTGAACATCCTTTTTTGAAAACCTCTTTTTGTCATGGTGGAGGTCCATAATTTTCTTTTTTAATAAACCTTCAATTTATGTTCAGTGATGCTGATGTACCTCTATCTTTGTGGCCTTTTTGCATGTACTCCTTGCTGGGCAACACCTTTTAGTCAATCAGTCATAAAACCCTGATTTTCTTTGTTCATAGGCCTATTGTCTCTCTCTTGTTGTGGTTGCTCTTAGGGATGTTTTACCCTTCTTACCTTACCTCTTTTTCCATTGATGGCCCTCTCATTCATTCCTGCAGAAATATCTAAGATGGGCAACTATATTTTGCAGATGTTGTGCTTTGACCAAGGAGGTCCTTTCTTGAAGAATTTTTGATACCCTTTGGACAATCATGAGCTAACAATGAAAACCAAAACAATGAATAACCTACGAGACCCTACACGACCTATTGGGAGGCCTTTTGGACTTGGCCTTTAGCTTGAACACTTAACTTAGGGTTTGTAGGTGTAAAATAGAATATTGACAAACCTTTATGCATTGTAATCCTAGAAACTGATAACTTTTATTTATCTAAACAACCTATAAAGTTAGCTTATAACCTCCAATACTTGAGGCATTTGGTGAATAGGGGAAAAGGTTAGGCTGCTTGGCAATCCAAGGTGTAGGTAGAAGGGTTAGGCAAGCAGAAACATAGTGGTAAGGTCAGAGATCGCAAACATAGTGAGAATGAGTGGCATAAGTCCATGATTTGGTATTCTGGGAGCGATAGACTGGCCATGCCTTGATAGAGTAGTAGAACAACGAAACATTTATCCTAAGGATAATGAAGGCAGTGATATTTCTAGAACTCACAAGATTGATGAATTTTGTTTCTAGAAATCTAGGATAAGCATTTAGTCATCTAAAAAAGAAAAAATTACTGATGACTAACAAATATGATGATGATTATGTTCTCCAGACTCAAGCTAACACTACAGAAAAATCAGTAACTATTTTGTGGGACAAAGACAGTCATTTTCAGCAGCTCAAATATAGTGATCAACAAATACAAATTAGCTATGGGAGTGAAGAAGAAAGTGCAGAAAGTTTGGAAAAAAGGGAAGGATATTTACGTCTTTGTTTTGCTTCATTTCAATTCATCAAAGACAAACCTTAATACAATAAGAAATAAACAGTATTTGGGTATTGTTATTAAAAACAAAGAAGACATTCAACCTCATTATCAGTCTTCACAAGAAAAATAAAACAATTGCCGTCAAATATAAAGAAAACAAGGACTGCCTCCTCCTTTATATGAAGAAGAGATCAATCAGATTTTGAATATGCAGCTAGCCTCTAAAATTTTATATAAAGAGATTATTTCTATCTTTTCTACTGATGATTTATGTATTGCAGCCTTTCCTCATGAAGAAACAAGAGAACAGATTGATACTGGGGCTATATTCCCTTCTCAAGAAGACTTATTGCCAAAGAGTGCTCCTGCTCATCAAAATTATGACTTTCAGAAAGAACTCAGCCCACTTAGTCAAGGCATATTAGGTTTTCTAGAGGACAATATTGCAATATATTATGAGGCTGCCAAGATAGATGATCATGAAGAAGGGGAAGAGATTCTTTCTCAAAATAATCCCAAGCTTAGCAAGCTGGAGCAAGGAATGGTCTTGGATACAGCTAATTATTCAAATCCTCAAAGCCAAGTATTATTGCAAGATCCCTTTGTTGTTTTATTAGAGGCATCTAAAGAAGGAATAAGCTATGCCAGGAATGGTTTGTTGTAGAGTGTAAAGAAGATCTTGAGCACCGCTGTTCAAAAGCAAGTGAGATGGGAGTGGCCTTTTTTTTTTAAAGAATACCTAAAGGGATAAATCAAAATCAACCATCTAGTCACTTACTTGATTGGCTGAATTGGAGAAGGGAGTTCACCTAGTCAAAATATACCTCCAAGTTAGACTAGGATAGATAGGTATTGCAAATAAGCTTAGCACTATGAGCATATTTTTAGTTTTAGATTGTTTTGACAAAAAAGAGAGAAAAAGAACAAAAAGAGAAAAGAGGGAAAATAAAAGAAAAGGTCAAGCCCCATACCCAAAAAGAATGTTTTTGAAAGTGTGCAAGTCCAAATGCCACTGGTTTTTGACAAAAAGGTCATGTTCAATCATACAGCCTAATCATGATTGAAAAAATTTTGAATTTTTGTTGATAAGTTAGAAAATGAAGATTTGCCAAACTCTCTAAACTTGGCTTATCAGTAGGAAGATATGAAAAGATATTGGTTCCAAAGTTCAAATATGAACCAAAAAGAAAGAGAGGGATGAATGCAAATGCCAGATTAGAGCCCTCATTTTTTAGTTTTACCTTTTGCAAGAATAAAATTTGTGTACAAACTGTCCAAAATGCCACAGATCATGACAAATCAAAATTCTTAACCTTGATTTGGCCATGTTTTAAATTTTATGTTGATAAAATAGAGAATGAAAATATGTCAAATTGTTTAATCTTGACGGATAAGTAGATTAGGTAGAGAATAAAAGAGCTCATCGGTCTAATCTGACCCTTTGGATGATATAAGGGTAGAAGTAGATAGTTTTTTCTTTCAAAAGAAAAAATGATGTCAAGGGTTTGCTAGTCCAAATGCATCCAAATGAAGAAAAAATGCTAGGAAAAGTGTGATGGGTAGGTGGAGTTGATGTTGAAGCAACCATATTTTTTTCACATTTTAAGATCACAAGCTTCAAAGAACAGGAGTAAATTAGCAATTGAAGGAGGAGGAAGTTTGCCAAGCCCAAACAAGGCACTGATTAACAAATTCCAGAGATCTAAACTCTGAGGTTCTTGACACCTCTTGAAGGAGCTGCCCTCCCCAAGTGGAGCCACTGTTAGTCATCAATATTTTTCACTATCTTTGGACGACTATAAGATGGTTATATATTTATAAAAAAAATATTCCTTGAATATCTTGAGTTACAAAATTCTCACTGCCTTCATTATCTTCATAAAAAAATTTTCCCTATCTGTCTTTGCCATCTCAAAGTCACCCTGTTGCTCTTAAAAGACTCATTATGGGCTTATACCTCTCATTTTCATCTTTCTTTCCTACCTAAAACCTCATTTCCCCATTTTCCCCTATCAATAAATTCCGTCCTCCCTCTAATATTTCTTGTTGCTAACTCATTCCCATGTCCCTTTGGGCCTAATAACCTATAACAATGCTTTGTTTTCACTTGAAAATCTCCAAGCCAAATTTCAACCAAAATCAGGTCAAAGGACCCTCCCACTAAGTCATTAGGGTTTTACATTTTTAAGGTTATCTTTGGGTGTTTCAGGCACTGCTTTTCCTTTGCTAGAATCTAGCTCAGATGTAATAGAATGTCAAGACATTGTTATTCAAGAAGGACCTAAAATTTCCAAGGAGGATTATCTTCTCAGTTCAAAACCTGCAAGTGAGAAAAATGGAAAAATTTTAGCACTTCTGCAGGAGTGATGAAAGATTTATCAGTAGAAATTAGTAATGATGTAGATTGTCTACTCCTAAATGAAAACAACATACAACAAGGAAAGAGGAAACACTTGGTCTTGTAGATGACTAGGGTTATGAACTGAATAATCCATTTGTGTGCCAAGGTGGTGATTACTTGCAGGAAAATGACATGGAGGGAGCACACAAAACCAAACATGAAGAAAATATACCAAAAAATATTGATGAAATATGGAAGAAGGTAAGGTGAACTGGACAGAAATGAATGAAATTGAAAGGGCTATAGAGAACTTTGCTCCCAGCAACGATGATTCTTTGTAAAGACTCTGAGACCTAAATTATTGAAAGGGGAGACAACTGAAGGTGGAAAAGATAAGTTGAGTTTTATGGTGGAAACTATAGAAGATTTTGAAGATGTTACTATGTGACTAAATCCTAAAGTTATCAAAGTGAAATTGTCATGCCTCAAGGAGCAAAAGAAAAGTCAACTTCATGACTTCAGCAAACCTGCAAGCAGAAAGTGTAAAGAATATCAGTGAGAAAAGGAAAAGGGGTTTCAAACATTATAAAGTGTGTTTTCAAAGTTAATAAATTCATAAGCCTATAAAAGCCAATTTCACACTTAAAGAGAACCATTGTTACCTTTCAAAAGATTAAGAGCATTCATAGGAGAAGATTTTGTGGGTTTTCTGAGCGAATTTTGGCAAATTTTCTTGGCACTGCGCGCCTGGGAGCTAGCCCTGTGCGCTTGACAGTTTTCCCCCATACATTTTCTGAAGGCGCTACATGCCTAGGAGGTGGTGTTGCACGCTTGGAGGAGAATTGAGCTCTTGCCTGATAGGACCCTACTAAATTATCTGAGTGCAGTGCGCTTAGAGACTAGCGCTGCGTGCTCATAGATTGGTGCTACGCCCTTAGCTGCTTGTGCTGTGTGCTTGGACAGAAGGGTTTTCTAAGAGTTGGGGCAATCCAAATCAAGTCAAATTTCTTCCAAACTCTTGCCAAGTTTCTCCAAGCACTCTTTAGGGGTAATTACCTGGCATACACCTTTCTTTCAACTTATTTTGGTTATCATTTAATCAATGTAAATGAAACCCTAATCAAACCCTAGCTATAAATAAAAAATCATTGTTTCATTCCTATTTCATCCTCCTTGAAGAAAATTAGTCATAAACAAGAGTGATTAAATTTCTTGAGGGTTGTCATTGAGTTAGTTTTCCCCTCACTCATTTCCTACACATATACCCATTCACTCATTCCCTTCATTTGCAAAGCTGTCATTTCATTACTTTCCCACCATCTCATTTCACATCAGTCCTAGGGTTTCCAAAATAGAGTTTAAAATGTCTGAGGGTGAATACAGTGGTGGTGAGGCACAAATGCCAAGGAGACATGATCACAAGGGACGGAAGCTAAATAGATTTGAACCCCTCAATACAAGGGAACTCATGGCATCTCCTCTTACTGTTTCCTACTTCAAGCATGTAGGCTGCTTTGAATTTTGTGAAAGAGTACAGCAAGTCCAAAACCACTCGGAGCTAACAAAACTATTCATTATCAATTTGCATGACAAACAAGTTAATCTTGTTGTGGTCACCTTTGAGATGTCTAAAAATTCCATTGCAAATGCTACTGGAATACCTAGTGTGGGAGAGAAGTGGTTCAAACAAGAAAACCTAGACATGAGTTATTTTGAACCATACCTTAAACCTAGGTATAAAGATCATCACAAGTCCATCTTCCCTTTTTGTCATCTTCTTGATATATATGCACCCATGATCAGGATAATAATGAAGTATTTCACTTGTGAGGGAAGGTTTTCCTGCCTCTACTCCTACCACACAGTTAGGATGCTGCATATACCATATTACCTTTTCCGTAGCATTGAAAAAATGGCCTACATAGTTCAAAAGAGAGACTACAATCAGCAAATGCAGAGCCTTTTTCATCATTCACTTATCAAAATGGTGGTTATGCACCAGCTCTAGCAGAAGAACATTCCATGGGATACCTTCGTTTCCCATGAGGTTTTCACTACTCCACATGGCCATCATTAGCAAGATATTCCTTCATCTTCTCATCCTCCCATATCCACTTCTCCATCACTTCCCATTGTTCATACATCTCCACTCACTCACATCCCTTCACCCCATGATGACCCTTCCACATCACCTTTCCACAACCCTTCACCCTCATATCATGATGACAAAGCATCAAGTAGTGATGAGAATGTTGAGACAGATGGAACTAAAATGAGTGACATTGAGCCATTTCCTTTGACATACCAGAGGGGCTACAGGCATGTGTTTGCTGCACTTGAGGTTCAAGGGGCCATGCCTTCTTCACCAAAAAAACAACTTGACAAGGGTAAGGAAAAGGTTATAGAGCATGTCATTGTTGAGGAGGAGGACAAGCATGAAACTAAGCAATAGTGTCAACTAATTGACCTTGAAGATGAGGATGAGGAAAGGATTACCAATATGCTGCTCAAAAGCAAATATGCCAAGATTAGTGAGCTTCAAGATAATCTTGGTAGGGCAAAGAATGTGATCAACGTTTATGAACTTGAAAACCAACAGTTGAAGACAAAGCAGGCCATTAGTGAGGTCAGGGAAATCGGAGCTCAGAAAGAGGTCAGAAAGGCCAAGGCATTGCTATATGAGACCTTGGAAATTTTTTATGAGAGTGAGGATGAGGAAGAAAAACTTCTTAGGAAGAGACCAAGGAAAATTGGGTTGAAGAAGGCTTTAGCCCGGGAAAGAGAGAAAGAAGCAGAACTGGAAGAGCAGCTCACTCCAAGTGAGACGTTTGCCATAGAAATTAGAAAATATAGAGAATCTTGGCTTGAGAGGGCAAAATTGCACCTAGAGGGTTAGCTATACAAGGCCAAGAGAGACATTGACATTTAGAGAAGGATGGAAACACATTATGCCATGAGAAACATGATTGCAAGGGCCAAGCTCAAACGAGCCCATGCAAAGATTCAGACTCTAAATGAGGCAAAAGAGAAGGAAAAACTGAACATTCTTGTTGATGTGTCCTCCAAGCCTCCCAACCATGATGAACAAATAAAAACCCATTTTTGGCTCTTTGGTGCAAATTTTGAATTTTTGACAGTTTAGCTTGTAGAAAATTGGGCCAAAAGCGCAATGCCACTAGATTTGCGCTCTTTTTTGGGCACACTCAAATGAAAAACAATCAACATTTTCATGTTCCTCATTCCAAGTACATCATCCTCAAAACGTTTTAGAGCATTTTGAGCAAAACCGGTCCATCAAAAGGGCCAAAAACCACCAAAACATCACCTTTCTGCCCTCTTTTCAGCACTGGCGCTACGCATTTATCAGTCTTGGGAGAAGTGATTTTTGATAGGGAAAATGGGTGCCATTATGGAAAGTAAAGGCTGATTTGGAAACTATATAGGACAAGCTTTCCAATGAGCTATCATGGAGCTCATTTGAACACCGGGAAGGCCTCCAAAAGTCAGTTGAAAAATAGGCAATTTTCCCAGTCTTGGCGTTGCACGTTTGCACTGGCGATTTGCCCCTATACCTTGGAGCTGCGCCCTTACCAGGAGTTATTGCAAAATATATTTTGAGGCATTAAAGTCAAAAATTTTCCTAAATTTTCTCAAATAGTTATGTTAGAAGTTATTTTTTCCATAAATGAGTTTTAGATATTTTTCCTTCACTCGTGCATGGTCTCAAAGGTCAAATACATTAACTATTGTAATAAATGACATTTGAAACCCTAGTTAGGTTTTACTTCCTCATTTTGTAGATAAATACTACATGTATGCTTTATAGTTGTTGTTGGTTGATTGTTGAGCTGAATGCCTCATAGACTTTGAGTTGTGAAAGAAGTTTGGCTTTGGAGCTTTCTGACTGTTTTGGACTAAATATCAATGGAGCAAGCATATTCACAGGATTCATGAACTTGTTTAAATGGTCACATTCTTCTAATTTTGTATTTGTTTCCTTATGTTTTCCATATTTTTCATCTTTTCTCTTGCAATGGAACAAAAAATTTAGTTTAAGACATGTTGTTAGAGGTACCTTAAGTCTGTCTGCTTTCTGTTGCTCAAATGTTTTCCTCTGCTGGTTCTGATTCGAGAATTCTTAATTTCTTTTTGATTCCACCTAGCTTGTGGTCTTGAAAATTATTTAATAAGATTCAAACTGAAGAAGTTTATGGTATGCCCTGTCCTTTGGTGTAGCTTGAAACATTGTTTTTAAGGCCTTTTCTTTGAAGTTTACTGATTAGGGTTTAGGCTAAAGAATTTTATGGTTTTCCCTATGCTTTGGTCTTGAATAGTCACTTTGAAGGTCTTTTAAAGTCTGATTGAATAATTTAAGAGTTCCCTGCTCTTTAATCATCACTTATATATAATCTTAAACGTTTTCTTTGTCTGAAGGTGAATAGCTAGAGAATTTAGGAGTTCCCTTCTCTCTAGGGTTTTTTGGATTGTTGTCTTAAATTTAACATGGTGAAGTCTGGCCAAAGAAGTTTATGGTGTGTCCTATCCTTTGGTTCTTTCTTGAGCATATTTATCTTAAAGACTCTTCTTCTTATAGTATATGTTAATGGATTCTTAATTTCCCTTTAAACCTACTAAATTCACAACTTAATGTTCATTTCACACCCACATAAGCTATTAAGATCCATTTGGCTTTGTTAACTTGCCCTATAAAACACCCTTGATTTATTGTTGTACTTTTCAAGCCTTTCACAGACCCCATAGCCCAATGGTTTTAATTTCTCTTACTCTATCTGTTCTACTTAACAAGAAACCCAACCAAAAAAAACCAAACACATAACTCTATCATTTTAACTAGCCTAAAATCAACATCCTAAATCAATCAAGTTATATATTTCATACAAATATAGAGAGAGCCCTCTCTGTGTCCAGGAAGGCTAGGTCCTAGGACTCCAAAGTTGGTTTTATGTTACCCTTGTTTATTTGGTCTTGCCAATCTGACAAATTACAGGGACCTAACATAATGGAAACTCTGTTGGGGACACTTATTGAAAATCTTAGTGTTATATAAAGAACTTAGAAAACCAAAAATATATCTCAAGATTGGTATCCAATTGTTGATGGAGGACAACAAACAAATCCTCAAAACAATTAGACTCCTCCACTTGGTGACTACAAAACTCTTAATAAACCTAAAGCCTCCACTGGTAGAAGAATCTAGACTGGTTATAAAGATGCAGTAACACTTTCCTCTGACTGATTGAGAAAGATGTATCCAAGGATACAATGCAGGTATGCTCCAATGAATAGAGATCACATTCCTGGATTCCCCCACAAAATGCCTCAAATAAATTAGGACACAAACCTGCCTATGTTTCAATATGAAAAGTTTGATGAGCCCTTGTTACATCTCATCAAATTTCATATACATACATGGAGGTTAAAAGTTGAATGGCAGGAGGACTGCCTCATGAAAATGTTCATGGTGACATTAGAAGAGGAAGAAAGGGAATGGTATGAAGGGCTGGAACCTAGTAGTTTGTTTTCTTTAAAGGAGTTCCACAAGGTGTTTTATGAGCATTATAAAGAAAATTGTCCATCTCTATCATTAGCTGAAAATTTTTGTGATCAACCCAGAGATCTCATACAATACCTTGCAAATATTGATGAAGATTTGGGAAATTGGCATCCTGAGGATCTATTGGAGGCAATTCAGGAACTTCATGCTCAAGTTAACTATCATGACAATTAGGAGAATTTGGTTGAGCATGAAATAAAGCAAGGAAAAGAAGAGATCCACAGGATCTCTCTAAAGGGACAATTGATGATTCAACTGCTGATTTTTTTAAGGCTCAAAAAGACATCCAACCTTATGATCTTTCACAAGAAAAATAAAACCACTGTGTTTCAATCCCAATAAAAGAAGAAGCTATTGGCCATAAACACTCTCATTTTAATCCCAACTACCATAGATCAGAAAATAAACTTATAGGTCAAAATATGGTGGAGCAATATACTGATCTAGTGTGCATATTGGATAACATTTCTTCTATGAATAAGCTACCCAAGTATGATCAGTATTATTATCACCAAAATTGTACTTGGTTGGCTGTTGATTAGACAACTTCAGTGTAACTATTTCAAACCAATCTTGTAACTGAGGCTTAGCCTCCTCAGCCTGAGAGGGGCTCTCTCAAGGGTTAATGATATGGAATAAAGTTTTATATACATAGATGGCTAACTCTATGAATTAATTCTTGATTTTGTATATTTTCAGGTTGAAAAGATGAAGGCTAATACTACCATTGGGCTTATGGAGTCAACAAATCAGTAGGTTCAATGGAAAGGTTTCTTGACATGGAAGCTGAGGCAAATAGGGGTCTTTAACAAAGAAAATTCACTCAATAACATAGGTCAACACAGTCATTTCATTACTAAAGGAAGTCAGAGCATAGAGTTATGAATTCTAAGTAATAGCAATGAAATCTACTGCTAGTGGTTCAAAGTAAATTCACTCATAAAACACAGAAAAAAATAGTCATCTCATTACTAAAGGAAGTTAGAGCATAGGGTTATGAATTTTGAGTAATAGAAATGAGATATACTGCAAGTAGTTAAACATAATATGCAGATCAATAAAACATTAAAACCCCATGAGAATCAGAGGTCTGTCAAGAAGAAAACCTCTCTGTATCACTGATCGCAGTCAATTATATAAAGCTACAATTTTCCCAAAAAGTCTCCAACCCCTGACAAATTCGACCCAATTGCCTTTAATAGAGAGCTTACATCATGAATGATCTCCCTCTAGGCTATATACATCAAATTTCTACCCATTGACACCTTGCATAACTATAAAACATGAAATTTATTCCAAAAGGACACCTATCCTACTTGACAGTCCTATTTCAAAAAGGACTCAAACTCCTTATTGCTATCTTTAACAAACCTTATCTACTTGAAATTACATCATTGACAAGTATGTCATCACATGGTCGAATTTGGATAATGGCATTCATTTCTTCATGACCACTTAGTTGACCTCGTCAAAAATATGAAACAACACCCTGTTTTTTAGGAAAAGGATCTTTTTCCTTCTTTGAGAATTCTGGCTATCATTTGATCTTTAATTCATGGTATTGAATATTTAATCATGTTTTGATATTTTCCATGACTTTTCCATATCCTAAAAATTTTCAAAAACCACTTTAAAGGCTGCTCCAAAAGATGAAATATGTTGTGCTACAAAAACACATCAGTTTCGTAGTGCTTTCTGTAGTGCTACCTTACAAGCCTTTGTTCTCAAAACTTCTGACTCTTTCCTCTTGCATCATCTTTATCACCCTTCACCACATCTCTCATAACATTTTCAGCCCTTAAATTAGCCTTTAACACTTTTAACACTGATCAAAAGAAACAAAAACGCAGCTACAGTAGTTTCGTAGCGCTTTTCTGTTTTTTAAGCCTGGAGGCGCTACGAAACTGCTGAGAGTGCGGTTTTTTTCATAAATTTGTTAAATGAAAATTGTAGTTGCCCAAAAAATTATAATATAACATGTTTTTATCATCTAAAAATCATACAAACCATAAACCAACTTCATTTTAGTTTCCTTGAGGTATTTCTTCCTCATATTTAAGACATCCTTGCAGATTTTTCCTGTTTTTTCTTGAACAATAGGTCTTGGAATAGAGCCTATATCTCCTACTCCATGAATTATTTTGAGAAAATGAAGGAGGTTTTTGTATGAAATTATGTCTTGAATAAAAACCTCTCTTGGTTTTTTTAAACACATCTCCTACTATCCATAAAATGCATTTGCAAAAAATGTGTAAAACAGGAAAAATTTGTTTCTGAAAATAGGGCTTCAATGAAATCCTTGTATCTCCCAACTGATAACACCTGGGAGAAAATTGAGAGAGAATTTTGTAGCTAGGGCTGTGACGAAGACAAAACTCTTTCATAATTCCAAAAAACTTTTTCATTTGGCCAGAAACTGAACTTGAATTTGACTTCTAAACAGTCATGTACAGGACAGTTTCGTAACAGCAGTTTCGTAGCGCATTTTAATTTATCAATTTATGCCACCTCCTAACGAATTTTAATAAACTAAGAAATTTGTTTTTATTTAGGTTTGTTATGAAGAAAAATCTCTTTCAGATTTCCAAAATTCTTTTTCAGTTGCTCAGAAACCGCCTTTGAAGTTGACTTCTCAAAGTCAGAAAACAAAGTTTTGCTTCATATTTGCTATGCAACTATTAGCCAGTTTCGTAGCAAAAAGTGACTTTTTAAAGTGTAATGCACTATGAAACTGTGGTTTCTTGGGTAATTTGGCATTTCAGGTACAAAATACTTTTGAAAATGAAATGAATTGGAGAATGATGAATGATGTGACATGAAGGAGTTTGAATATGGGTGGGTTTAGACCTTAGAGTGAACTTAAACCATAAAAAATTAATATTTCCCTTGAGAAAACTTAAAAATGAATCCTACAACCCTATTTTGGCACATGAACCTATCCAACTTTGTCAAAATGATGTTTGAATTTTTTGGGTGATAACAAATATGATGATGATTATGTTCTCTAGACTCAAGCTAACACTACAGAAAAAATCATTAACTAGTTTGTGGGACAAAGACAGTCATTTTCAACAGCTCAAATATAGTGATCAACAAATAAAAATTAGCTATGAGAGTGAAGAAGAAAGTGCAGAAAGTTTGGAAAAAAGGGAAGGATCTTTACCTCTTTGTTGTGCTTCATTTCAATTCCTCAAAGACAACCTTAATACAATCAGAAATTAGTAGTCTTTGGGTATTATTATTAACAACAAAGAAGACATTTAGCCTCATTATCAGTCTTCAAAAGAAAACAATCGTTGTCCAATACAAAGAAAACAAGGACTGCCTCCTCCTTTATCTGAAGAAGAGATCAATCAGATTTTGAACATGCAGCCAGCCTCTAAACTTTTATATAAAGAGATTATTTCTATATGTTATACTGCTGATTTATGTATTTCAGCCTTGCCTCATAAAGAAACAAGAGAATAGATTAATACTGGGGTTGTACTGCCTTCTCAAGTGCTCTTGCTCATCAAAATGATGGCTTTCAGATAGAACTCAGCCCACTCAGTCAGAGCATATCAGGTTTTCCAGAGGAAAGCATTGCAATATATTATGAGGTTGCCAAGACAGATGATCATGAAGAGGGAGAAGATATTCTTTCTCAAAAGAATCCCAAGCTTAACAAGCTGGAGCAAGGAACAGTCCTACATACAGCTGATTATTCAAATCCTCAGAGCCAGGTATTATTTCAAGATCACTTTTCTGTTTTCTTAGAGGAATCTAAAGAAGGAACATGCTATGACAAGAATGGTTTGTTGTAGAGTGTAACGAATATTTTGATCACTATTTTTCAAAAGCAAGTGAGATGGGAGTGGCCTTTTTGTTTTTTCATCATACCTAAAGGGCTAAATGAAAATCAACCATCTAGTCGCTTACTTGATTGGTTGCATTGGAGAAGGGAGTTCACCTAGTCGAAATATACCTCCAAGTTAGACTAGGATAGATAGGTATTGCAAATAAGCTCAGGACTATGCACATCTCTTGAGTTTTAGATTGTTTTGAAAAAAAAGAGAGAAAATATGGTAGATAAAAGAAAAGGTAAAGCCCCATACCAAAAACGAATGTTTCTGAAAGTGTGCAAGTCCAAATGCCACTGGTTTTTGACAAAAAGGTCTTGTTCAATCATACAGAATAATCATGATTGAATTTTTTTTGAATTTTTGCTGATAAGTTAGAAAATGAATATTTTCCAAACTGTCTAAACTTGGCTTATTAGTAGGAAGATATGAAAAGATATTGGTCCCAAAGTTCAAATATGAACCAAAAATAAAGAGAGGGATGAATGACAAATGCCAGATTAGAGCCCTCAGCTTTTAGTTTTACCTTTTACAAGAATAAAATTTGTGTGCAAACTATCCAAAATGCCACAGTTCATGACAAATCAAACTGCTTAACCTTGATTTGGTCATGTTTTAAATTTTATGTTGATAAATTAGAGAATGAAAATATGTCAAATTATTTAATCTTGATGGATAAGTAGATTAGATAGAGAATAAAAGATCTCATTAGTATAATCTGACCCTTTGGATGATATAAGGGCAGAAGTAGATAGTTTGTGCTTTCAAAAGAAAAAACGATGTCAAGGGTTTGCTAGTCCAAATGCACCCAAATGAAGAAAAAATGCTAGGAAAAGTATGATGGGTAGGTAGAGTTGATGTTGAAGCAATCATGTTTTTTCAAATTTTAAGATCACATGCTTTAAAGAACAGGAGTAAATCAACAATTGAAGAAGGAGGAAGTCTTCCAAGCCCAAAAAAGGCACTGATTTACAAATTCCATAGATCTGAACTATGAGGTTCTTGACACCTCCTGAAGCAGCTACCCTCCCCAAGTGGAGCCACTGTTAGTCATCAGTATTTTTCACTATCTTTGGATGACTATAAGATGGTTATAGTTTTCTGAAAACAATATTCCTTGAATATCTTGAGTTACAGAATACTCATTGCCTTCATTATCTTCGTAATTTTTTTTTCCCTATCTGTCAGTTTTCCATATCAAAGTCACCCCGTTGCTCTTAAAAGACTCATTATGGGCTTATACCTCTCATTTTCATCTTTCTTTCCTACCTAAAACCTCATTTCCCCATTTTCCCCTATCAATAAAATCCATCCTCCCTATAATATTTATTTTTGATAACTCATTCCCATGTCCCTTTGGGCCTAATAACCTATAACAATGCTTTTTTTTCACTTGAAAATCTCCAAGTCAAATTTAAGCCAAAATCAGGTCAAAGGACCCTCCCACTAAGTCATTAGGGTTATCCATTTTTTAAGGTTATCCTTGGGTGTTTCAGGCACTTCTTTTCCTTTGCTAGAATCTGGCTTAGATGTAATAGAATGTCAAGACATGGTTATTCAAGAAGTACCTAAAATTTCCAAGGATGATTATCTTCTCAGTTTAGAACCTGCAAGTGAGAAAAATGGAAAAATTTTAGCACTTCTGTAGGAGTGTTGAAAGATTTATCAGCAGAAGGTACTGATGATGTATATTTTCTACTCCTGAATGAAAACAATATATATCAAGGAAAGAGGAAACACTTGGTCTTGTATATGACTAGGGTTATGAACTGAATAATCCATTTGAGTGCCAAGGTGGTGATTACTTGCAGGAAAATGACATGAAGGGAGCACACAAAACCAAACATGAATAAAATCTACCAGAAAATATTGATGAAATATGGAAGAAGGTAAGGTGAACTGGACAGAAATGAATGAACTTGAAAGGGATATAGAGAACTTAGAAGACAACACTGATGATTGTTGTAAAGACTGCTGACACCTAGGTTTTTGAAGAAAGCGGCCAGAGAAGGTGGAAAAGATAAGTTGAGTTTTATGGTTGAAACTACAGAAGATTTTGAATATGTTAACATGTGACTAAATCCTAAATTTATCAAAGTGAAGTTTTCATGCCTCAAGGAGCAAAATAAAAGTCAACTTCATGACTTTAGCAAACCTGCAAGCAGAAAGTGTAAAGAATATCAGTGAGAAAAGGAAAAGGGGTTTGAAACATTATAAAGTGGGTTTTCAAAGTTAAATTAAATCCATAAGCCTATAAATGCCCATTTCACACTTCAAGAGAACCATTGTTACCTTTAAAAATATCAAGAGCATTCATAGGATAAGATTTTGTGGGTTTTCTGAGTGAATTTGGGCAAATTTTCTTGGCGCTGCGCACTTGGGAGTTGGCCTTGCACACTTGACAGTTTTCCTCCATACATTTTCTGAAGGCGCTGCGTGCCTGGGAGGTTGTGTTGTGCGCTTGGAGGAGCGTTGCACTCTTGCCCGACAGGACCCTGCTAAATTCTCTTGGTGCTGCTTGCTCAGAGACTAGCGCTGCGCACTCATAGATTGGCACTACGCCCTCAGCTGCGCGCTTGGATAGAAGAGTTTGATAAGAGTTGGGGTCATCCAAATCAAGTCAAATTTCTTCCAAAATATTGCCAAGGTTCTCCAAGCACTCTTGAGGTGTAAGTACCTGGCATACACCTTGCTTTCAAGCTATTTTGGTCATCATTTAATCAATGGAAATGAAACCCTAATTAACTCTAATCAAACACTAGATATAAATCATAAATCATTGTTTCATTCCTATTTCATCCTCCTTGAATAAAATCAGTCATAAACAAGAGTGATTACATTGCTTGAGGGTTGTCATTGAGTTAGTTTTCCCCTCACTCATTTCTTACACCTATACCCATTCACTCATTCCCTTCATTTGCAAAGCTACCATTTCATTACTTCCCTTCATCTCATTTCACATCAGTCCTAGGGTTTCCAAAACAGAGTTTAAAATTTCTGAGGGTGAAGACAGTGGTGGTGAGGCACAAATGCCAAGGAGACATGATCACAAGGGAGGGAAGATAAACATATTTGAACCACTCAATACAAGGGAACTCATGGCATCTCCTCTTACTGTTTTCTGCTTCAAGCATGTAGGCTACTTTGAATTTTTTGAAAGAGAATAGCAAGTCCAAAACCACCCGGAACTAACAAGACTATTCATTATCAATTTTCATGACAAACAAGTTAATCTTGTCGGGGTCAGCTTTGATATGTCTACAAATTCCATTGCAGATGCTATAGGAATACCTAGTGTGGGAGAGAAGTTGTTCAAACAAGAAAACCTGTACATGAGTTATTTTGAACCATACCTTAAACCTAGGTATAAAGATCATCACAAGTCCATCTTCCATTTTTCTCATATGCTTGATATATATGCACCCATGATGAGGATAATAATGAAGTATTTCACTTGTGAGGGAAGGTTTTACCACCTCTACTCCTACCACATCCGTCTTCTTATGCATTTAAACAGAGTCAGGATGCTTCATATACCAAATTACCTTTTCCGTAGCATGGAAAAAATGGCCTACATAGTGAAAAAGAGAGACTACAATCAGCAAATGTAGAGCCTTTCTCACCATTCACTTATCAAGATGGTGGTTATGCACCAGGTCCAGTAGAAGAACATTCCATGGGATACCTTCATTTCCCATGAGGTTTTCACTACTCCACATGGCCATCATCAACAAGACATTGCTTCATCTTCTCATCCTCCCATATCCACTTCTCCATCACTTCCTGCTATTCATACATCTCCACTCACTCACATCCCTTCACCCCATGATGACCCTTCCACATCACCTTTCCACAACCCTTCACCCTCATATCATGATGACAAAGCATCCAACAGTGATGAGAACATTGAGAAAGATGACACTAAAATGAGTGACATTGAGCCATTTCCTTTTACATACCGGAGGGACTACATGCATGTGTTTGCTGCACTTGAGGTGCAAGGGGCCATACCTTCTTCACCAACAAAAAAACTTGACAAGGGTAACGAAAAGGTTACAAAGCATGTCATTGTTGAGGAGGAGGACAAGCATGAAACTGAGCAAGAGTCTTAGCTAATTGACCTTGAAGATGAGGATGAGGAGAGGATTACCAATACGATTCTCAAAAGAAAAGATTCAAATATTAGTGAGCTTCAATCTAATCTTGGTAGGGAAAAGAATGTGATCAACTTTACTTGAAAACCAACAGTTGAAGATAAAGCAGGCCATTGATGAGGTCAAGCAATCAGAGCTCAGAAAGAGGTCGGAAAGGCGAAGGCATCGCTAGATGATACCTTGGCAATTTTTGATGACAATGAGGATGAGGAGGAACATCTTCCTAGGAAGAGACCAAGGACAATTGGGTTGAAGAAGGCTTTAGCCCGGGAAAGAGAGAAAGAAGCAGAACTAGCAAAGAAACTCACTCCAAGTGAGTTTCTTGCCATAGAAATTAGCAAATATAGAGAATCTTATCTTGAGATGGCAAAATTTCACCTATAGGGTCAGCTAGAGAAGGCCAAGAGAGACACTGACATTCAGAGAAGGATGGCAAGACATTATTCCATGAGAAACACGGTTGCAAGGGCCAAGCACAAACGAGCCCATGAAAAGATTCAGGGTCTAAATGAGGCAAACGAGAAGGAAAAATTTAACATTCTTGCTGATGTGTCCCTCCAATCCTCCCAACCATGATCAACAAATAAAAACCCATTTTTGGAACTTTGGTGAAAATTTTGAATTTTTGATAGTTTCGCTTGCAGAAAATTGGGCCAAAAGCGCAGTGAAAGTTTTTTGGGGCACTCAAATGAAAAAAACTCAAAATTTTCATGTTACTCATGCCAACTACATCATCCTCACAAATTTTCAGAGCATTTGGAGCAAAACTAGTCCCTCAAAAGGGCCAAAAACCACCAAAACATCACATTTCTGCCCTCTTTTTAGCACTGGCACTGCGCGTTTAGCAGTCTTGGGAGAATTTAGTTTTGACATGGAAAATTTTCACTATTTTGGAAATTAAAGGAAAATTTGGAAGCTAGACAGGACTGGCTTTCCAATGAGCTATCATGGAGCTCATTTGGACACCAAGAAGGCCTCCAAAAGTCAGTTGCAAAATAGGAAATTTTCCTAGTCCTGGCATTGCGTGTTTGCACTAGTGTTGCACCCTTGTACCTTGGAGCTGTGACCTTACCAGGAGTTATTGAAATATATATTTTGAGGCATTAAAGTCAAAAAATTTCCTAAATTAGCTCAAATAGTTATGTTATAAGTTACGTTTTCCATAAATGAGTTTTAGATATTTTTGCCTTGGGCTTTGCATGGTCTCAAAGGTCAAATACATTAAATATTGTAATAAATGACATTTGAAACCATATTTTGGGTTTACTTCCTCATTTTGTAGATAAATATTGCATGTAGCCTTCATAGTTGTTGTTGGTTGATTGTTGAGCTGAATGCCTCATAGACTTTGAGTTGTGAAAGAAGTTTGGCTTTGGAGCTTTGTGATTGTTTTGGACTGAATATCAATGGAGCAAGCATATTCACAGGATTCATGAACTTGTTTAAATGATGATGTTCTTCTAATTTTGTATTTTTTTCCTTATGTTTTCCATACTATTCATCTTTTCTCTTGCAATGGAACATAAAATTTAGTTTAAGACATGCTGTTAGAGGCACCTTAAGTCTGTCTGCATTCTATTGCTCAAATGTTTTCCTCTGTTGGGTCTAATTGGAGAATTATTAATTGTTTTCTGATTCCACCTAGCTTATTGTCTTAAAAATTATTTAATAGGAGTCAAACCGAGGAATTTTTTGGTATGCCTTGTCCTTTGGTGTAGCTTGAAACATTGTTTTTAAGGCCTTTTCTTTGAAGTTTACTGATTAGGTTTTAGGCTAAAGAAGTTTATGGTTTTCCCTGTCCTTTGGTCCATCTTGAATATTCAGTTTGAAGGTCTTTTAAAGTCTGATTGAAGAATTTACGAGTTCCATGCTCTTTAATAATCACTTATATTTCATCTTAAACGTTTTCTTTGTCTGAAGGTAAATAGCTAGAAAATTTAGTTCCTTGCTCTCTAAGGTTTGTTGGA
Source organism: Pinus albicaulis (assembly GCA_034641835.2). Classification (NCBI taxonomy): domain Eukaryota; kingdom Viridiplantae; phylum Streptophyta; class Pinopsida; order Pinales; family Pinaceae; genus Pinus; species Pinus albicaulis. The sequence goes on along the minus strand of CM076575.1, from coordinate 2,011,932,274 downwards.
TTGTTGTCTTAAAATTTACTTGGTGAAGTCTGGCCAAAGAAGTTTATGGTGTGCCCTGTCCTTTAGTTCTTTCTTAATCATAGTGATCTGAAAGACTCTTCTTGTTATAGTATATGTTAAAGGATTCTTAATTGCCCTTTAAACCTACTAAATTCATAACTTAATGTTCATTTCATACCCACATAAGCTATTAAGATCCATTTGGCTTTGTTAACTTTCCCTATGAAACACCCTTGATTTATTGTTGTACTTTTCAAGCCTTTCACAGACCCCATAACCCAATGGTTTTAATTTATCTTATTCTATCTATTCTACTTAACAAGAAACCCAACCAAACAAAATAAAACAAACAACCCTATCATTTTAACTAGCCTAAAATAAACATCCTAAATCAATCAAGTTATATCTTTCATACAAATATAGAGAGAACCCTCTCTGAGTCCAGGAAGGCTAGGTCCTAGGACTCCAAAGTTGGTTTGATGTTACCCTTGTTTGTTTGATCTTGCCAATCTGACAAATTACAGGGACATAACACTGCCAACTGCTGCACTATAACTCGGTTTCTCAGAGTAAGCAACTGAAGGACCCCTGCCCAATGACAACCACGACTTTTTCTACATGCTCCCTTAAGCTATATGCCTCTAGAACTACTAGGATATTGGCCTTCCAGATAGAAAATTTGGATAGGTCATCCAACCTATCTTGATCACGTAGTCTGTGAGGTGTCATCTGCTTAGAGCTCTGTCAAAACAGATCTTACTCTCCTCGCTTCTCAACAGAAGCTCAGATCTAGGGTCCTTGGTGAAAAAAGGCACTCTTTGCTCCCTCTAACAATTGATTTCCTCCTTGGAAATCTGCCAAACATAACAAATTAGCTCTCTTCGATAACCCTACGATCGATCCTCTAATTTCTTTTGGCAATGAAATATGTTGAGAAATTGTTCTCCTCCCGCTCTTTTTCAACTTGTCTTAGGAACGATTCTACACCAGAAGAATCTCCACCCCACCAAAAACTGCTGAAGATTTGAAGCCCTGCTTCCGGTCCACGGAAAATCTGCACAACACTCGATATTGGACTGGGTCACCCTGGCTGGCCTCTGCATGAGCAGACTAAATCAAAGAAACCTCTACGCAGCGTAGACTGCTACTGCGTCCCTCTGGAAGGTACTACACTTTCTCTGCATCACCTAGTTGGGACTGTGTTAGCCCCTATGTGGCTCTTGCTACCTCCACGTCCTTCTGGTGTTGCGCTGCACTCTCTGGATTCTCTGTTGCTTTTGCTGCTCTCTGCAGCACAAATTTATTCAGGTGATTTGCTAGAGATACATCTTGATTTTCAATCGCTCTGATACCATGTGAAAATTTCTGAATCTAAGAAACCCTATTGTAGTATCTTGATTTACTTCTCCAACTTGAATTAAGTTACAAGTTAATTTATGAAATATTCAGTAAATTAGAAAAGTAAATACAACTAGTAGCCTACACATACATATCAAATATTGAATAAAATGCTCATAGACAAAGTGACACACATATTTTCTGGAAAAATGTCCCCAGAAAAACCCAATGCCGCAAAACTAGTGCAACTAGCTCTAGAGGGTTTTCATTATTATGCAGAATCAAAGTACAACAATCTTGGGCACCAAAACTAGTTCACCTGACAGAGAAATAAAAATGGTAGTAATACCTCTATCCTTGGAGAAATAAAATATGGTTGATTCACCTCCTCAAAAAGGATTTACAGAACTCGAGCACATCTTGGCATGCCACCCTCACACTCTAGCATTCCTTGGCACTACCTAATAGACCTTGTCACTCTCTCCTTAGAACACCTAAATCTCATTAACACTCCCAATGAGAAACTCTTCTTCATTCATTCCCATGCATTTTTATCTAGTGCTCCCTTGCGTTTCCATAACATTCCTTAACACTCCTTGGCACGTGTTGGTACACCCTAGCACAGGACATCTTGCAGACATGTCACCTTGGCCTCTAGCATGCCTTAACACTGCCTAGCATACATTGTCACTCCCTCCTTAGCACACCTAGAACTCACTTACACTTCCAATCACAAACTCTTATTTGTTCATTTCCATGCATTTTAACATAGTGCTCCCATGTGTTTCCCTGACACTCCGAGTTAACTCTTCCTTGCACGCGTTGGCATGTCTTGGTCGCATGCCACCCTAACACTCTATCATTCCATAGTACTGTCAAGCATGCCTTGTCACTCCTCCTTAGCACACTTGGAACTCGTTGAAATTCCATGTCACACACTCTTATTCATTAATTTCCATGCATTATGACATAGTGTTGCCTTGTGTTTCTCTAGCACTCCCTAACACTCCTTGGCACACGTTAGCACACCTTGGAACTTGGCACACCTTTCCATGCTTTCCTAGCACTCTATCATGCCTTAGCACTACCTAACATAGCTTTTCACTCTCTCCTTAGCACACCTATAACTTTCTTACACTCCCTATCACACACTCTTATTCATTCATTTCCATGCAATTGAAACTAATCCTCCCTTTTGTTTCCATGGATCTCCCTAGCATGTGTTGGTGCCACACCCTAGCACCTAGCACATCTTGGAATGCGTAGCATGCCTTGGAAATTTCTAACATGTATTAGCACCTCCTAGGATTCCCTGCACACCTTGGCACTCCCTAGTTTTCATGCCCTCATAAATATCCTTACTTTTTTTGTGACTTGGGAACCCAACCAAGTCATTGAAAAAATAATGATGTGTCTACCCCAAAGTCTCCCTTTGTCTGAAACTTCTTTGTTCATCCCCTTATCAAAATCATAGGCTTGCCTCTTGAAAGTCCTATTATGAAATTCTCCTAACACACTTTGTCCATGGGACACCTGGAATTCACTAACACTCCCTGGAAGACATTCTTATTCATTCGTTTCCATGCACTTTGAACTAGTTCTCCCTTGTGATGCCCTGACACTCCTTGACAATCATTGACACTATTTGGGAAGTGTTAGCACACTTTTTCTTTCATTGTCACACCTTGGCACTCCTTAACTATCATTCACCATAACTACCCTTATTTTCTTTTAGACTTGGGAACCCAACCAAGTCTTGTCTCGACTACAAAAAATTGACCAAGTTTCATTTACTACAAGTATACTATACCTTGTTCACCTAATAATGGATTATAACTCATCTTAGGCTACTCATGTCCAATATTAACTCATCCCACTTAACAAGTTACCAAGTCAAGGCTCACATCCAACCATGGCCATAAAACAACTAAGCAACATAGCTTACATCTTGACAGCCATAACACTTGAAACGTCTAAAAATCCCTTGGCACTATGTGGCACATGCTAGCATACCTTACATTCCTTGGCATGCTTTGGAACTCCCTAACACACCCTACCGTTCCCTGATATTCCCTGAAACTCTAGCACGCCTTGCCATTACCTAGCATATAACCTTATCACTCCCTCCTTAGCACACTTAGAACTCATCGACACTCCCTATCACACACTCTTATCCATTCATTTCCATGCATTTTGAACTAGTTCTCCATTGTGTTTCCATGGCACACCCTAACACTCTTTGGCACACATTAGCACACCCTGGTACTTGGCACATCTTGGCATGTCACCTTGGAACTGCCTAACATACCTTGTCACTCCCTCCTCAACACACCTAGAACTTGAAAACAATCCCTGTCACACACTCTTATTCATTCATCTCCATGCATTTGAAACTAGTGCTCCCTTGTTTTTCCCCGACACTCCATAACACTCCCTCACATGCATTGACACACCCTAGCACCTGGCACATCTTGGCATGTTTCCATGGCCTCTAGCATGCCTTAGCACTGCCTAGCATACCTTGTCACTCCCTCCTTAACATACTTGGAACTTATTGACACTTCATGTCACAATATCTTAAATTCTCATTTGCATGCATTATTTTCACCAAAAAGTACAAGATGCCCATAAGATGTGGCCTACACCCAAGTGCTTAGACTACACCTCCATAAAATATTGCACCTTCAACTTTAGATGTCCCAAAACAGTAATATCCTAACCCAATATGACCTATTTGTTAGGTTTGTGCAATTCACTCCTTATCAGATCCTTGCACCTCCTTGACACTCCATGAAAATCCAATGGTCACCTTATAATTTCCAATAACTCCTTTTGCAACATGAAAAAACCACCCATATATGTTGCACTAACCTTGCCAACTTCTTTAGTGGGTTCCACATATATTTCATATTTCTTCTTTGTCTTGCAAAGTGGTAGTGCCAAGGATAAGGTATCAAATTCGATCAAGGAATGTTCAATTAGTACCAATGCTAAGTTGCCTTCGTGCAGCTTCTCAAATATCTTAAGTTTTCTTCAAAACTTCTCATGGTGCTTAACTTGCTTTTCTACATCTCTAAGTGAGACTACAACCCCCCAAAACCTCTCTAAGTATTCCACATCTTCAACCCTTGTTAGAGTCTTGTTAGACATGCACTCATGCCTCAAGACATAACACTAGCATCCCAAATGTGCATGCTCATTCCATATTTTAATGCCTCGTTGAAACCACAATATCACAATGCCTAAAATGAAATGTTCACATCTTAAGGTGAAACACATATTTTACTTATGACAACCTAAATTATGTGAGTGACTTCAAGATGACTCCATTTTCTCAAGATGAAAACATAGGCTCTTACAACCCCATTCATACAACAATTTTAATATATTTAACCTAAAGAAGGGTACACACCCTACTCATTCCAAATTTGTCATATGAAATTTAAGATACTAACACTTTTTAACTATTAAACTCATTTACCATATACTCTCTTTTGTTGACATCCACCCGATATACAAGAAAACTTAAATGTTTTCAATACAACCCAGTTAAAATTACTTTTACATTAAAATTCCAAAAATACAACTTAGCTATCTCAACCAATTTTAATAATAAAATCATTAAATAAAATAAATGATATTAAAAATAGATTATTATTATTATAATAGATATGTCAAAATATAACAAAAATGCTTTCCATCGCAACCAAAAACATACAATACATTAGTTTTTCAAATACCATTTAAAAAAACTTAGGAAATAAAATTAAGGATTTTTGTTTTTGTTTTTTTTTGGGATGATTGACAAAACCCCTCCCAACCCAAATGTTCCTAAGTAGTATCTTTTCGGGTTTCATAGGGCGGGAATGAAAAATTTTTCCTTCCAGAAAGCATCTAAGTAGAATTTTTTTCGGTTTGCACAGGGCAGGAGCGAAAACTAGATTGAAGAGAGTTGGGACTTGGGGTTGTACGAGTGCTAGACCAGATATCTGATCTCGAACCCCGCCATCGAATCTTCAATCCATTAACGGTGCTATGATTGGTTCCATTTTTAACTTCACTGCTTTTCCACCCCATTTTTAGTGTTCCACACAGAGAGTACACACACCTAGGTATCTAGTTCTACTACTTTTTTTTCTCATCCATGCTTGCATGTTTCAGATTTATTGTCTGTGCTACATTTTTTTACTATTTACAGGGATGAAGTTGAATTTTGATGAGTTCAGGAGGTCATTTTTCATAATAAAGGAGCAATAATAGAATACCTAAATGAGAGGTTTTGATGAAGGCCAACATTGCGGCCAATAGGGTTGCTGCGAGAATCCTCTGCACCTCACTCAACCTCAAGGGAATAGAAAAGATGTTTCAGAGCCCCGACGACAATGTCACCATCAGTAAGCTTTTGCTTCATTTATTTATTCTCTATTTCTAGATCGGTGAAACCTCTTAAATTATGAAAACAAGTAGAATTTATTTTAAAAAAGTATGATTCATAAGTAGAAATTACTTAATTTTTTTTTTTTAGATATTCTACAAAGAGTGAAATAAGCCAATACTTCGTTATCATTTTACTCTTTATCACAAACTGCGAGGCCCAATTCCACAAACCTGAAGCAATTCCACAAGCCTCTAGGATGTAAAGGGGTAATCACTCAGTGAGTAAAAGAGAAAGTCAAACCTAGAGTGATTCTGCAAAACTTTTAGATGTACAATAATAGTCAATCAACCAATAAAAGACCATAGTCGTTGACAACCTCCTTCGAAAAAATGTATGAGGCATATTAAAATACCACACTACACTATCTTAGAAATTTTCCATATTAAGAAGCACTATATACTTAATTCATATACCACACATTTCACAATCTATGCTGGAATTCTGCAAAACTTTTGTTTTTGAAGAAACATAAACCAGAATAAATATGAATCTCCCTTTCCTTCAAAAGGCTCCCAGATATAATGTGAAAGAAATCCATTCTACCAAGTAACAAGGATAGAAAATTTAGAGTATAGAACCCCTTAACATGTACTAAGACCATGATTGTAGTTATTGATTGATTAGTCACATCAAATAAGGGGACATGTAAGGCCTGCCAGGTCCTACCAATTAACACATCTAAATTTTTGAAACTGTATTGTCCAAGCAGTTTTGTCTTTTCACCTATTGAATGTTTTGGACAAAGATCTTCAATTTTGATATGTCCTTCTTGCCTCTCTGAATGTCTAGTGTTCTTCCCAACCCTTAAACTTTTGTTGCTACCACTTCCTTCTAGGGATCATAGTGTCGTATGCCATAATTGAAGCACTATGAGCATGCTCATAGTTATTAGTGCAACCTTGGATACTACTACACTGACCATTCTATGCATCGACTTTGAATTATTCAAGAATTGGATACTGCAATTAAGAAAAAAATTAAGGCCATTCTAGCATTTGTTTTGTAAGTTTTTTACTATTTTCATTGGTTTTGTCATTTTAATTATAGCAAACTGTTTTATTTTCTTCTCTGTTTGAAGATTTTTGGCGAGCACAACGGTTTGAATGTATATCCTTTTCCTCATCTCTATCACTAGCAAATGCTAGAGCTTCTTGAATAACAGTTAATTCTCTGCCACGATGTTCTCTGAGTCTTATTAGAACCATGAATCGACTTTCTTCCAAACACATTAGAGCTGCATATTTATTTGTGCTTTGCTACAATTACAAGGTCTGTTCAAGCAAAGGCAGGTTTAGACTACAGCTCTTATAGAATACAATTTTTTATAAGTGTAATGGTGAAAATTTGAAGACCATTTTAGAAATTTTGTGTTATTAGGTAATGGAATATTTCAAAAAACAATGATGGAGAAACGCCCTCCTAAATAGATCTTCCACATTGAAAAGCTATTCTGCAAAGATGCCCATTTTGTCAAGGAAACACTTAACCTAGCTATGAATGTTACTATTATCCTACAAGTATTAGAAAAGTCTAATTCAAAATAAAAGCTTTTATTCGAGAAACAAACAACATCACAAATCTAGTTCAAGAAACTTGTCTTATAGAAAGCTCAAATTAAACGATCCAGTGATTGTAAAACTTGGAAATATTGACCCAAATTCAAATATAACAAGCACAACGTCAAAGGAGAAAGAAATTCCAGAAATTTATTAAATTGGAAGGATAAGTTAGAGATCTGCCAGACCTAATACTTGGTGTTTTGTCAAATACATAACATCAACATTTTAGGCATACGAAGGAGTGAATGAAACAATAGTTTGTTCCAATGGCTCTATAGAAAAGGTGGTATAGGTTTTAGAATTCTCAAAGAAATGTGTGTTTGAATAGACTATCTGTATGAACCAAAATAAGGAAAGGGTGAAGTGTTATTGTTCTACATTTTTTTATTTTTCACTAAACACTGGCAATGAATTCTTGGTGAGGTGGAGAGGGCCCTTGAGAAGGACATACATTTTGGAGGTGACCTGGATATTAGCAGACTTGTATCTGAAGGTTGTGTTCTCATAATCTAGTGGTTGTGAGTAAATAGGTCCCCTCCAATTCAGGATGATTTTATCATGTAATCCCTTTTTGAAATCAGCTTCCACGCATATCTGTGCAAAGGTTACAATACCCTTCGCTAGCTTGCACATGTTGATATTAATGAATCAGCCTAGGGCATTACCAATATAGGCTAAAATATATCAGGGTGCATTAAGTTAAGAGGTAAATTAGGGAGTTGAACCCAAACAAGAATGGCCAAAGATAGCATTAGTAGGGGTTAAATCTACAAACCATGATTGAATGGAGAGCCCTAATTATCCCAAAACCATGGTCCAAGCTCAAGGACCACCTGTTGATCCCTCTGGTTCTTGAAATATACTATAAAGTATCCCTTTGAGGAGAATAATAGATCAGTGTGATTACACCGGGTCTTAGCCACGCAATATTGAAGTACATATGATGAAGGCCAAAATCCATTAAATCGACAAATTAGAGCATGATCCATATAGTCAACACTGAGAGAGTCGGATTAATTTTTTGGCACACCAATGGATGGGATTTTTTCGATCTGATCCACAAGAAAGTCTGGCACTAAGAGCTCCTTAGGAGGTTGGTTCACAATCCCTATCTTTAAGGCTTCTTTTAAAATATTTGGTCTGAGAGGAAGAGGGCCCTCCCCTTACTTGAGCTTCGTCTCACAATCTAGAAACTAGATTTATTACAGTGTTGTTTACTATGTCATTCTCACTTAGTCTATTCGTATCCTAAAGTTTTTGGCCCTCATTAAAGAGATGTATAAGGTAGAGGGGATCCTAGTATGTTGTTGAATCTTGGTTGCAAGGGAGGAGACCAGATTCATAAGTCGTACTTGCAAACATAGTATCCCCCTGAGAAGGGTCTCATAAGAACTCATAAACAAAAATAATTGAATCCCTAATTAGAATTGGGGGGGAGGGTGGATTCAACTTCATACAACTCTCCAAAACTATCTGCCACTCATGATGACTGGAGAGAGGGCAGGCTTGCACCAAGCATTTTAAAAGAAGGCCCTTGACCACTACAATGTTGAGAAATCTAGGGGATTTAGTGTTAAGATATTTCTCTTCATTAGTGACTGTTTGTGAATGCATTTTAACTTATTTATATTGAGATATTATTCTTGTTCGATAATTAGTGTTCTTTCTTCATCAAACTTAGTAACCAATGCATAAACATAAATAGACAAGAGACACAACATGTAGGCTATGAGCCAGGGCCAAAACCTCTCACTCTTTGAGAGGAAAAGCTACAAAAATTCTTCTTATAGAGATTCTAATTGACAAATACCAAGACCAAGACCCTTGACCTATTTCGCTACTCCAAGACCAAGACATAGTCATCTTCCTTGATCCTTTGATCTTCAAATCATGATCCCTATAGTAGCATCCAAACATAGTGATTCATCACTGACTTCATGTTATCACTACAACACCGAGTAGCAACAAGTAGCTTTGAGCATATTAGCATCATAACATCAGTGAGCACAATACCTAGAAGTGTCAAGGTTATACATTATGATATAGCACCTGGAATTGATCAACACCGTAGCATAGATTATTATTCTTATTAACACAATATTGAGACCTTTGCTAAGATTGGTGAGACTCCATGGTGTACTACAAGCTTTTGTTGTGGTAGCATTGAACCACACATACTGAATCATAATAGAAAAATGGCCTTGAATTTTCTTGGACCCATCCTCCCAAGAGTCCCAAAGTAAATAAATTGGATCCCGAAGAAATGACATGGACTCAGACAAGAACAATTAAGCCTTTGTTCTAAAGGAGAAGCTTCCAGAGGCTACAAAACCCACTAAAGAGGTAGCTAACTACATTTTTTTTCTTGTTTAATTATAGGAATTACAGCAAGAAATTTTCCCATGAGGGACTTCTGTTGGCTTAGTTCTTGGGTTTGAATGGTATATATTCTACCAAAATCGTTGACCTTTAACAATCTAAACCTTTATTTTTTGGAAAGAAAAATGAAAGGATAAATGAAGAGGGATTAGGAATTTATAAAGCTCTAAACCCCCTTCATTGAACGCATGAGGCCTATTGGAAACTTGTTTTAAAAAAAGTAAAAATAGCTTTTCCAATTGTCCTGGGACAAGCCCTGCTCTTTGGGGAGTGTTCAACATTCTCTAGAAAACATGAATATGCAAAACAAAAGTTATTAATCCTTTTAATATGAACCATGAATCATAATGCAATTGCTCATGCTTTATCATTTAAGAAGTAAAATATTGAAATATATTTGAATTTATATTGTTTTATATCTTCTTTAACTTTCAAGTTTTCATTTTTTTTTTGAAAATTTCTATTTTTTGGGATTCTCACTTCCTAGTTCCTAATTTTTCTTCCATCCGCATTCTTGCTTCTCGCAACATTGTTATCAGCTACATGTATAAGAGGATTTCAGATTATTTCTTCTATTTGTATCAATTCTTTTTCAACATTATTAAGATAAGTAACAATACAAAGATTGCTTGTCCCTCCTTTAACAACTAATAAACATAATGGGAACTTATTGCACATTTTATGGATTGCCTTGTTTTTTGGCTTGGGTTGTCATCATCGTTGTTTGAGCTTATCACTGGTAGAATGATTAAGTGAGGCAGCTGCTCCAAGCCCTTATCCTAGTGCCTAAGTAGCACGTTTTTGGCATCTACTTAGTCACTTGTTCTCTTCAAACCATCATTGTACAATCTAATTTTCTTGACTTTGAACTTAGTCTTGCATTGAACTAGGAAAGCTATAAAATGTGGTCAAAATTGCAACAATGTTCTATCCTTAACTCAATATCAGTAGCCCTCTTGTCTTCCTCATGCCTCCACACTCACTTATCAAACTATGCCATAACTTTTTCCATTGCCTCCATGATGATTGCTCTCATCTCCAACTTAAAAAACGTAGTTTTATACTCCAATAATTGAAATATCCCACCCACACTGACAAATGACTCATGAATTTATTGTTTGAGGAGCACATGTTCATGGAAAATTTTCACTTCCCATAGGGTTGATGTTGGACACCTAATCCTCTATGGGTAGGTGTGGAAGGCGAACAGTCACAAAGGAGTCCAAGTGACCTTAGAAGATGAATCCAAGGGTCACACCAATGTAATATAAATAGACATCTATGGTGAATAATATGACTAACTCAAGCTTATATTTCCTATGTGTGTGTTTACCTTCTCCTCCACCATGTGTGTATTTAACATGGTATTGGAGCAGTGATAGAGGATTTGTGCGAGTAGAGGGCGATGGAGTGTGAACTAACCGGGAGAGTCGTAGGGGGGGGGGGGGAATGAATGGAGTGAGGGGGTAGGGTGTGAACGAGAGGGACATAGAGTGGGGAGAGTAGAGTGAAGGGGACGAAATCTGAGGGAGGCCAACGCAGGTTGGTGAATCATTTCGTTTCGCATATTCTACAAAATCTTCTTCTAAATTTGGAATAAAGTTATCCAACGACTTCTCTATACGTTTACCAAATAATTTTGTAGTAAAATAGTAGTTAGCTTCATCCATGAGCTTTTGATGATGAAGTTTCTCTACAAATGGATCTGCAAACTTTTCATCTTCAATTTTTTCATCTTTCCTTTTGATTTCAGAAGATTTACTTCCATCCTAAACTGTCGTATTTTTCCTCGCTGTGGCACCTCTCCACGCGAATTCACACTCCTCCTGCGACCTACTTGATGTGTTACGTGGCCCCCTTAGGCTCCCTCACTTCTCTCACACATCATTCCTGCACACAGACCCTCCCTTCGCTGCCCACCCTCGGCCCTGCCAACTCCCTTCTCCGCCTCACCAGCTCACAACTGCTGCTACCCCTTCTACTCACACCCACTCTGCCTCCTCCCCTCGACACCTCTATTCCCTGATCCCTTCCCCTCCCATGCATCCATGACACCTCATATCCCTGCTAAGCTCCCTCCATCGCTGCCTCGTCCCCTCACCTTCCCTCCTACGGCTCCTCCTCCCTCCGCCCCAACATACACTACCCCCACATCCTGGTTTCCACCTTACCACCATCCTCCTCTCCTTCGTCTTGCGACATCACACAACCCCCTCCTCCCTACCTCCCCATTCTCCCACTTTTTTCGACTCCATACTCACCTCCCTCACTCCCCAACCCCTGCTCAACTCCACCCCGCCCTCTGCTTCACCTCCCAAAACCTCCAGCGACCCCTACCTCTGTTTGCCCTCCCTCCTGCATCTCCCCATTAGGGGAATTTTGAGGTCTGAAATGGGCCTCCTAAGGAAATTATAAAATAATAGTGGAAAAAATCTAATAAGATTTGATGACATCATCAAATTTTAGAGGGAAAAATGAAAAAACTACTTTTTCAATTCATATTTTCAACTTATCTCCCAAAGTTTTTACTCAAATTTCGAGCGGGAGTACTCGTTGGATGCGGAATTTAATTACCCATCCAAGGAGTACCCATGTTGCATACTTTCGATGGGTCCTACTACACGAAAAATGAGAAATACATAAAAAAAAACGTGATTACAATCACGTTTTTTATGTATTTCTCATTTTTCGTGTAGAAGAGTTCATCGAAAGTATGCAACATGGGTACTCCTTGGATGAGGAATTAAATTCCGCATCCAACAAGTACTCCCGCTCGAAATTTGAGTAAAAATTTTGGGAGATAAGTTTAAAATACGAGTTGAAAAAGTAGTTTTATTATTTTATTATTTTTTAATATTTTTACTTTTTTACTTCAAAAATGGTGAATCATCCATTATGGATGACATCATCATCTTGAATCCTATTGGTTGTTATAAAGTTTATTTTTGTTGTACATTTTTCTTATGAGGCCCATTTTAGACCTCAAAATTCCCCTAATGTCTGTGGGGCATATATATGCCCTCCCTTTGCCAACTACCCAACCCTCCACATTCTGTCGATGTCCATTATTCGATTCTGTTGAATCTTTGAACGGAAATATAACAGAGAATTCATGCATACAAAATACAACGAGCAAGGATATTGACAACAGATTGGTGAATCATTTCATGCAGGAGTTCAAGCAGAAACACAAGAAAGATATTATTTCGAATTCTAGAGTGCTGAGGAGGTTGAGCACGACGAGCGAGAGAGCCAAGAGTACTTAGGTAGAGTTTCTCGGTAGAAAAGGCTCTTTCTATCCAAAAATGGAATGTGACATTTGCACCTGCATTAATCCTGCGTCTGGTCTATAGTCATTTCACTTAGATGGTATACGGTATGTGATAGGACCGAATTCTCTCAGCCTCATCATTTAGAGGAAACTCACCTATGCATTAAAGTTACATAAATTTTCAAGATTTGTGTTTAAAAAAAAATAAAAAAAAATTGAAGTGATAAGAGTGATAATATATGGAATAAAAAAAAAAAGTGAACGTGACATGAAATTGAAGTGATAATATATGGAATAAAAAAGAAGAAGAAGTGAAAGTGACATGAATTTTGTTGAGAGAATTTTTAATGGTTGAGATACATGGTATATGGGATATATGGAGGATATAATCAGTGGAACTTTATATGTTCATATGGTGTTGATTTTTATAATTAAGAGTGAAGTGGGTATATTTTCCATTATCATATCAATTGTTGATAAAATGGTCAAAAGTGACAATGTATTAGAATTATTAAGAACTCTATTCATTTCAACTATGGAAAGCATAGTTAAAATCAGTAAAGACACTCTCACGAATATTCAAACTTCTTTGCAAAATGCACAAGAACAGATTTAGTTTTTGCAACTTGACTCTTAGCTACAACAAGAAGAATTACAACAGAGGAGTCATCACTCTGAACCTATTTCTGTTCAAAAAATTAAGAGGGACTCCTATCAGCAACAAGAAACTATCCAGATCATCGAGCCCAGTACAAGAGCAGATTTGCATGTAGAAGCAAAAATCCAGCCTGCACTTCCCAAGCCCATCATCAGACCTTGGGAAGAGCTTGTCCATAGCAAGCACAAAACAAGGCTTGGATATGACAAGGAGTTGTCCTTTCATATTCTGGACTACTCCAAGCCTATCAAATTTTAGAGTGCTAGATTTCTTTATGACAATTCACCTTCAAATGTTCCATATCCTGCTCCTCTTCCACAATAGCAACAACAGATTGGAAAATGCCAACGCTGTGATCGTGTTGGCCATATGAAATATCACTATTTTGATCTTCACCATGTGAGCACTATGGTCAGCACACCCATTCTTCACACATAGGCTTCATAAACAAGCATGTTGCAAGAACAAAGATTCATATTGGATGGATTGCTTCTTGGCAATGGGCATCAACAACCAAGAAGATGTTTAAGTCGCATGTTAGAACTTGTTCTAGAATATTGAACAATCTTGCATTTGAGCTTTTGCCATCATCTCAACTTGTACCAGACAAGGGGGAAAATGGTGGTCATCTACAAGCTTCAAAGCCACATCAACTGAGCCTGAGCCACAATCTCTCATTCCAGATTCAGAGTTGTAGCCAGAGACATAGCAGTTCAAGCGAGCCTAAGCCACAATTCGTCATTCCAGATTCAGAGATGTAGCCAGAAACATGAATTCCCATGAGCATGCCTTTGGTTGGTGGATAGCCTTAAACCATCTATGTGAGGTTGATATTCTTCCTCTTTCAGAACACTTCCTCTAGTATAAGACTTCAACTTCTTGCCAGCTTTGGAAGAGTTCCAGGAAATTCATCAAGCATTCCAGTGTTGGTGGTCATCCTTAAACCATCACAGGTTGTAGACCTCCCTTATTCTAGGTTGAAGGTCTCCCTCTTCAAATATGAGGGACATTTCCTCTAGCAGAAGCCCTCAGCTTCTTGCCATATTTGGAAGAGTTCCAGGAACTGCAATAAGCATTGTGTTCCAATGTTGGTGGTCATCCTTAAACCACCCCTTTATGCCAACATTTCAGAGAGCTAATTCGGTCAAAGTGATGCCATGCATACTTTGCAAATTTGTATTACAACTCTCTTCTTGGACTCACACATACCCCTTCGGATTAAGGGGGGGGAATGTTGGACACATAATCCTCTATCGGTAGGTGTGGAAGGCGAATAGTCACAAAGGAGTCCAAGTGACCTTGGAAGATGAATCCAAGGGTCACACCAATGTAATATAAATAGACATGTATGGTGAATAATATGAATAAATCAATCTTATCTTTCTTATGTGTGTGTTTACCTTATCCTCCACCATGTGTGTATTTAACAGTCGCTTAGTATCATTCCACGTGGAGGAATCTTCCTATCTATGAACGTATTGCTTGTCAATCTAGATTGTCTCCTCAAAGGAGTCCCATCAAATACCATTGTTTTTAAGTATGCAATTGACAAGCATGACCCTCTTCCCTCATAGTTCCTTGAGGGAGAATTTGGGCTTTTCTCCTCTCCTTTCTATACTTCTTATGATTTCTAATGGCTAATAGAGACTGAGATAATGTAGAAAGAAAGTGAATTTACAAGCCCAATTCTTCTCTAGGTGTGAGAAAAAACAAAAAATTCATAAAAATTAAACTATTATTTATACTACTCACTAATGGCTGCCACCATTGTCGAAAATTATCGAGGTATTTGCAAATCAGTCCATATATTTGATATCCTGCAACTTAAGGAATTCTACCTTAATATTTCTAATTGACAAAACTGGGACGTCTATGTCAGCTCCCCAAGGCCTAGTTTTTTTTCAAAGTCTCAAAATTTTGACTTACTATAAATTTCAATAATTCATTATTCTTCCTTTGAACCTCAAGTTTTGAAAATCTTGATGTCATATACTTGCCACTCAATGGCATGTTAGAAAGCAAATCAACAACCTTGTTGGCTGCTCTTTTAGCATAATGAATTCTATTTCTAACCTTTCTTCTGAAACCTTCTTTTAATCCATTGAAATTGGGGGTTCAAACTTCCAAATTTGAGAGGAAATGCATTCTGTCATCACAACATTGATTATAATCTGAGAATTCCACTCCATTCCATTGCCACTCTTTCCAGGCTAGGCCTAGGAAAAATTTAACTCCACTATAAGATCCCTCATTCCTACTTGATTGTTGATGTTGATTCCTATTTTTTCCATATAGAAAAAAATCATCTCCCCATTCATGCTCATTATTACCCTTCCACTAACTGATGTTCTGTGATCTCTTTTTGCAGCCCTATAAAAATTTGACTTGAATTGTCCTCCCTTTGGGGGTTCCATTTTGACCTCTTCGAAGTGGTTAGTTTTTAAAATTGGCAACTAGGTCTAAACTCCACCTTGGAAAGCTCATATGGAGAAGATATTTTTGTTGGATTCCTCTTTTTGAGAGGTGCAAGATTGATCTAAAGATCATCTTGTTTGGATGAGTAGAAGTGAGATTTCGAATTTGTTCTCTCACACATGTGCAAATTGTCAAGGTCGGCCAGAAGTCTAATGTAGGCTCATAAGCTCCAATGGATGTGTCTCTAACCTCAGACCTCAACTGGTATAGGTATACATCGGTGGCCACCCACCTATTCCGTTTGGACCCGCACCATCAATTCTTGCAGCTTTTCAGTTTCAACGCAACTTACTATTTTTAGCAGGTTGTCGGTTCCTAAACTTTCAGAGCCGTTTGGACGCCCTAATGAGCCATGTGGATATTGACGGCCACCCATATATTCCATTTGGACTCGTACCATCAGTTCTTTCAGTTTTTAAGTTTTGGAACAACTTACTATTTTTAGCAGTTTTTCGGGTCCTAAAATTCTGGAGTCGTTTTGAGGCCCTAAAAGACATTTTTGGGGAAAAATGGGAGCAACATGGATTCCACGGACTCATGTTTCTCAGACCAAAATTTATACTCCTTAGATATCTCTTTATAATGAGGTATGATGCACTTCAAACGGAGATCGTATGCCAAAGTTACGTTCACGAGAAGTTGAAACACGAAGTTACCCAAACGTGGCCCATAGTTTTGGCGCTTCATCTCCTACGATCAGGTTTTTTGATTTTTAGGGTTTTGCATTGTTTCTCAACAATAAATAGGCCTTCAAGCCTCATTGTAACACAGTTCAGAGGCATGTAGCTTCCACATCTCTTCTCAAAGATAAGTTACCAGTGCCCTAGCTAGTTTATTTCCATTTTGTCTTTAAGTAAATTTCGGTTCTTTGATATTAATGAAATGAAGTGTTATTTCCACTGCATCTTTGTATTTATGGTTATATGTGTATTCTATTGCATTCCTGCATAAATTTGGATCAGTGGTATTAGCGCAGTCTGATCTTTCTTTGTTTTTCTTTGCATGTCCGAAACGAGGTCAGGGTATAAGGAGTTAGGGCTCGATCTGGTTGAACCCTTGCAAGATCAGCCTCACAAACCCCAACGACCTCCCATGGAAGAAGAAAAGAAAAATGAGGGAGTAGGAAATCCTATCAAAATATTGCTCAAGGAGGCCCTCGAGAAATAAAGGAATGCGATGATGGATAACTTTGGTCAGATCCTTCAACGGTTGCCCACCTACGGTGCATCTACATCCAATAGCCACTCTGGAGAAGCCACTCCCTTCAAGGTACAGGTAAACTTTGACATTACTGTATTTGAAGGCTAGATAGATGTAGACGTCATTGATAGATGGTTGAATTTGCTAGAATGGTATTTTTCATTCCATGATTTCTCTGACCGAGAAAAGATTTATTTTACACTCCTTAAAGCCACCCTTCATGTCAAGGACTAGTGGGAAACATACTGTGAGAAAAAGGACGAGGGGGAACCCTCTCTATTCTCGACCACACCCACTTGGAATTTTTTTTGAGATGGCATCAAGGAAAAATATTACCCCATGGGGATCTATGAGGACAAGCACATCCAATGGACCATGCTGCAGCAACAAAGGGATTAAGATGTGCATGAACTGACGAATTTGTTCCATACCCTGCACACAAAGTTGGCTATTAAAGATTCATAGAGAAAATTGGTGCTCAAGTACCGTAGTTGTCTGCATAGACACATTCAAGAGGAAATGGAGTTCCTTGACATTACATCGCTTGGCACGGCATATCGCTATGTTGCCAAGATCGAGAAAACATTTAAGTAGAAGAAGCGAGACTTTGGATCCGTGAATCCAAAGCCAGGGAAAGGTGCCCCCGAACCGCAGAACAAGGGGAAAGGCCAAAGAATGGTGACTTAGAACAACACCAAAAATCAAAATAAGGACACAGGGAAATGGTGTGAATTTCATAACAACGCCACTCGTAGCACAAATGAGTGTCGAGCCAAACAGTTATTGGTGGCTGAACTAAAGGCACCTGAATCAGATGCATGTTTTGGTCCTGAATCAGAACCAGACAGAGGCAATGACAAAGGGAAGTAGATCATTGATGCAGATCCTAGTGCCATTATTGCCACCACCAAGATCCAAAGGGAGGATCCCGAGGATCCAGAGGAGGGGGAGCGCCTCTTCCATTCACAGATAACGGTGAAGGGTTCTCCACTGCAATTCCTTATCGATAGTGGAATCCAAAAGAACCTCATTTCAGCAGAGGTCATGAAGTGGCTCGGCCTACCGACCACAGCACACCCACAACCATATACAATTAGGTGGCTTCACCCAAGGAGAGATCTCCGCGTCCGCTAATAGTGTAACCTTCCGTACAATATCAAGCCATTCACGGATGAGGTATTGTGTGATGTTTCTCCTCTTGATGTAGTTGATGTATTATTGGGCCAACCATATTTATGGAGGAAAAATGCTGTGTATGAGTCTAGGCCTCGTGTTGTTATTATTATTTTGGGAAATAACTTGTACATGATACTAGAGGTAGTACCGCCTCCTGTCATCTCTTTTACTACTACAAAACAATGCAGTAAGATTGTTTCCCAAACCAGGAAATTATTTTCCTTAAAAATCACTCACAGGGAAAGAAGAATATTGTGGCAACAATCTTGAAACAGGGCTCCCCTGCACGGCTACAGTAGATGGACAAAGTCATGGAGGAATCCAAGGACATTTTCTCCTCACTCACAATGGTTCCTCTACACTGTCAGGACAAGCACTCCATTGCTCTGACCCCTGACGCATCGCCACCTACTGTTGCCATACCTCATACGATGATACAGACAGAACCCACACATGTATTGTCTGAGGTTGATATAGAAACAAAATTTACTAAACGCATCTAGCATGTCCACCCACAGGTTCATGACATCTTCGACAAATCTAATACCCAATTCAGTAGAATTTGCCTCATCTCATGGAGGATGTCAACGCAATGGTGACCATTGGTTCCTAAGGAGGGAGGAATGATCCAGGTGGATATTGGTGGCTACCCACCTATTCTTTTTGGACCTACACAATCAATTCTTGCATCTTTTCAATTTTAGCACAACTTACTATTTTTAGCAGGTTATCGGTTCCAGAACTTTCAAAGCCGGTTGGAGGCCCTAATGAGCCACGTGGATATTGGTGGCCACCCACCTATTACATTTGGACCCGCACCATTAGTTCTTTTAGTTTTTTAATTTTGGCACAACTTACTATTTTTAGCAGCTTTTCGGTGTTCTGAACTTTCGGAGCCATTTTGAGGCCCTAAACAATGTTTTTTGGGAAAACTGGGAGCAACATGGGTCCATGGACAAATTTTGCTCACAATAAAAGTTATAATTCTCAGATAGATCTTTCTAACGAGGTATGATTCGTGTCAAATAGAGATCGTATGCCAAAGTTACGTCCCTGAGAAGTTGAAACACGAAGTTACCCAAACGGGGCCCATATTTTTGGTGCTTCATCTCCTATGGTTAGGTTTTTGGATGTTTATGGTTTTTCATTATTTCTCAACAATAAATAGGCCTTCAAGCCTCATTGTAACATATTTCAGAGGCATGTAGCTGCTACATCTCTTCTTAGAGATAAGCTACCAGTGCCCTAGCTAGTTTATTTCCATTCTGTCTGTAAGCAAATTTTAGTTCTTTGATATTAATGAAAAGAAGTGTTATTTCCATTTCATATTTGCATTTATGGTTATATGTGTATTCTGTTGTGTTGCTACATAAATCTGGATCAGTGGTATTAGAGCGGTCTTCTCTTTATCTATTTTTCTTTGCATGTCCCCAACGCAGTCAGGGTATAAGGAGTTAGGGCTCGATCTGGTTGAAACCTTGCAAGATCATCCTCACAAACATTGAAGACCTCCCATGGCGGAAGAAAAGAAAGACAAGGGAGTAGGAGATCCTATCAAAATATTGCTCAAGGAGGCCCTCGAGAAAAAAAGTTACATGATGATGGATAAATTTGCTCAGATCCTTCAATGGCTGCCCACCTATGGCGTATCTGCATCCAACAACCAATATGGAAATGCCACTCCCTTCAAGGTACAGGTAAAATTTGACATTCCTGTAGTTAAAGGCCAGATAGATGCATATGCCATCGATAGATGGTTGAATTTTCTAGGAGGGTCTTTTTTAGTCCATGATTTCTCCGACCGAGAAAAAATTATTTTTGCACTCCTTAAAGTCGTCCCCCATGTCAAGGACTGGTAGCAAACGTACTATGAGAAAAAGGACGAGGGGGAACCCTCTCTGTTCTCAGCCGCACCCACTTGGAATTCATTCCAAGATGGCATCAAGGAACAATATTACCCTATGGGGAGCTATGAGGACAATTACATCCAATGGACCATGCTGCAGTAGCAAAGGGATCAAGATGTGCATGAACTGATGAATTTGTTCCATACCCTGTGCACAAAGTTGGGTATTAAAGATTTAGAGAGACATTTGGTGCTCAAGTACCGTAGTTTTCTACACAGACACATTTAGGAATAAATGGAGTTCCTCGACATTACATTTCTTGGCATGACATATTGCTATTCCACCAAGATTGAGCTGAAATTTAAGCAAAAGAAGTGAGACTTTGGATCCACGAATATGAAGCCAGGGAAAGGCACCCTCGAAACATAGAACAAGGGGAAAGGCCAAAGCAGGGAAATTCAGAACAACACCACAAATCCAAAGAAGGATACGAGGAAGTGGTGTGAATTTCATAACATCTCCACTCACAACACAAATGAGTGTCGGGCCAAACAGTTATTGGTGACCGAACTAAAGGCACCCGAATCATATGCATGTTTTGATCCTGAATCGAAACTAGACAGAGTCAATGACAAAGGGAAGTAGATCATTGATGCGGATCCCAGTTCCATTGTTTCCACCACCAAGATCCAAAGGGAGGATCCCGAGGATCCAAAGGAGGAGGAGGGCCTCTTCCATTCGTAGATGTGGGTGAAGGGTTCTCCACTGCAATTCCCTATTGATATCGAAAGCCAAAGAAACCTCATTTCAGTAGAGGTTGTGAGTTGGCTCAGCCTACCGACCATATCACACCCACAGCCGTAAACAATCGAGTGGCTTCACCCATGGAGAGATCTTCGCGTCCACTAGTAGTGACGCCTTCCATATAGTATCAAGCCATTCATGGATGAGGTATTGTGTGATGTTGCTCCTCTTGAAGTAATTGATGTATTATTGGGCCAACCATACTTATGGAGGCAACATTTTGTGTATCAGTCTAGCCCTCGTTCTGTTATTATTACTTTGGGAAATAACTTGTACAGGATACCAGAGGTAGTACCGGCTCCTGTCATGTCTTTCACTACTACAAAACAATGCAGTAAGATTATTTCCCAAACCAGGAAATTTATTTTCCTTACAACTCGCTCACATGGAAATAAGAATGTTGTGGACACAATCTCGAAACAGGGCTCCCTTTCACGGCTGCAGTAGATGGACAAAGTCATGGAGGAATACGAGG
Organism: Pinus albicaulis; assembly: GCA_034641835.2. NCBI lineage: Eukaryota > Viridiplantae > Streptophyta > Pinopsida > Pinales > Pinaceae > Pinus > Pinus albicaulis. The sequence continues at coordinate 2,011,910,654 of CM076575.1, read as the reverse complement.
ACATTTTCTCCTCACTCACAGAGGTTCCTCTACACTGTCAGGACAAGCACTCCATTGATCTGAACCCCGATGCACCGCTGCCTAATGTTTCCATATCTCATATGACTACACAGACATAATCCACACATGTATTGTCTGAAGCTGATAAAGAAACCAAATTTACTAAACGGATCTAGCATGTCCGCCCGCAGGTCCATGACAACTTCAAAAAATCTAATACCTAGTTCAATAGAATTTTCCTCATCTCATGGAGGATCTCAATGAAATGGGGACCATTTCTTCCTAAGGAGGGAGGAATGATCCAAGTGGATATCGGTGGCCACCCACCTATTCTGTTTGGACCCACACCATCAATTCTTGCATCTTTTTAGTTTCAGCACAACTTACTATTTTTAGCAGGTTGTCGGTTCCTGAACTTTCGGAGCCGTTTGGAGGCCCTAATGATCCATGTGGATATTGGTGGCCACCCAACTATTCCATTTGGACTCGAACCATTAGTTCTTTTAGTTTTTCAATTTCGACACAACTTACTATTTTTACTTATGACTCGAATTGAACCTCAGGCTGAAGAAGGCAATTTCGAGGTAACCTCAAACCACACTTAACCAAGCAGCTAGCCCTAATAGGCCAGGAGAGGGCTCTCTCCATATAAATCATAGCCAAAATTACTGAGGAGAGAAGATATTAGGCTAGCTATAGTAGCTCAGGGTTTTGATTTTGATTTGTGTTGGGTTTTGCTGGATCAGGAGGAGTCAAACAGCTAGGGCAAGGAAATTAGGTCAAAATTTGCAGGGTATTCTATGGGGCAATGTAGGTACAAGGTTTTGACATTTAAAGGATGATTATGGTTAGATAAATAGAATGGTGAGGAGTTAGGAAGATCATATGAGATGAATTCTCCCTAAACTGAAGAAAATAGACAAATTATGCAAAATTCCCCAAAACAGAGCATGAAAACATGAATTCTCCCTTTCAACTTGAAATTAAGCATATCATAGACATGATAGCATAACACACCTTGAGTGAGGAATTGTTTGTGGTAGCTAGAGACCAAAATTTCCCTTTCAAGAGTCTAAGAAGGAAGAAGTTCTAGTGGGTAGTTAGAGACCAGACTTGCCTATTGCATTTAGATCTTATATTTATATCATGCTAGTATTTGTAGGTATTAGGGAGATAAGAGGTATTCAGTCAAAGCTATATAATGCTCGAGATCTGGAAGAATGATTCACCTAAAAACTTCAACAAATAGGAATTAAGAAGTGAAGTATCCCCAACTAGCTTCTCAAATTAGCAGAATGCTGCAAGAATGCTAGAAAATCAATAGCTTTTAGTGTAGGCCATCCATCATTTTTGTTGTTGTTGTTGTCAAAATATCTCCTATATTTACAGAAAAGTATTTACAAACAATAAATCAAAAGGTGGAAGTGTATATACAATGGAGCTTATATCAATATCCTCTTCTGTAAGACTAGAAAAGAAGAAATAAAGTCTGTATAGGTTACCGAATATAAATATTTAGCATCTCTTATCAATAATTCACCCTTAGTTAATAGCTAGTCATGTACCTCATTACACCACATGGAACAAAAAGTAGACAGATAAATGGAACAAAAAATAAGCAGATAACTAATTTTTTTCTCAAAAACAAACTTACACTGAATCTTCCTAGGGAAAGTAGAGCAGAGACACTCAATCACTACCAAATCCTAATGAAGGAAGAGTGGACCAGATAGCTACAATTGCTAAACAAGGAAGCAAACTAGTGAGTCGAGCATTGAAGGAGAACTAAATACTGGTCTTGATTTTCTTTCCAAACAGATTAGAAACAGTGTAATTTCTGTGCTCACCTATCTTCTAGATCAACTGACACCCCATATTGCATTGACTGTTGGAGTTAATGGATTTTTATAAAGCAATTACAAAGGTAAAAGCCTTTGTAGTTGATACTACTGCAAGGACTGACCAAAGATCAACCCCGCGTCCCTACAAAATAGCCTCGATGTCACAATGTTATTTTCAACATGTTGGGCAAGGGATGATCTAAATGGATGATATTTGTTACGCTATGCAAAGTATCCAAACTGATATAGTAAAGTGTGCAAAAGGTTCTCCTTGTTGTATTAATTTTCTCAAAATGGATGTACAAGTGAAAATAAGCCTCAATAGGAAAAACTTTCTGTGAAATCAGCTTCAAAAGGTATGTTGGCTTGAGGGGTCCTGACCTAGGTTTGGTGTGCAAGGTTTGCCAACAAACCCCTATACTACTAGCCCTTTCGGCAGTGACCTGCTTACACAGGTCAAAGTCTCACCCGAAGTAGTATGGGTGGGTGCTGGAACCAGGTTTCCGCACCCTGAGAAAGGATGGGTAAGGCAAGCAGAGTTGTGCTAGGTCCTGTAATCCCCGATTACCTTGTTCTGCGCAGGGTTAATTAGGTCTCTGTTCGCATCCACGTGTGCTAGATCTATAGTTATATGCTTTTTTGAAAATAACACAACATTATATAAACAAAAAAAAGAAAGATCCTGATCCAGAAACACACTTACACAGATCTTCGTAGCTTAAAGACAGAAAATGCGCAATATAGTAATTACCAACAATTCGCACAAGATTACTCACAGATTCAGTTCTTTATCAATCCTTTTTATTCATTCATTCATCAATTCTTCCTTACAATTCCCTTCCCAACCTACGCACACAGCAGTAGGGTCCGCACACAGCTGGACTTGGATCTCCACGCACACAGCCAGTAGGAGTCCATTCCCCAAAACCCAAAAAAATATCTTAAACCACAATTCGCATCAATAGCTCCTCATTCTTGTCCTTTACAATACAAAATGTCCCTCTATTTATAGAAATCTATCCTAGACATTCTTATGGTCCACAAACCATGGTTTTCGAACCCCTGGTTTACCCTTTTACCCATTACAATGCGTTCGGGGCTTTGACCCCCCCCGAAAACCCCCGCGCTAGACTAATTCTAATAAAAAATATTTAAAATGGACCAGTTTCGCAGCTTGTTAGGAGACCCTATTCCAATAGTCCCCCAACACAATCTTGTGACTCATCCCAAGTCACTGTGGTGGTGCGGCTTCTATTTGCTCACGCAAGGTAGCAAGAGCACGGACGAGTGGAGGGAGCACTTCCTGCTCTGGGCCGCAGCATGCTGCGCAATGTTGACAAGTGTTAGGGAGGCAAGACCATCTGGAGCCGCGGTAACTCTTTTTAGCAACCGGTGGAGGTGTGCAATGGCGGACTGAGCATCTTGGGCGAGCTGGAGTGCGGTGTCGGCCCATGGTTTCAACTGTTTTCGGATGACATGCTTGGTGCGGCAAAGGTTCTCAATCGTGTTCATGATGGCTAGACACTGTGTGGAGACATCGGAGGGTGAGGAATTTCGGACCTGATCCATAGCAGCTTCTGCCTGCTATAATTCCTTCTGGATATACCGAAGCATAGAGTGGTGCCAGACTGCTGTCCATAGTTGCGTAGCTGTTTTGACCAACTGTGCGCCCTACATAAGCTGCTCCTGAATAATATGCGATGTGTCGGTGACCAATGTAATCCACTGGGCCCGTAATTCCAGAAGTATGTCAAACTGCTATTGCATAGCTTGGGCACGGTGGCGAACCTCTTGCAACACTCTGGTGTATAATATTTCGAGTGCTAGGCGAGATAGCTGCACCAAATCTATTTGGATGTCCCCTGTGGTCGGATCATGATTGTTAACTAGGGTAGTGCGAGGGAGTGAACAAACATTACTTCTGCTGGGCAGTACTCTGGAGTTGCAGATAAGTCGCAGCATGTCCCTGTATCTCAGCGTTCCTCCTTAGTGTAGAACCAGTGGTGACATGACTATGATGCTGTGGGCAGGGGACTGTAGTACTAATGTACCCTCCTCTGTGCTCAAGGCCATCCAGTTGGATCCCGAGATTGTCCCCAGGGTACGAAGGTCAGTTATTCCCATTGCGCAGTACCGATGCCTTTCTGTGCATGGCTCGCAGCCAATTCTTTCTGCAGGGAGCTAGCGCTCAATCCTTTGACTACACTCAGCATTCCCAGGCCTTCTCAAGAAAATGTCTACGGGTATTGAGCAGCTCGAGAATGGATCATTTGACGAGTTAGGGTCCATCTTAGTAACAAGAAAACAGGCGTTCCAGAGAATGTCAATGATTACAAAAAACTAGTAGGCCGAGAACAAGAGCATCTTGCAGAACCAATAAATAGCCTAGTGCGAAGTTATTCTGCCAACCGCACAACGACCGGAGCTATTTAATGGTAGAGTAGTTCGTACGGGAAAATTACCATCGGCAATTCAGATTAAACTTACCATAAATGGTTGCATTGATGATCGGCCACCTATTTTGCGTACTCGTAAGGTTCCTTTCTTATCAGATTGGGATGTGCTGATGGTCGTCATTTGTGCCTGATGTCTCTTCCACGGAATGTCAGATTCTGAATGATGCATGTGTGTTGTTCGCGTACCCTGAATTAATTTTGATGCTAGGTGTTCCATAACAGGGTTCAGGTACCAGATCGGCAAGTTGGCCACCAATCTCCTCGAACCATGCTCGTCGTCCTCGGGCAGGATGTCTTGGTCAGGTAGGGCTACGTCAAACGTCCTCGTGCCATCTGTTACTTGAATTGAGCGCAAATTCTCCCAATTTCACATGGATTTATGTGGGTCCATAATCAAATGCACACTTAGGGCAATGGTAACTAGGTGAACCTGTCCGGGCAGGGTTCGATTGCACCCTTGAGTGTTGTATGTCAACAAGTATGTACATAGGTTGACTGACCTCAGAGCCCATCTAGGAACTTGGGTCCCTAGGCGCAAGATCACCCTACTCCAATACATCTCCTAAGTGAAGAGTACCAGCCCTCATGCAGGTGTTCCGCGCAGTGTTAGGGGCAGTGCTTGTTCCGTGGGAATTTTAGGTTCAACAATATTTTTACTATCTCCTATGTCATCATGGCAAGGCAGGTCTCTTTCCTTGGTAGAGATGCAACGGAAATTCATGGTGGTCCGAAGACATCGTAGTGCTGAAACCTCGTGCAACCGACCTTGCCAATTTTCCAGCTCCTCCTCCTCATAGGCTGGCTATGTATATCGTGCGCCTTCTGTCGGGTCTAGTGGCACTATGACGCGTGTACCTTTGTTTTCAAACACCATGCTACGCTTCTTGAGATTGATGACACCCCCCACATCTATAGCCCAGTCCAATCCGAGGAGTGCAGGATAGGGATCGACATCTTCCACAATTTCTATTACTTCAAAGTCAGCTAGGACCCTTACCCCTGCGATGTCAACCATGACTTTTGGTAGCCTTCCTAGAGAAATGATTTTTTGTTGATTTGCCATGCGCAGCTGAATGGTGGACCATTCTAATTTAGGCTCTCCCATTCGTTACCATGTCTTCTTTGGTAATACATTCGCATCCAATCTAAGATCTAAGATGACCTGATCAATTTCGTAGTCACCAATCTGCGCAGTCAACCGCATTTCTCTTCCAGTGCGTTTCTTATAGCTGTAGAGTTTATGTACATCCTTGGTCCCAAGGATCAAATTGGGTCGCGCTACGTAGGTTTCAGTAGTGCTTGGAGATTTCCTATGGTCTGCGGGTTTTGTAACAACTTCAGACATGCCTTCAAAAAGGGCTCAACTCCTTCTTCTATCTGGAGGTGCATCGGCTGCTGCGCAGGGCCTGCCAATGGTTTTTGTTCCTTGAGATTCACTCCTTCCTGAGGGGCAAGTTCCTCCATTTCTCCCTGGGTGACCATCCTACTGTGTGTCATGACTTTTACACTTGGATCCTTATTCCTTAGCTCGGTTTTAACTTTTTGTATGTTCTGCATAGGGGTGGGTTGTTTTTCCTGCATCTTAGCTATTAAAATTGGGCAATCCTCCACCACATGGTCCAGCTACCAATAGTATTTTCATGATGGCCTGTTGGGATTTGGGAATTCTCTGGCAAAATGTCCTATTTCTCTGCAGTTATAAAATTTTAGCTGCCCCCGTCCTCATCCTACACTTCCTCCCCGACCTCCTCTGCCCTAGGCTGGAGATCCTCCAATGTGTGTAGACCCTCTTGGCAATGCAGGGTCTGAGTGTACCCTATACAAGTTCCCACAATCTATCATTAAGTCATAAGTACGACAATTCTTCTCATCATGTCCCACCGAGCGGCAGAACCTGCACCATTATTGCTTCAGTTCAGAGACGTAGGCACCTAACCGAGGCCAATGGTTCGTATCATGTAGTCCTGCCACACGACCGTCGTCACACCACAGCGCAGGTCCACTCGATCCTGTTCATGACAGGATGTGCTCCCTACTCGCTCCTGGTCGCACCGGACTAGGTCCTCCCGCTAGCATGTAATCTGCCAATAGAGGGCATTGGTCCTGTGTATGGCCATACACATGACATTGTATGCACCATAGATCTACATAGCCATTCTTTCCTCACTCCTTTCACAGGTTCTGTATCTCCATATGCATAGCCCCAAGCTGTTCCTGGATTTTTTGTACTCCTATCGACGTATCCTCGCAGGGTGCAGCTTCTAGTTTCATAGCGACCTCCATAGCTTTCTCTTGCGATTCAAAGGTCTAATGACTCATTGGCATGCGCAGGTGAGGTAACAACATAGCGATGAACCATTCTGTATGCTATCTATCATCATACTCGAACCCTCCTTCCCTGATTTCTTTCTTCAATCTCTAGTCAACCTCCCATACTGACTCACACGCACCTTGTTTGAAGTCCTTTACTTCCGCTACCAGCTGGGAATAATACTTTGGCTTTTGGAACTATTTCTTCAGAGCATCTTTGATATCCTGAATGGATGCACTCCCATTCTAAGCAATGTATTGCATATACCAGTCCAAGGCCCTATCCTCGAATACCAACGACAACTGCGCCCTCTTTACCATATCACTCACCACATTCTCCGCAGTCTAGATGAAGTCTACAACGAACCAAAACTGGTCCATATCCTCATCTCCTACCCCCTTGAAGGTAGGTAGTTTCAGGTGCGCAGCCATATCACTGTTTAGGGGAGGTGGTGGTATGGGTGAATTCTTACCTTTGTGCGGCCTAGGTGGCAATGTAACTGAGGGATCTTGCGTAGCTGGTTCTTGCAACAAATTATAGGCGGATCTTCCTCTGTCAAGGTTGGTCCGATATTATTTACCACTAATCGTCACGCTCCCGTCTAAATCAGAGGTCATTCGGTATGACTACACAGAATGCTCTTTTCACACAGTAATATCTTAATCAACAACGGTAATGTCCTCAGCAATTTTCCTCAGAACCCTTTAAAGAATCGTTGCTTAGCTTCAGAATATGAGACAAACTAATCAATGGAAAATTCCGTCACAAATCCTCCAAGCACACTATTCACCTAATGATCTACCGTGCGCGTGATAGTATTATCAGTCTTTTCGAACTGCCGGATCAGCTCCGGGGTCCACTGAGTGACTCGTTCATCCTTCTAGCACTTCTGGAATTTGACTAGTCTCACCAACCACTCCTGGAGCTCGATCGCAAATGTCACAAAGAATATTTCATAACTCTCTATAAGGATGTACCTATTTTTCCACTTTTCCACTGTTAACTTTTCACTGCGATTTTCTTTTACCGCGAACTCCTAGATCTGCCTTTTGAACCAGTCTTCGATCTCCTTTCTTTCAAGCTTCCAGTATTCTCTTGTCATTACCCGATCCCTCTCTCAGACTTCTTCTGGTCCCGGCAACGGAAACATTTGTTGGCTCGAGGGGTCCTGACCCAGGTTCGGTGTGCAAGGTTTGCCAACAAACCCCTATACTACTGGCCCTTTTGGCAGTGACCTACTTGCGTAGGTCAAAGTCTCACCCGACGTAGTCTGGGTGGGTGCTGGAACCAGGTTTCTACACCCTGAGAAAGGATGAGTAAGGCAATCAGAGTTGCGCTAGGTCCTATAATCCCTGATTACCTTGTTCTGTGCAAGGTTAATTAGGTCTCTGTTTACATCCAGTGCGCTAGATCTATAGTTATATGCTTTTATGACAATAACACAACATTATATAAACAGAATAGAATAGATCCAGATCCATAAACACACTTACACAGATCTTCGCAGCTTAAAGACGGAAAATGCACAATACAGCAATTAACAACAATTCGCACAAGATTACTTACAGATTTAATTATCTATCAATCCTTCTTATTCATTCATTCATCAATTCTTCCTTACAATTCCCTTCCCAACCTGCGCACATAGTAGTAGGGTTTGCACACAGTTGGACTTGGATCTTCGCACACACAGCCAGTAGGAGTCTGTTTCCCAAAACCCAAATAGATAGCTTAAACCACAATTCACATCAATAGCTCCTCATTCTTGTCCTTTACAATACAAAATGTCCCTCTATTTATAGCAATCTAGCCTAGAATTTCCTATGGTCCACAAACCATGGTTTTCGAACCCCTGGTTTACCCTTTTACCCATTACAATGCATTCGGGGCTTTGACGCACCCCAAAACCCCTGCGCTAGACTAAATATAATAAAAAATATTCAAAATGGACCAGTTTCGCAGCTTGTTAGGAGACCCTATTCCAACAAGGTATGAAATAGCCAGAGGTGGCTTTTCATTTACATAAAACAGATAAAGAGAACCCAAAACACTGCCTTCTCCATGATAGCCCTGATGGCTCCTTAATCTTCCTTGAAGCTAAAAATGTTGTAAAACACCTTTGTTCGACCTGAAACCTATTCCAAACAGCTCAGAAGCTCGAAAATACCCAAAATTGACTATTTTTGCACTCAATTTGGTTCAATAATGAGAGATTTATGACCTCTCCAAGATTTTTGCCCAATGTCCCTCAGAAACCCCACTAAAAGTGGAGGAACTGTTTGTTATGGGAAAAATTGGATAAGGTCACCATATTTGGTGCGCTCCTCCAAACCGTTGGAACCACAAACCATAGCATTAAATGGTAGGCTTGGGCATGTGACCTCTCCGCATAAACCGTCACATAAAATTCCAACCTAAACCGCCACGTTTAAATGTTGGAGTGGTCGCATTAAATATTTTAACTGTTGTTGCTAACTGTTTCCACCTTCCCATCGTGGCTAGTCCCCCTGGTCACAGTGTATAGTCACATGCATACGGGCTAGCCCTAAGGGGCTAGCCCCTTTTCCCTCCGTCATTTTCAAATTCAAAGGTTAAAGCAAACCCGACTCCAATACATGTTAAGTAACACCCACTAGCAAAGAAGGTCGGGCCTTTGGGCTCGGGCAAGCAAGGTCACCGATTCGAACCTCTGAAGCTCCAAAAAAAATTAAAATGACAATTTCTCCATAGTCTAGGGCCATGTGGCAGCCTCTGGGCCTGCCACATGGTAGCCTGTGATAGGTCTCCCTAAACATATCCAAAAAAATTATTTTTGACTTATATTTTTTTTTAAAAATTTCATAGTCAAGCTAAGTCAAAAGTCTTGTTTTGGAGTTTACTAGGCGTATTCAAACCTCAATAACTTCTGCATACGAACTCGGTTTTGAGAACCGTTCATGGCGCCAAAATTGCAGCAATGAGACCTTTCTGATCATTCAGATTTCAACCACTTCTGAGCACTTACATTTTTTGAGAATTTTTCATAACTTGGACATGATCTCCTGATCACACCTCCCCATTGGGAAGCTTTTGGACCCCAAAATCCTTCAATTACCTGTTCAGAAGATGAGGGTACAGCCCCCTCAACTTTTCTGCCTCCATCCATTTTTCCTTACTTGGTTTGATGCCTTTAAGACCAATCTGAAGATAATCGACACTTCCCCTCTTAGAAGTGTGTGTCCTCCTGTCAAGGATAGTATCCTCCTTAAGCTTGTCCAAATATTATCGAGAGAAATATTCTATTGATGGCAGCTGAATGTCTTTCCCTTGATCAGCATTCAAAGGAGGCTCATACAAACGTAAATTTTCCACATTCACAATGGAATACATTTGCATATATGAAGGCAAATCAAGTTGCAAAGCATTATTTCCAGCTTGTTTAATAATTTTGAATGGACCATAATGAATAGGCTTTAGCTTTTTACCTTCTCCTTGCATTCTTTCTTTGCTAATATGCAACCATACTTCATCACCTTCTTGAAATTTATGATCAACTCTGTTTTTATCATGCCTCTCCTTGTACTTGACTTGACTCTTTTCAAGCTGTTCTTGAACCTGCTGATATATGAGCTAAATTATTTCAATGAACATGTGAGCTTTTTCAATGTCACTATGCCCATCAATGGAAACATCCTTCTCAAGAATTAAATCTAAAGTTGACTCAGGAAAATACCCAAAACAAGCTTCAAAAGGTGAAGTATTTGTAGAAGAGTGCTTGGCCCGGTTGTAAGCATGTTGAATGTAATGCAAGTGCTCATACCAAAGCTTGGGATGCTTGCTGCAATAACCTATCAAAAGATGTACAATGTTTCTGTTCACTACCTCTGTTTCACCATCTATTTGCGGATGGAAAGAAGTACTCTTTTTCAACTTAGTGTCCATCATCTTCCATAAATTGGAGCAAAAATTCCCAACAAATCTGGAATCCCTGTCACTAACAATAGAAGTAGGCAAGCCATAATGAACCCATACATGTTGAAAATATAAATCAACAGTTTTTTCAGTAGTTATAGATTTCTTACATGGCATAATAATGCACATCTTGTTGAATCTATCAACTACTACATAAACATAATCATGCTACTTTCTAGACATTGGTAGACCTCCCACAAAATCCATAGAAACACTTTCCCATGGTCTAGAAGGTACCGGTAATGGCATATATAAACCAAGCTTCCTATTGCTAGGCTTTCTTGTAGCACATAATGAACAAACTCTAATGAAACGTGAAACACTATCTACCATGCGAGGCCAATAACAATACCTCTGTAAATGTGCCATCAATTTTCTTACCCAAAAATGTCCAACAATAAGAGAAGAATGAGCTTCTGTCATGACACTTAGTCTCTCTCCTTGTGGTATGCACAACTTGCCCATATGAAATAGATAATTATTATGCAAATGATAATCATTCTCCTCAACTTTTTTCCCTTCACTCAAGTTAGCCTACACATATTTAAAATCAACATCTAATGCATATTGTTCTATGTAACTCTCATGTACAATAGAGTCATTCTTAAGTAAAGTAGTAGCACTAATAATAGGCCTTGAAAGCATATCAAAAAATTTATTGAAAATACCTTTCTTGTACCTTATTACCAAGTGAAATTGTTGTAGGAAACCCATCCATCTGAAATGTCGTGACTGCTGCAATTTACTTTGTGACTGCAAGTATTGTAAAGGCTGATGGTCGGTATGTACAATTGTCTCTTTGCCCATCAAATAATGTTTCCACTTTTTGATGCTTTGTACCAACGCATAAAACTCTTTATCATATGTAGGATAATTCCCAACAACACCATTAAATGTTTCAGAATGAAAATTGATAGGCTTACCATGCTGTAAGAGAACTGAACCCATGGCGTAATCACTAGCATCGGTTTGAATCTCGAATGGCTGTCTCAAGTCCGGTAATGCAAGGACTGGAGCTAAACTTAAATTCTCTTTCAAAGATTCGAAGGCTTTCTATTTCTTTCCTCCCCATTGGAAAGCATGTTTCACACTTGTCACTGCATGCATAGGAGCTCCTATGGCAGAGAATTTAGAAATAAACTTCCTCCAATACTGAGTTCCACCCAAAAAACTTCTTACCAACAGTTCTCAAAACCGAGGTCGTATGCAGATTGCAACCACTTCTGAGCACTTTAATTTTTTGATCATTTTTCATAACTTGGACATGATATCCTGATCAAGGGATGAGCCCCCCCATCCTTGTGGAATATTGTTCTTCCCACCATACTTTGACCATAGGCATGTTTGCATGATCTGCTCCAAATGCTGAAATTGAGTCTTACTAGGCAACCAACAAGATACATAATAAATGTGTGAGGCATAGAGGATCTGTCAAACCCCCTTCTCAACTTCTAATCTAATGAGAGGTCCTTATGATGCCAAAATCAAGGCTTATCTAAAATTTTTGAAGACACAGTACATCGATCCTCGATAGCCACTAGTGAAAGCCCCACTTCAAAATTTCAAATGCAATGCCTAGATACCTCACAATTACCTTGCGTTGAACATAAGTCTGAGTTGTGGGAATATAGTAGGCTGAGAGTGTAACTCTAACAACTAAAAAATTGTCTCGTGGTCACAAACCACAACATCTAATGTAGAGCCAAATATGTGCAAACAAGTATGAGCACCATCAAGCAAAATCTTCTTAACACTCACAGAAATAAAGAATCCATTAGCAAAATGATTGTTGACCACGTATGCCCCATCAAAATGTAAGATGTCCTTCAATTGCCCCTGAATGCTAGCAACTTCAAATAGGTGAGCCAAGGCATCCATTTTCAAATATACAAATCTGGGGCAAAGGGTCACCCTTGACAAATAAATTGATTTAGCAAAATTTCAGGGGATAATGAGTTACTAACAAGGATAAATGTTGATGCATTAGAGAGTAGTGTGTTCACCATGGCCACACATCGTGGTCCAAAGTACAAGAAAATCCAACATGTCTATGATGAAGCTCCAATCTACAGAAAACAAGGCTACTAGCCACTCTCTCAAGCCCATTCCAAGGCCTCTCAAGTCTAGATTATGTGTCTAGAATAATTGGACCCTGTAAAAACTTGTTGAACTAACTCCCATGCAATTGAGAGCCATTGCTTTAGCTATGATCATGTATGATACACCAAGGAAAGTAATTAGGCTCCAACCTCCAATGGTGCCCCTAGCTACATTCTTGGTAATGTTTTTACTAAGGCCTTGATTGAGAGATTTAGATAGCCTTTTAGAAGATAATTTTTCAGCTATCAAACAACAAAAATAATCTTGTATTGTGTTCAACATGTCCTTGTAGAAATCAGAACGAAGGCCATCCATTCCTAATGAAAAAATCACAACAAAGGCCATCCCTTTCTGATGAATTGCTATTCTTCATAGAACTAAGAGCTAAAACCTCCCTCTCTTTCGAGAAGTAACTATCCAATTTGACTCAATCACTACACCAATAGTTAGAAATATTGCATGGAATTACTCTACAATGAGCGTTCCTGACATCCACCACATGATCTGTAAAAGCATTAAGATAAAATATTTTGAAAATGCAATCGGAACATGCCTTTGACCTTTGTTTGATCCTCTACAAGAGATCCATCCCGTTGATGCAAACCAAGAATCTTGTAACTGTCACTTTTCTTTTCAAGTAGTCAAAGTAGACTTTGGAATTTGGAAGCCTCATCCTCTTCAAAAATCCACTATAGTCAAGAATGCACCCTGGCACCCCTTGTAATGCAGTCCCTTTCCTTAAAAACTGTCATTTCCCCTTGAAGGACCACATGTAGAGATCCCTCTCAAGGAAAATGTGTATCTCTTTGAGCGTAATCAGAGCATTCTGCAACTCTTTTAAGTTTTTTACTTTTGTGGGCCATCATTTTGTCTCACCCATTCTATTACAAAGAATACATTTCTCATACCCATCCCTATTGTGCGTCTTCTTTTCAAGATGATGTCATATGATTTGAAATATCACATCCATGCAGTGTGGTCATCTATTTTCTTTGAATTTACCCCATTAAAGCACTGGTATCACAAATTGTTAAAATGGACCTATGGTAATGATGAAACTGTAAACCAAAAATAAAGCACAAACTCTAATATTTTAAAAGATTGAAAGGGTGAATCCACAACTACTATACTGAGATGTTTTTCCATCTAACATAAAGACTTCTTGTTTCTTGTTTCTAACTAGGTCCATGCCCATCATTGAAAAATGCTAAGATACACTGATGATTCTTGTTACCTCACAAACCTGCACTTTAAGTGGTAAAGCCTTAAAACACATTTACAACCTTTAGGGGAACTAAGAGGGTTTGTTTTTCATACCAAGAGGGAACTAAGAGGAACTCTGTCATACCACATGTTGCACCCTTTTCTTGAAATTCCCATTATTCCATCACATGAGAGCACATATTATTGTCCAAATGATTGTTGTTAAAGGTCTGTATTGGATAGATGAAAACTTGTCACAAGGGAAGCATGATATGCAATTATGTCTTTTAAGGAATATTGATTCCATAGTCTTCCATAACCATTATTAGGCCACCACAAGTGCTAGTGATCCAACCCATTTGACAGTTCTACGCCTGAGGGTCTAAGTGATAGGCCTATAAATAGTTGGGCAATTAATTCATTGGCGACATTGAATATTACTAGCCCATATGAGCTTAGAGAGTCATTTTCCAGAAAGAGTGTGAAACTTAGAAATGTTGATCTCAGGTTTCTTCAAGTACTAGTGGAATTTTTTATACCAAATTGACCCCTATTCAATAATTTTTTGGGCCAGAATTGATCCATGTGAAATACTTCCAAAATCCAATTTTCATTTCTCAATCTCATGTCAAAGACTAAGTAATTTTAGAGTAAAAGCACATTGTATTTGTCTATTAGGCTATTTTAAGATGGTTTCCACATCATAATTAACTCTTGGTCAACCACACTCCCCTTCTGTGGTAAAAATGAAAACTCTAAATTGTTTAAGCTTAAAATTTTTTCCATCATTTTATTGTGGACAAGGTACTCAAAGTTATGCAAGGGGTTTGTGTTGGGCTAGAATTGTGAATTATGGATAAATCACGCTTCCCTAGACAGGTGCTAGTCTACAATAACAGGTGAAAGACTATACAACTATTTTTCCTAACTCAGAATAGATACACAGAGAGGATTGGAGGCTTACTTGATCAATCGCTTCCAAATGGCTCCTTCTGTTGCTTCCGCTGCAGCTTCAAATTCAAGCGGTTTGTAGGCTGAATGATTCCTGCAAGAAAGAACACTAAAACAACAGAAGATGCAATGATATAGATATCTATTCAAGCTAGTTAGCTAAATCATTAAATCATAAACCATACACATCAACTAAGATCTTGCAATATGGAAAATCAAAGCCAATACAAATGCATATAGGGAAAAATAAGCAATACTCTTTATTGATGATAGAAGGAGAGGTTACAACCTAGTGACTAATTTGAAGTTATCTTCTAGCAACGTTCCCAAGCCTCATCATATTATAAATCTCTCCATAAGCAGCTTCACAAATCTATCTCTCAATTGAAAATTCTCCAGCATTTCTCTACTCAAATTATTCCTTCTCAAGCACTTAGGTCTGTGCTCAATTTATAGATGAATTGTAGGTTGTTTTGCAATCAATGAATTTCCAATAATAGGCAAGACATGTTTCCAGTCATGTAGATGTCAAATGGACACTTGGATCCGAAGCTTGACACATGAACTCTTCTAGAAGGCACTGGCCAAGTGGAGATTTCGGAACAATGATAATTTCACTGCCAATGTGACCAACGCACCTGTGAATGTCGGGAAGTGCTTTGCAGAGAAGCCTTGCATGGGGCTACCTGCATATGCAATGCACTTAGGCCCCTTGAGCCTGCATTGGTGAGCTCTCA
Organism: Pinus albicaulis; assembly: GCA_034641835.2. NCBI lineage: Eukaryota > Viridiplantae > Streptophyta > Pinopsida > Pinales > Pinaceae > Pinus > Pinus albicaulis. Next base: position 2,011,895,104 of record CM076575.1, on the reverse strand, counting down.
TATGCTATATAATAAGCTTCAAACCATGGAAACCTTTGCTTGATGAAAGTATTTCTTGATTTGTCTTGTTTCTTGTCTTAGGGCATGTAGCAACTGAAATGATAGGGAATGATAGACCCTCGATCATTGGTCCTGGAGATGATGTCTATTTAACCAGGTCATTTGGAATAGTGCCCAAATTTACCTATAACAATTGCCCCCTAAAGCATGAGATCCAAATAATAAGAAAATTTTATTGAGATGCTTTACATTGTGATGAGCCTAGAAACGAAGAGGAGTGGTCACCTGCATCAATATTACAATACATTACATCATGATATATCCTCTTTTGATCATAATTGTTGAGGGTAGGCATTCCCATATTCAACACATAAAACAATCTAATAACATGTACATAATTTATAAAGTCGTCTTCATTGGAAGTTGCCCAGATGCAGACATGCCTATAGATATAGGCCCATGTTTGGATGACAATCTGTATGTAAGGTCACCGTATAGATGATGTGTACAAAAATCCTGAAATTGCAGCCCGGATGGCTAAAAATAGATACGAGGTCTTCTTATCTCGTTCACTCGATCATTCTGGTACAAGTTTGGCCATGCGAATATATGATCTGTAGTTGAACATGGAAAGACATCATTTGATTACCAGCTAATGATGTGTTTTGTTAACAAATGCAAGAGAACCACCATTAATGTCAATGGCCCTCAAGGTATTGATGTACATTTCGTAAGGCGTGAATAGATGATTTGATGTCGAACGCCAAACAAAATATTTCGGTCAAAGGTCCAGAAGCGAGGATCTTGTCGATGTTGTAAGAAGCCTCATGGTACTGGAATTTGGTGTTTCTAAGTGAACTTCCTGGATATTGATTTGTTGTCGACAGGAAGTCACCTTATTGCAAAACTTGGAGTTACTGATTTCAGAGACAAGGGTATGACTTGATATAGAAATTTTCAGTGATGACGGTCATGAAAATGAAGGCTTATGAGTATTGCAGAAGGATGAGCTTTTAATCACTGGATGACTTCTCTTGAACATATTGGCGACACTGTGATGAGTTGGTGCATTGACCCAAAAGTGAAGTGAAGGTATGATGAACCATAGGTGTCAATGAACTGTCAAGATGATTACCCAACCCAAACAGTCACGGACATGGAGTGAAAGAAGTGTCATGTTCAAGAGCGACTTGCTACCAAAAAGAAACTTTGCTTACTTTCCCCAAATTTTCCCCGGTCATTTTTCGACCAGTACCTCTTTATTTTTTAACAGGATTGAGGAGGATAACATTTTCTTGATCTATAATTCAACCCTTCGGGTGAATAAAGTATCGCTATTTAATAATTTAACGAGACTAGGGATGAAAGAAACACGATTCTTGCCATGATCTACAAGCCCGTCGCTATTTTATGTTTTAATGAGCTTAAAGATAGTGATAGCCCGATCCTTTTTCATATTTAGAGAGTCTGAAAAAGAGGACAAAAGAGAAATCTAAATGTACTTTTTCATAAATTTGTCACTCAGATCTGAAAAAGTGTAAAATAATATCTGAGAGAACCTCTTTGGTCATGTTTAACCAAGGTATTCCTTTTTCCTAAATAATCTATCTCAGTCCAGAAAAGGGTCAAACTTATACTGAGTATATATCAATTCAGTTACTCTAACGAGCTCAAAAATACAAGTGCTCGACAATCTTTCCACATTATTGGAGTCTGAAAAAGAGCTGAAAGAAGACTCTAGGGGTTCCTTTTTCACTGTTATCGAAGCTTGAAAAAGAGATAAAAGTGCACTTCAAATCCTTTTTCATTTTTAACAAAGCTCGAAAAATAAGGAGAAAAAGTATGCTTTGTGGTCAAGTCATTCTTTGAATAAATTTGCATGACTAATTTGTTCATCAATTGTATTTCCTATTCAGAACAACATCAAATGGATTAAAAATACCTGTTTCATGATAAAAACATAATAAAACTATATTCATAGCAATAAATTTAACTTGCAAACAATTAAATTACTATAAAAAGTAGTTTCACTATTCATTTTTACCATTCCATAGTTACCATTTGCATTTTGGAGCTTTGAACCTGATTTTTCCCCCAAACTTCAGTCGTTGATTGCAGTCGTTTCTATGGACGGATTTCGTCACCGTTTGATCCAGGTTAGTACCATGAACCTCCTCTTCCATTTGGTATTCATTTCATTCCCATTCTCTATATATTTTTAGGGTTTTGATGCCCCTAGGGTAAATTCTGCCCAAAATTAGGGCAACGCACCCCTGAATGTCAAAACCTGCATTACATAGTAGGTACAGTGAAGGGTACTTTCATGTGAAATTCACTGTCTCAGCCCAGGGAGTGCGTTGGGCACAATTCAAGTTTTTGATTTTCAAGTTGTGCCCAAAATGTTCCTAGTTTTTTGCAATGAATGGAATCTAATGGATCTTATGGTTGAATTTTAGGTTTCCATCAGATTAAAGTGACGATTACATGGAGGGAAAGAGAACATGAAGAACAAGATATGATTGCCTTGAGTGATCCAGGTACTGTAAGAGCCTTAAGATATTGTGGACTGGTTAATTACTTCCAATTTTCATGAATGAGGCAACAAATAGAACTCTTGGAGTTCTTAGTTAGAGCATGGGATCCGGCAATAGAGGCATTTCACAATAAAAGAAAATTGGTTCCCATAACAGTTGAGGACATGTATTTTATCACAGGTTTGTCGAGGAGAGGTTTGCCCATTTCTCTCATAGGGTCTACCGTTGGAGGAGAGATAGTGAGGGATTATGTTATGCAGTATTGCTATCCAGGGGCATAACCTAGCAAAGATGGAAAAATAAACATCCGGGATGTCAGGGATTTTCCTTTCAAAACTATCCTTTTCACGATCGCTAAACTTGCTGGCATAGTTACACTACATGTAGCGAATAGATTGTATATGCAGTATGCGCTAGAGTGCTTAGAGCCAACAGTCTTCAACTAGTCTAAAGTTGTTCTATCTTAGATAAAGGAACAACTGAATAAAGCAAAGAGAGGAAGGAAGAAAAATTTCAGTTATGGTTCAATCCTTATCTCCTTCAATTTGGAATGGATTCGACTAATGCAGCCATAACATGTAACATTGGATATATCTAGTCCTAGAGATCCTCGAATGCAGAGATGGGTATAACTCATGGGTCGGCATGCGGGCCAATCGACTGTTGTGTTCTCTACTGCATTATTCACCTGGTTCCGGTGACAGATTTTTGCCATCGATGAGTATGCATATGCAGGCGTCGACTTCCGAGGAGATCCAGATTTAGTATTACCAGAAGGCGCTCAGTGGGGTGCAATAGGTAAGAATTTTTTGACCATGTTTTTTTATTTTTTTACGATTTATACAATGTTTTTGTGTTTTGATTTCTTTCCAAGACTAAACTAAATATTTAATGTAATGCAGATATTGGTCGTGTTCAACCAGTAGAGGAACCAGAGTGAGAAGAAGATGCGCCAATAGAGAGGGCTGTCGGGAGAGTAGTCCTTGAGGACCTTGATATGGCTGAGACTCTGGCTAAGCTTCAACAGCACATAGAGGGGTTGACCTTCAGGATTCTGGATTTCCGGATTGAAGAGCTTCCCATGTGACTACAGCGATACACTATTGGGGTTCCTAACTGTTGGATGTGGTTGCTTCGTAGGATTGCTAGATCTATAGCATACTAACAGGAGCACCACTACTTTACTTGTGAAATTTTGCATACATTTTTAGGTCAGATGACCAATGTGTCTTGGGCACAAATTTTGTAAAAACCTATAACTATATATCTATATGATTTCAGAGTTTTTCCTATGTTTAATGTGAAATCCTATTTAATGCTGTGAATTTTTTCTTTACCTATGTCGCAAATGTCTGTCTAAAACTTGATTAGCTAATGAATCAGTCAAAGTGTTCAAATTTCTGGAAATGCATTGAAATCAAAATGTCTGTCCGAAATTCGAACTCTTAGGAACAATCTAAGAAGTGTTGGATTTTTAACAGTATAAACACTAGTAAGTTGTAATACCACAAGTTGTGAGTCTAACCTTATGATTATGCGGTTAATACCAAATGAAATGGCATCAGAGAGAATTTCGATCAACGCGCTATACTCAATGATATTGTTCGTCGATCTACCAATACAAATCCCTTGAAAACTCACTAACTTGCTGTTTGGAGCGAAAATGGCCCACGCTGCAGAGGATAGATTCAGCGTACTACAACTAGCACCATCATCATATCCAACAAATGGTTCCGAAGATTCAGACATCTGCCATAAAATGTAAAGTGGATTACTAACGTCAAGAAAACTCTAAAAACAAATTAAGATAGTGAATGCAAATCAACAGCATATAAGCAATATAATACAAAAAATTACTACGCTCATGATTAAGCATAGTAACATTTCAAATACAACCCATTTCTAGGTTGTGCCAATGGAATCCCATCGTAATCAACTAAATCATAGGCACCCTTAGCAAGAACTCTTTTGAAAATATAGAGGCTATGCCATAATGGCTCGAATTTCCCTGTAACTATTACATCAGCTTCTTGATCGTAAAGAAGGACCAATTTGCCCTCTGAATAGATGCGAGGCTGGATATTTTTGTCATATTTCGCCTTTATACATCTCTTATGTGCTTTGTTGGCCAATTGGGCTTCACGACGTGTTTCATCTAGATGGATGAGGTTAAGAAGACACACTTCTTCTTTTGAGGTGTCAAGTAACAAGTCTATCGCGAGTTTTAATGATGATATTTCACATTAGATTGGTAAGATAGCTTGCATACCATACACCAATTGAAAAGGAGTAAATGTGGTTGCATTTCTCACCAAGGTTCGATACGCCCACAAGGTAGAGTACAGGATCAAGTGCCAGTTCCTTTTAAGGACTCCTATCATTCATTGAAGCATTCATTTAAAAATTTTGTTAATAGCTTCAACTTGTCCATTTGATTGTGGATAATAAGGAGTAGAATTATCATGTGACAATCCTAACTTGGTAGTTAATTCAGACATCACATGGTTGCAAAAATGCTTCCCATGATCCGTAACTATAGCTTGTGGGACCCCAAACCGTGCAATAACGTGGTTGAAGAAAAACAATGCAGTTGTTTGTCCTGTGTTATTAAATGTAGGCATCGCTTCGGCCCATTTGGTAAAATAGTCGACTGTGACAATAACATAACCATGCCCCCTAGACGAAGGAGGGTTACAAGTCATGAAATCAATACCCCATTTTGTAAATGGTCCAACAGAGACAACAGGATGCATTGGCGCTAGCGGTTTGCGGATTTTACTATAAAAAATCTAGCATGCATGACAACTTCTGACTGCAAGGATGCAATCTCGAAAAATAGTAGGCCAAAAGTAACTAGCGTAGAGTATCTTCTACGCAGTAGCATATTCAAATAAGTGTCCACCACAAGGCCCAGCATGATAATAATTTAGTACTTTTTTGGCCTCTTGATGAGTGAGGCACCTCCTTAAAATGGTATCGACACCACGACGATAAAGTTTATCACCGACGATCAGATACTCTTTAGCTTGGTATCGAATACGTTGCTGATCAGAGTGAGAGGTATTAGGTCGAAAAGTTTGGGTTTGGAGATAAATGATGAAATCCCCATACTAAGGATTAGATGATCCAATCAGAAACAGAGACTCGTCTGGAATAAATGGTTCTAACATAGTAGCAATACTATTAGAGGGAAGGTCACAGAGAAGCTCAGCCAAAACTAAAGAATTCTTTGACTTGGATTTGATGAATTCCAAATCAAGTTCCTGCAAAATGACAATCCATTTTGAATATTTTCCCCCCAGCAATTGACATGATAAGATATAATTCATGTGGTTGCAATCCAAAAATATTGTTGTTTTTTGGAGTAGGATATAATGGCGAAATATTTGGATAGCTTGAACAGCTGCCAAGGCAAGATTTTCCACGTACGAGTACTTAACTTTCATATCATTGATATTACGACTCAAATAATAGATTGGATGTTCAATTCCATCTTCTACTTGGACCAAAACCATAGAAATGGTCATTTCAGCTGCGACGATATATAGAAAATAATCATTTTGATAATTAGGAGGATACACTAATGATGCTCGGAAAACATGGTCCTTGACAGCATCAAAAGAAGCTTGTGCAACTTGTTCCCAATGGAAGGGAACCCCCTTTTTCAATAATCGAGTAAATCCTTTAGCCATTGCAGCATAGTTTGGAATGAACCTTCTCAGGAAGTTAGCCTTTCCTTGAAGTTTCTATATCTGAAGTAAGTTTGATGTTACAGGCAAATCAAGAATGGCCTATACCTTCAGTGGGTCTATTTGAATTCCTTATTTTGAGACTATGAATCCGAGAAATCGACCAGAACCAACACAAAGCACACATTTATGTGGATTGAGGCATATCTTGTAGTGTTGGCAGCATAAGAAAATGGCTCTCAAATGCATCGGGTGATCAGTTCAATTTCATGAATGCGTTGGTAAATCATCTAGATATGGTTGAACAATGTGCTTGATGTCGTTGAAAGCATAATCCATTGTGCTCTGAAAAGTTTCCCTAGCATTCTTTAAACCAAACGGAAGTTTCCTATATGCGAATGTGCCCCAGGGACAGATGAATGTTGTCTTATGTTGATCATGTGGGCAGATATTGATTTTATTGTAGCCGAAAAATCCATCAATGAACAAAAATATTTCACATCCAGCACAATCGTTAATAATCTGGTCGATAAAGGGAGTAGGATAGTTGTATTTTGGACAAGCATGATTAACATCTCGATAATCGATGCACACTCTAATTGTTCCTTGTTTTTTCATAATGGTAACGATATTGGAAACCCACTCAGTTAGCGGAACAGGGTAAATGAAACCAGCACGAAAAAAAATTTCAACTTCTGCTTTGATGGCAGTGGTTGTCTTTGGATGAACAGGACGAAGCCGTAGACGAACTGATTTGACAACAGGATACATATTAATAGTATGTTCAACTATACTAGTATCTATGCTTGGCATTTCCTCATAAGACCAATCGAATACGTCACGAAATTCACAAAAAAGAGAGTGATATGAATCAAGTTCTGATGGAGAACAAGATACACCGACATGAATATTTTCTACAATGCCAGGTTTGGTCGAAATATAAATAGAAATCGTTTCTTCGATATTTGACAAATTTCGCTCAGAGTCAATTGCATTAATCAGTAAAGAATTCAAAAAGAAATTTTTGATGGATGGGTGATATAGTTCATTGAGATTGTTTTCTTCATAATCAAGAAGATGGGAATGATGATGATAATCTTCCCATGGTTCTCCTTCTGACATCATAGCTTCCAAAATATTTTCATTTGTCACAAATTTTGAGGAAAATCGATTAGATGGAGTACCAAAATCTAAGGAACGATCAACCCAAACACTCGACGATGCTGATTTCATATTTTCTGCCCAAGCCAAATAGATTGATTGCTATGCTAGCTCAATTGGGCTAGATGGTAAAACATCATCCAATGTAGAAATATCAAAATCACCCGTACTCTCCCTTAAGCCAGATAAAGTGGAAGAGATCATGTAGCTGGTCTCTATGCTTGCAATTTCTGTCAACGTTGCGGGCAACGGTAATGAAAAGGTTCCCATAAGAGTGGAATCCTTTAAGAGTCCTACACCAATGTTCTGAATTTCTAGTTGGGGTAAGTGAACAAATGGAACGCTTCCAATTACTTGCGAAGCGGAGGCAAAAAAGGATAATTGATTAATGACTATGATTGTACCTTTATGTGGAATACAATCATTCTAAAGTATGTAGAAACAATGGCAATCATTGCATATACCCATGGTCTTCCAAGTAAAATATTATAGTCAAGGGGTCCGTCAACAACCTTGACATCAATATTCACTATTTTTCCCCCTAGTTCAACATGTAGTTTATTGATAATACCACAAGGTTTATATGTTCTTCCATCAAAAGCCTTCAACGTCGTTGATGATTGTGATAATCGTGGCGAGCCAAGTGACTTCCAACAGCTTAGAGACATAATGCACGTAGATGCTCCCTCATCAATAATAGTGCGATGAACAAGGTGATGGAGAACATTGACTTGTATGGAGAATGCCGATTCTACTGATAATTGCGACACATAGCCCGTATGATTAAAGATGACATGGTTAGAATCAGTCATATCAATTCCACCAATGGCCAATAATAAAGCCTGCTTTTGGGAGGGACAATTTTGTAATACCTCAAGAGCAGACATAGCTGAAGGGGATTGAGCCAAATCTTCAACTAGATTATAATTTTGTGTAGCTCTTGCTTGAGGATTATATGTCGATTTATGAATTACTCCCTTTGGTGGCTTTAATTGTCAATTCAGGAATAACAGTAGGTGGTACTGATTCATTAAATGGATTCGTTGTCGAGGTAGTAGGTTGATCAGTAGCCGGACTACCATAGTATTTATTCTACATCGTCACCAAAATATCTTGTGAAGGTTTTGTGGTGGATAACATTAACACTTGGGAACTAGGAGCTGGATCCATAGCAACAAAATTAGTGTCCGGATTTGGGAATGGGTCTGTCAACACAGCTGATGTATCGAAAGTCTTGATGATTTTTGAGACTTCAGCACAGTGAGGACAATCCCTAACAAAATTTTCCTCGTTACAGATTATGCATGGATAATGAGGTTTCCATGGTCCAAACGGTTGATCAGATGATCTTTCCTGTGGGTTAGAAGTTTGCTTTTTCTTTGATTTCCCCTTTTTCTTACCTCCTGGTTGCCTGTCACTTTTGCCTTTGTCAAATTACATGGCATTAATTTTGGAAGTAGGAGTAGGATCAGATGCAGTAGCGTTGTGTGTGTTTGTAGTGCCTATCAAGGCGTCTTCGTCATGAGAGCCCTTTATTTGAGGGGAAACATTGAAATTAGATCGTGGCGCATTAGGAATTTTTCATAGACATTAGGGGAATTTTGAGGTCTAAAATGGGCCTCCTAAGGAAATTATAAAATAATAGTGGAAAAAATCTAATAAGATTTGATGACATCATCAAATTTTAGAGGGAAAAATGAAAAAACTACTTTTTCAATTCATATTTCAACTTATCTCCCAAAGTTTTTACTCAAATTTTGAGCGGGAGTACTTGTTGGATGCGGAATTTAATTCCCCATCCAAGGAGTACCCATGTTGCATACTTTTGATGGGTCCTACTACACGAAAAATGAGAAATACATAAAAAAACGTGATTACAATCACGTTTTTTTATGTATTTCTCATTTTTCGTGTAGAAGAGTTCATCGAAAGTATGCAACATGGGTACTCCTTGGATGAGGAATTAAATTCCGCATCCAACGAGTACTCCCGCTCGAAATTTGAGTAAATATTTTGGGAGATAAGTTTAAAATACGAGTTGAAAAAGTAGTTTTATTATTTTATTATTTTTTAATATTTTTACTTTTTTACTCCAAAAATGGTGAATCATCCATTATGGATGACATCATCATCTTGAATCCTATTGGTTGTTATAAAGTTTTTTTTTTTTGTACATTTTTCTTATGAGGCCCATTTTAGACCTCAAAATTCCCCTAATGGCATGTCGGACTGAGTATAAATCAAGTCTAAATATTGAAAATGAGCGATAACTTTCTCTTCTGTGACGACGCCACCTTTAGCCACATCCTCAGTTATATATGGTAACAGGGACTTAATGAACCATTAAACAAGGAGCTAATCCAGAACAAATGTCTTAACCATTTGTCAACGATGACGCCACTCATGAATATGATCAAAAATGTGAGTAGCATTAGTATGTTTGAAGTTGGTCAAGAGTTCCGTTCCAGTTTCATATCTGATCGGTAACTGGAAATAGGTCAAAACGACAGTAGCTAAAACAGTGAAGTTGTCAAAAGAAGCTCTAGGTAACTCAATGTACCATTTAGCAACTGGACCTGTGAGCGTATGCTGGAAAAGACGTAGTCGAACAAAACCATCATTCAGGGAATTTGATGAACACTATAAATGATAAGTCATGACATGAGTCGACGGATCTTCTCCAGGGTTTCCATTGAATTTAGGAATATTGGAGGGTAATTTATGAGGTATCACTGGCCACCAAGGATCATAATTTATAGGATCATTAGTTAACCGGTTTAAATCTGGTAATTCCAAGGTTGCAACAAAAGGCAACTGTCGATTAAGGTCAGGTTGAGCATAGCCAGGGTAAGATGGAATTGATTGGAAAATAGGTCTTTGAGCACCAGCATACAGAATTTGCTGCTGGTAACCCATATAGGGGTTGTTTTTCATAACAAACGCTTCAGAATTATGTTTATCAAAACCTGGATATGATACTTGTTGAAATGAAGTTTGAGGCATTTGCGCTTATGGCTGTCAAGGGGTCTGTCCACCAATGTTATAACCCAAATTAGTATAAGTTCGATTCGGTTGATATGTATAACCAAGTTGTGTTTGTGACATCCCATAAAATGGTACACCAGCTTGTGAATAAATGATTCTTGATACAGGTTGTTATAAATTAACCAACGGATTTTGAGTCTGTGGACCCAACATTTGATGATATTGAGTCGAAGAACCCGCCTGATAAGGTTGATGTACAATATTTTGATTCTGTAACAGGGGTATAGATGTATTAACAAGTGGTAATGAAGTGGGTGTAATAGGTTGAACAAGTTGATACGAGTGTACAACCATTTGTGGTTGGATAGGAAGAGTGGGCTACCATTAACAAACATTCATGTCAACATTAGTTTGACCAAAAAGTGACTGAGTATTGTCATATTGGGTGACCAGAGGTTCCCCCCCAACATAAGGGGGATAATAAGATGGAAAATAATTTTCTCCAAATGCTGGGAGTCCAGTTGATATGGTACTTAAAGGAATTGACCCAAAAGGACCGACTTGATATTGCCCTTATGATGTATGTAACGAATCAAGTTGTTCAGTACTAATGATAGGAATACCAGTTAAAATACCAGATGATGATATTGGCAAAGACCATGAACATGAAGATGCACTATAGAAAGTGCCAGATAATGATTTGTAAACTGTTGGAACCGAAGGGCCACTGTGCAAATATGACTCTGGTGAGGTAGTGAACATCGATGGAGTAGCGAGGGTAGGAGATGACGTAATTGGAACAGCATACCCAACCGAAGATGTTGGTTTATACATGGTTGTTTGACCAAAAGTATACTCTTGAAAATCGATAGGAGATTGAATGGCAATAGGATCAACAAAAGCAGATGGAAACGATTGAGGAAAAGACTGGTACAGGTAAAGGTCCCCGCCAAAATGGGTTGGAGTTAAAGGTGTATCGTCTTGTGGGATTTCTTCAATCGCAATTAAAACAAGAAGAAGAACTTCACCGTCAGGCCCAAAATATATTTCAGATGGTTTACTGTGTGATATAGGAGTTTCAATAACTACAAAACTTTGTGGGATGACCAAGGTAGGAACAACTTCTGGTTGTTCAACTTCAGGATTTAGATTTTCTGGAAAAGAAGAGATAGGATCTGGATCAATTTTTGATTGAACAACATCGGGTCCAGGAGGTATGGTCTCAACGATTGAATGGATCATGACCACGGGTAGCTATGAAGACTCCGTTTCGACAACAGTAGATGAACTGGGATGTGTGGAAACAATTTGAGCTAACTCTTGTTTAAAAGATGTTGTTTCACCAGAGGTACAAATTGTACTTGATTCGGCAGGTCTTCATCGCCTTCGCCTACCAGAAGTAACTTCCTGTGGTAAAGGTGGTTTTAAATCTAATCTACGCAAACGATGGGGGATAATATTTTGTTCTTCCATGATTACTAATTTATTTTATCCAAAAAATAAATAAACAAAAAGAGGGTAATGCTAAGAAAAAGGGTTTACCAATAAACTGTGAACTACAGAATACCTCCTGGAAAACCAAGAAGTACGGGCAGGTAATCTCCCCAAATGCTGTGTTCAGTGTATCACAATTTCAAGGTGGCCGACTCGGTTCATTATGGATGGATAGCACCTAAAATTTGTCCTCCCAAATATACCCAAACGTACGTGGAGGCCCAGGTCCATATTAGCATTGTCTGATGTGAAACCGCACAGTGAGAGCACCCCTGTATACTTATCGTACTGTAACACTGCTTGATATACCCCGAAATTACGTGGACGAGCTACGATATACTTACATACGTGGAGTGAGGTATCACACTCAGAATGTATCGCAGACAAGTTAACAACAGCTGCTATGTTTTACGATGCCGGACACGTCTCTAGCGTAGACCTTCTAAATGTTATCGTTATGATTCCAATGCATTGTTATGTAAATTGAGATTAATTTTATGTTGATCTTGCTTAAAAATTTTTCTTTCAAAGGTTCATCATGATGATGTGTATGAAATTCGTAAAATGCAAGCTAAGAATGATAAACAAACTTTCACTTTCAGCTTTTTCAATGAAGAACCTAGCTACTAAGGGAAGAGAGCAAATAATTTGTGAGCAAACAAATCAATGAATCAAAAACTAAATGCAGATTTCCTAATGTTCCTTGTGCAAAACACACACAATCCTACATGCAAATGCAAGTTTTTCTTTTTATTTTCCTTAATGTTATGAATGCAGAAAAGAAACTAGGTGCACTAGATCAATAATTCAAATTCCTTTTACTTTCGAGAAACGAAGAATACAAATAACAATTTCTCTTTTGAAGGAAAAATGAGGATTTCAACAACAATTTCTCCTATCAAGGAAATGAAGATTTTACGAAAATTTCCTATTTAGAAAGCAAATGATTATTAATGTGACCATAAAAAGTACTTTGAAATCAACTTGTTAATGATAAAGAAAAACTTTTTTAAACAAACATTGAACAAATTTTCAGTCAAAGGAGGAAGAAGTATATAGATTCAGTGGTCAATTGAGCATCAAAATTTTCAGAACACAACAACAAACAAAACTGAAGCAAGTTGCAAAGTCAAATTCAACATAATTTGGGTACTTTCAGGAGTCAACACAGTCTCCAAAGGGAGACAGTGCTATGCAACACAGGCTAGGAAGGGAGACAGTGCTCTGCAAAGCACTCTGTCCAATATAAGGGTGCGTTGGGCACAGTATGCAAAGAAAAATACTACTGCTTAACTCACTGTCTTTTCAAATTAAGCTCTGAAAAATTTTAATCTTTGTGTGTAACAACTACTCGGTGGATAAACAAAGCAAATTAGAGGTTTAAACACCTAGAACTAAGATAAATTCTCCCTAGTGGAGTCGCTAGTTTGTTGGGCTAGAATTGTGAATTACGAATAAATCACGCTTCCCTAGACAGGTTCTAGTCTAGAACAATAGGTGAAAGACTATAAGACTATTTTTCCTAACTCAGAATAGATACACAGAGAGGATTGGAGGCTTACTTGATCAGTCGCTTCCAAATGGCTCCTTCTGTCGCTTCTGCTGCAGCTTCAAATGCAAGCAGTTTGTAGGGTAAATGCTTCCTGCAAGAAATAACACTGAAATAGAAGAAGATGCAATAATATAGATATATGTTCAAGCTAGTTAGCTAAATCAGTAAAGCATAAACCATACACATCAACTAAGATCTTGCAATATGGAAAATCAAAGCCAATACAGATGCATATAGGGAAAAATAAGCAGTACTCTTTATTGATGATAGAAGGAGAGGTTACAACCTAGTGACTGATTTGAAGTGACCTTCCAGCAATGTTCCCTAGCCTCATCACAATATAAATCTCTCCAGCAGCAACTTCACAAATCTATCTCTCAATTGAAAATTCTCCAGCATTTCTCTACTCAAATTCTTCCTTCTCAAGCACTTAGGTATGTGCTCAATTTACAGATGAACTATAGGTTGTTTTGCAATCAATGACTTTCCAATAATAGGCAAGAAATGTTTCCAGTCATGTAGATGTCAAATGGACACTTGAATCTGAAGCTTAACACATGTGAACTCTTCTAGAAGGGACTGGCCAAGTGGAGATTCTAGAACAATGGGAATTTCGTTCCCAATGTGACCAACGCACCTGTGAATGTCAGAAAGTTCTTTGTAGAGTAGCCTTGTATGGGGCTACCTACATATGCAATGCACTTAGGCCCCTTAGAGCCTGCGTTGGTGAGCTCTCATATGCTATATATTAAGCTTCAAACCATGGAAACCTTTGCTTGATGAAAGTCTTGCTTGATTTGTCTTGTTTCTTGTCTTAGGGCATGTAGCAATTGAAATGGTAGGGAATGATAGACCCTCGATCATTGGTCCTAGAGATGATGTCCAGTTAACCAGGTCATTGGGAATGGTGCCCAAATTGACCTATAAAAGTTTGGGTCCATTGTTCCTCTGGATACAAAATATCATGTGATTTAGCTATTTTTCTAGTAGCATGAAGAGCACTCTTCAAAAAAATTTCACATTGATCAACTTTGCCAATTCTTGTTTACTTTTGAATTATATTAGAACTGGTATTTTCCCCAAAGCATGCAAAAGAGTGAGTACAAATTCATTCTTCATTTTTGTTCTAGGATATTTATACAAAGGAGTCAGGTACATGTCTATAACTACAAATATTTGTGGGATCATGTCTTATGAGTTGCACTTAAATTTTTTGATAAATATGTCAGTTTATTAACTGGGTTGTACAGGGTATCTGGCACTAGATTGTGCATTGGAATGTTCTCCTTTAGTTATCTTTGCATGGTGCTCAATAGGCCTATAGTTTTGAACCACTGGTTGCTTGGTTCCAACATGGTTGAGTCGAATATTTAACTTGGCATCAACCCTTTCACTTGTGGTGTTGACACCAATGCAATGATGCAAGCAATAGTCCACTCGGGATGAACTGCATCCTCAATGTGCTAGAGAAAATATTTCCTATGAAAAATATTATAAGGCTCATGATCATATCAAAGCTTGTTACTCCTTCTAGTACCCTTTTTTTTAATTTCCTGTAATTCATGTTTTTGGTTACTTGTGCATATATATATATATATCTATATATATATATATATATATATATATATATATATATATATATATCTTATTGATGTGAATAACACTTTGAAAGGCACCCCATAAGCTGAGTGGTTAGAGTAGCCAAATATTGTTTATGAATACATGGAGAAAAAATCCTCTTGCTGGTTTCAAGGTAATTTTGACCTATATCATCGATCATTCTAGAATGTACCTTTTCCATGCCCCAAATTTGTCCCTCAGTGTCGACTTCATGTGGATTTGTTAGAGGTTCGTTGTCTACATTTCCTTGTAAAATATATTGCATGAAGGATTGTCCACATGTTCAAGGAGAAGAGACATCTTTGCATTTGATGTGGTCTAGAGAGAATTTTTATTTGTGTCAAGCCTGTATTCTTCATCAATGATTTTCTTGACATCGCTTTCATTCTTAGCATTGTAGTTGTAAACTTATCATTGAGGGTTTCATTACAGTTTTCCTCAATCTTCTGCGGTTGTCCAACTTCGTTATTGTCAATAATAGAGCCATATAGAGGTGGAAATGGATATGTATGACTGAAATCTTCATTAATTGCGTATTTATAACATACCTTTTGTTTTTCTACCATGGAATATTCATGACATATGTCAATAAATTTGTCTTCTAGATGAGTATTGACGGTAAAAGGGAGAAACTTCCCTATCCCATCAGCATTGAGAAATAAATTTAGATCATAGGAATAAAAAATAGGGGGGCCATCAGATTCCATGATATATGATCTTTTAGGGTTGAACTATAAAATTAATTGTTTCTTCACTCAATCAAAAGGGTCACATTATTACTTTCATGGTTTTGAAAAACCCTTTGATTTTATTGACCTCAAACTCTAGGAAACCATGATTACTTCCGTTTATTTCTTACAAGATCATGATTAACATCAAAGTGCAACGTGGGGATTACATTATTGCTCTACTCAAACTCACAATGGAATGTTGAGTTGCAAATTATATTACCATGAAAGTCTACAGCTCCCTTACTTTCATTGTTTGAAAAAATAGGATTAGTGTGATTGAAGTATAATTTTGTGACCTCAAAAGTGTTTTTAGGATTTAAATTATCAGCAAGGGAAGCATGATCTTCATCACACTTTTCATATGGTTGATCCTTTTGGGTAGAAACATGGTTTATACCCGACACAAATTACATACATCTTGTGTCATTGGTGGAACTATTAAAAGAAATTCATTTCCTATGTTTATTGCTTTGTAATGTTGGACATGATGACTAGCCTCCTCACAATGGTGAAAATTATTATCATGCTCCTCTTTTTCATGAGAATCTTTCATAGAATCTATGACACATACATCAACACATACCAATTCTTTGATGAGGGTGGGGTTTGTTTTGGGGCTATGTTGGTCACAAAGTAGTTGATCCATCATGAACTAATCTTGTGAATTTGGAGGGTCCATTTTAGTGATATTGTTATCATCTTCAAGAGTGGTGGGAGTTTCTTCTTCTTGTATGGCTGCCACAAGGTCTTGAAAGGTGTTTTCATATCATTGGAACCCAGGGCCCCAACGCTTGAGAAAGCCCTCAGTTAGACTTGTAATAGAAGATATTCCCTTTGGACTACCAGATCTAACCCAAGCCTTTTGTTTTTCCTCAAGATAGTATAGAAATATCATCATGCATAAAATTGAATTTTGAAGTGTGTTTTAAGAAATTTAAAGTGTTCCATAGGGATACATCCTCGAGGTGGGGTGTGCACTCCTCACGTTTCCAATGCTTCTAGGACAAAGGGTACGCTCGGAGAAACATTTCTCAAGGTCCCCCTTATGGGGGAATGCGGGGAAACAAAGAGGAAACATTTTCTCAATGTGGTGGATATGTTTCCCCAAAAATGGGTCCATGTGGGCATACCCCCTCAAAAATGAGGGCTTTTAGCCACCCCTTGATTTTTTACTAAAAACAATAATTTATGAGTAGTGAAGCTTGATATTGAACCCCAGGGCCCTACTGATACTATGCAATTAATGGTAATGTTAAATTCTTAAAGTAATCCTTTTACTTCAATTTTTAACATTACCATTAAGTTTCAAGATGTTTGAGATTGGTTCCAACCTCATTAGATTTCATATTTTTCCTTTTATCAAATATTTCTATGCTTTAAGAATTTTTTTGTGGGATTTATCACTTAGCATGAACTTCTTGGGGAATTCCTATTGCATGTAAAGGACATCTAATTGACCTTGAATATTCTTGGCAACCTTTTGTAAAGCTTCAGTGTCTGAGGGGACATGTTGCAAAAGGTCTACTTTTGTATGCAGAGTAGCTAATTCTTGCTTTGTCCTTGCTTCAGACTTGAGTCTAGTAATATGTTGATGCAGATCATAAATATTATTGGCAATAAAATCTACTACAACAGTTTGTTATCAGTTCTACAACATTTAAGCACTAGATCCACTATTTAATGAGAAAATAAATCATTATTCATCCTCTTCCATTCTCATGGAACTAGTCTAAGTTGAAGTGAGGATAACATTTCCAATGGATTTTTTCCTAAAGCAAATTAGCTTGCTAATTAAGTACATGAAAGGAGAACCCCTGCAAAAGTTAGAAGTATGGATGGTCCAAGTAATTCAAAAACTATATACTTGAATAAGTATAGTTGTAAGGATTTAGCAATGCTTGTGATCGAAAGGTAAAACTGAAAGTAAAGCCGGTGCAAGAATGTAATAACTCCAAATTCATTGGTGTAAAGAAGTAATAACTAATTATTTTTCTCGTACTTCTAATGACAATTTTTTGGCAATGGCAGTTTTTTTCCCCAATTTTCATGGCCATTTTTTTATATAATGAATACGACATGGGTGACCAATGATATAAAAATGGGTATCACAAACTTGGGATAAGTGTTATAATATGATCTTCTCATCTTCTTTCTATAAAAAGAGGTTAGTCATCTTGAAGTTCTCATAGGGTTTTGTAATAACCATTGCAACATTTCACCAATTCTAGCCAAAAGTTAAAACTTACGCTACGTAAGCTTCAACTTTTGCTTACAATTAGTGAAATGTTGAGTTCTAAAAATGAAAAAAATCATCGTTAATGTTCAAATGTAAGTGATGCTTGTTGTGGTACTAGTATGTAGCATGTTCCTAATAGTTCATGCTTCATACTTCATACAATAAAGATTGAGAGACAAAATGAACCAACATTTTATTGTATATTACATGCCAACTATCATCTGAGCTTGACAACGATCTACAGGAGAATGTTTTCCTAATTATTTCTCTTTGTTGCTAATTTGAATATTTCTATATTTATTCTATTCGAAATCATGTGACATAAGCACTTAGAATCTTCCTATTCCAATTCTTGAATTTTTAATGTTATGCATACACTGCACTTAGATTTAAAAGAAGAAAACTTTAATGGTAGTGGGAGTTATTATGGAATAATACCTGTAATTGTTACATTTTTTCTGTGGATTTTAGTGAAACTCTTTATGGTTTGATACTCTCATATGGCCTTTATCAAGTTACATGCACCCTCATTAGAAAAAACAAGAGAATTTTGCTTGGCATGACTATCTTTCTTTGTCATTGTTGACTTAACAAAGTATTTTAGCTAAGAAACTAGTTTCAAGGTTATGGCATAACTTGTCATATAAATTGAACACAAGTTATATCCAAAATGTTAACTTGTAAACTACTTAGCTGGTTTTATGCTTTCCATTTAAAATTGAGTCCAGTTTTAACTTTGAACGAGTTGTTCCATAGACTTGAATATTAAGAGATTTTGGTGTAAGGATTAAAAATTAGCCCATAAGGCCTCTCAGTTATTCATTCATTTTATCTGAATATAAAATTTACTATTAACTTAGAACCACTTGGCACAAATACGTCATAGATTAAGATCATACTTTGTAGAGTGTCGTAGAATAAAAATGGAAGCAAGGACACCGAATTATTTCAGTTTTCCTGGTTCTTACTACCACCCCTTGTAGTACCTCCACAAGTTTCAAATGGAAGTTCCAAAATATCTGGTATCTATTATCATCATGTCATTTATGGTATATGTTTATTGGAAATTCCTTGGTTTTTGGGAATAAGGATTTATTTTGGTATGGTTTTATTATTGAGTTTCGTTTTGGTCTTGAATATTGTGCTCCATATTTATAAGATCAAAGTGAAATTTGTGAATTACCTGTCTCTTGTCGTGATTACTAGACTCTAAAAACTTATAGTAGGTGCTAGTACAAAATATCATGCAGAGGAGTGGTATTAAATTTTACTAAACACATGGCTTATCCCTCTTGTGCATATTCATAATTACATATTTAGTGAAAGAAGAAAGCATACTTAGTTGTGGAAAATAGGAAATGCTTGTGACTCATTCATCACCTTGGTTTTCCAGTGCATATGGGAACAAAATGAGCTAAATCGTAAGACTAACTAAATACTTAAAAAACATCCTTATATTGTAATAGGTATTGTGAACAAGATTTTAAGTACAAGGTGGTATCTGCAAAGCTAGGCATGTCAATGAGGAGAACGGTAGTGTATTTGACTATGTCTTCTAGCAACCATCAATCAATAAGTTGTCTATGGCATGCCTGGTGGTGTTTTCTATAGATATATTGCTATGGAGTTCTAGAAAATTTTTGTGAAATTATGCACTTTGTATAGATTAGGGTGGGATAATAAGAATATTTTTTTAATATCCAATGGTGATAAAAAACAAGTACATTCTATTGACAAGTAATCTAAAGATGAGTTCTTGTTATGAATGAATACTGGTAAAGTGCAATTTAAGAAATTATAATAAACAATATACTTGTTAGCACTGGAAAGTTGAACCATGCAAGTTTATTTTATAAATGAGACCTTTGCCATCTATTCCAATATTTCCATGAGATAATGATTAGTTGGGATGTGGCAAGGTTGTTGTTATAGCCTACATATGCTAATCTATGCACATTATGGACTTCAAATTTCAATATAATGTGGCCAACCTTAACACAGGTTCATACCCTATTTCACTATAAATGTCACTCGAAATTTTATTGCTCATCTTATGTTATTATCTAATTTCCTTAGTGATGTAAACCTACTTCATCGAAGTCAATAGATGTTAGGAACTTCATTAGTTAGAAGAAATTCAACATTTCTGGTTGACATTAATTGTGTTCCTTCCATTCCTAGATTACCATTATCAGCATGGTGGAGTTTGTTAGTGTTCTTTTTTTTAGTGAAATTGAAGGAAGAACTATACAAAAAGTCCCCAATGCAAGGATTTCAGGAATACATAGCTTCTACAAAGAAACGACCAAAAATAGTGACATCTATTGTTTTGGAGTGGTGATCTTGGAGGTGGTGATAGGAATACAACTAATAGATCGAGAAATTAGAGAGGATGAAGATCTTGTGAAGTGGGTGTGCAATAAAATAGAGAAAAATAATGGATTTCTTGAAGTGTTGTATCTTGAGTTTGTGCACTTCTTCAAGGAGGAAATGACCATGGTTCTGAAAGTAGGACTCCTTTGCATAAGGACCTTGCCCATCAATTGGCCAACAATGAAGAGAGTCGTACATTCGCTGCAAGAAGTCAATATCGAGCACAAGGTCAAGGCAACTGCCAAGGATGAAAAATAGTCTCTTAAATAGTATGTGTAACCCACAATTTTCATTGTATAGGCATGATGATAATTGTATTTGGCCTAGAATTTTCTTCTTTACATGGCCTCCATATTTATTTCCACTTTCTAGCTTCTAAGTTTGTTTAGATTTGTTCATGTATAACCTTTTGAATCTAACCTAGTACTAATACCAAATATAGAAGCTTGCCTCTGTAACTCTTTGGGCATCATTCCCCACGATTATCCAATGGTTAGAGGGTGCATATATCTACCCATTCGTGGGCCATTGTGTTGTTTTTTTTATAAATCTACCCTCCAAGTTAATAGTTGTGGTGGGCTGGCTAAGGCATAGAATTTTATTCCTATTAAACACCATGAGGAAAGCACAAATCGGTATTGTCATTCTCATCCATGATAATGTCTTCTTATTGATCTCCTCTTACTCTACTCTCCTTGGGCACAAGAATTTAATTTTAAACCAGAACACTGAAGCTTTCAATGTAATATAGGTGGAAATCAATATGATTTTAGTGGTTGGTTCCTGAGATTCTCATTATCCTGTTGTCATAAATGGTTATTTCGTAGAAGTTTAATTATGGCCTCTGGCCGTTTTAAAATCATATTGTAACATGAAAATGTTCATTTATAAAATTTAAGTGTTTTTAAACACTCCTTGGATTAAATCCCAATTAGTATGTATTTAACCATTTTCCGTATTAAATCATGACATGACAAGACAACAAAATTGTAACAGGAAAATCATATTCCTTCCTAAAATTATAAACGTATTTAATCATTAGTAGTTTTGGTTAATATTAAGTATTTAATCATGAATAGTTTTGGTAAATATTAGGTATCATAGAGGAAAATAATCAATTGAGTTATTGTCTTTTTATTATGTATTTTGAATATCATATTTATTCTTATTGTCTTTTTATTATGTATATTGAACATGTTATTTCTCGCAACATTTAATCTTCCTAGATCTTCTATTCCTTTAGTGTATCTTTGCACCTTTAGGGGAAATTGCTATTTTAAAGTCTAATTCTTTAAAGGGTGCTAGCTCAATGGAAGAGAACCTGCTTTACAAGGATGAGGTTGGTGTTTTCGATTCCATCATGCCCTGATATTAATAGGGAATGGCGATGATCATTTTTTGGTGACGAATGCTCTTTTGACCATCACCAATAAGCTTATGGTGACATTTTTCGACCCTCACCAAAATATGAAATGGCGACGGTCAATGAATGCCACCATATATATGCATCAATAGTGACGACCATGAAAAGTTCGTCACCATAAATCGTTGTTGTTGATATAAAATGGTGAGGGTCATTGTTTTTCATTATAGTCAGTATTCGTGACAGACCTTGATGTCACTAATGAGCTTATCACGACATTTTTTGACCCTCAATATGAAATGGTGATGGTCAACAAACGATGCCATATATATGCATCAATAGTGAAGGCCATGAAATGTTAATCACAAAAAATCGTTGTTGTTCATATGAAATGGTGACGGTCACTATCTGTCATTATATTCAATATTCGTGACAGACTTTGAATGCCACCACAACACATACTTTCGATGATGCCACCTTTGGTGACATTCAGTTTTTTGGTGACGGAGGCTATTGTCTATCACCATTGCTCATCTGAAATGGTGACGGTCACCATTCGTCATTATAAATCATTATTGGTGATGGACCTTGAATGTCACCACAACACCTATACTTTTGGTGATGCCACGTTTGGTTACGTTCAGTTTTTGGTGACGAGGGCTCTTTTGACCCTCACCAATGAGCTTATGGTGACATTTTTCGCCCCTCACCAATGTCCTTTTTTGTGTCGACCTTGTTTTCATATGATGGTTTTTGAAGTTGCGCATTGTTCACACTACCAAGGATACATCACCTATTCCATAATCAATGCCAAAAATTTCACAATGGATATTTATTTTAGATTCTCCCTTTTCTGAATATACTCTGAGAGTAATTTTCTCATTGAAAAACTCTTCCATTAAAATTTTCACTTTTTTCCCCAAGATGCCAATACACTAGGATCAACAATTGTGGCTTGTTCCACTGACAAAGACATATTTTCAACTCTTGGTTGCTTATGCATATGTCCCTCCACATTCTCTTCAATGTTTTTAAATATTGGTATTGTTTCCACTACATTTGAACCCTTTTTTCCACATCAAATGTGCCTAGCTTCCTCTTGATGCCTAAAAGTGTTGTATAAACTTTCCATTTCTTCTCTTGCTTTGTATTTAAAGCTAATCCATCCTGGATAAAATCAAAAGGGCATTCAACGATTTCATCATCGAAAATTTCGTCAGGGATTTCAACAAATGTACAACCTTCTCGACACATGGAAATGCCAATAACATATTTCTCTTCATCAGTGGCAATTTTATAAGAAAAATCCATATGTTTCTGCACATACATAAATGAAAAAAGTACGTAAAATTCCACAAATATATTGGTTTATTATGAAAAAAATAGCAAGGAAGCAAGGTATTCACTTTTAATTCAAAGCTCCAAAAAGAATGAATAACTATTACTATTGTGATGAAACACCTTGATTCAAAATGTACCATCGATGGATTCCTCAAATGGAACTAAAACCGGAAATAAAACAGAGTACTAAAAAAGATTTGTGAATTTATTTATTGAGTCAAAAATTGACACACTTATAAGCAAGCTTAGGCCCTAGATTTGCCCCAATTTTGGCCTTATTTACATCTTTTTTATGTGTCCTAAAGAGGTCAAAACGAAACCCTTGTAGCTTTTACTATTCACTGGTATGAAATGGATTTTATTCAATTTAAGTTTCGCTAGTATCTAGGGCTTGTGAGAGATAAAGACATTTTTTATGTTTTTGGAGCTACCAATGGATAAGGAAAGTGCTTGATCTCTCATATAAATGACAGTGTCTGTGTGAATGGAATGATTTCCATTGTTTGTCAAATATGTCTTGTACTTAGATTGTTAATATTTAATTGCAGCGACAGTGTGTGTGTGAATGGAAGGATTTAGTAATTTACATTGTTTCTCAACAATATCTTGTACGTATATTTCTGTCAGTCACATGATGCCCATCACTTTAATAGATGTCAAATTTAATTTCATGGATATGCCTTATAGAAAATCTCCAAGTCCTAACTTTTTCACCACCAATTTGATTCACCATTAAAAACAAGGTCTAGGCATTAAAAGAAAATTTACACCAAATCTGACGTACCTTTCCAACCATAAATACTACCTTCATCACTCTAATTCCAAAATAGAACAAAGCACTTAATCCCTCCAAATTCGAAGCTATAGGGCTTTGCTATGTTATTTACAAAATGAGATGAGAGGGTTGCACTAGTTGTTGTTGTAATACACTAATTGCAACCTGTAGATCTAGTCACCTATTAAGGTTTCCATATCACACCACTACTAGATCTAACAATGGTGGGTTTTTTAAATCAAGGGCTCTATACCTTGGATCATTAAGGTTTTTTACTTTTCAACTTCCACTATATATACTCCCTTCAACCACCAAAAAATTGTGACATGCATATTTTTTCACTAGTATGGCTAATTACAATCAAACTGTAAGATGCAAAATTTTGGCTCCTTTTCAACATTGGGCTCATAATAGTGATTTTGTGAAGTATTTTAGGTGTTATTCCCTCAAGAGGTTTTCCTTCCATACATATCAAAGCCCTATCTTGTGAGGCAATTTTTTCCTTTCCTAGGAACTAGATTGAAGTCTACCATGAGAGGCCAAATTTTTATGCCATTTTTGAATTGGTATCATAATAGTGATTTTGAAAAGTATTGAGGAAGTTATGACTATTTTATGTTATGATTTTGTTCATAAAGGATACTAGGTTGATATATCATGGAAATTTTAATATTTATAATGTAACTGTCTTTAGAATTATATAATAGCCTAATTGTACCTACAAATAAGTTCTCAAGTAGAAAGAAACACTTGATTTGTATTGTTTTGCAACTGGCATGTAAATACATACTCTAAAATCTTCTCTCTAAACAAAGTGGACCAAGGACAAGAGGAGACCATTTTCAGATTTTTTTCATACTCTATAATACCTTTCAACCGTCGCCTAAAGAACATGTGTTTTATGTTAATATGACTTCCAGGACTATAATTGGTTATATCAGAAAATTGAGAGATAGATTACAAATTGGTGCACTAGGTGTTTGTTCATAGTAGAAAGGCCTAGTTTTTTAAAATCAATATCGGAAACAATTCTTGTTTACCAGCATTCGTTATCTTACATTCTTGAGGAGATGTTGGAAAATATTAGAATGGACTGCTTCCATTTCTCATGGAGAACTAAAAAGGAAAGAAATAGCATTGTCTTAGTATAGTGGAAAAGAATAGCTAAACCCAAGGGTGCTGGTGGGTGGCGTTTGTAAGATATCCAGCAATTGGAAAGGCACTAGCAGTGAAAAATTAACAAAGGCTTATTTCTAAGGGGGGACTGTGGTAGGCTATTATACAACATAAATATCTGGATCTAGAATGAACGATATTACGAGTAATGTTGTGAAACCAGCTCCAGAAATAGAATAAAAGAGATATCAACGCCTTATAAATAGGCCACTTCGAGGGGGAAACCTCCAATACATTACATGAATGAACAATTCTTGGATGATACAAATGACCAAAACCTCCTTCTACATATAGGAGTCCATGGGGCCACAATATAATCCTAGTGGGGCCACAATGTAATCCTAGCCGACCTAACAATAATAATGTAAGGGCACAATAATAAAAATATGGGGGTTACAGGGGTACAAAAATAACAATAAGGGGGGCTACACTAACATAATAAGGAACTACACTATTAATATAGGGACTTAACATGCCCCTCTCCTTCAAACAAGTGTTGTCCTCAACGCTTGATTATTTCTTGATGCTTCTGTATAAAATTCTCATCCTCCCATGTGGAATCTTCTATAGGAAAGTTCTTCCACTTGCTAAGATAGTTTGAAATTGATTGTACTTGTTGAGTTCTTGTTTCTGTGGCTGCTTTAGAAATTATTTCGACGTGATGTTGATCTTCTTGTTGTTTCATTAGATTTTGCGCCAAAGTTAGGTTATCCTTTGAGAGTTGGAGAACTTGTTGTTGATGCTCGATGTGATCTTCCACTAATTTATCATCCATATTAACTATTATTTGATCCTTCAAACCATCCCACTTAGCCTTCATTTCTGATTTTAAACCATCTATTTCATCTTCGATTGCTCTTCGTAAGATCGAAATTTGTTGCACTTGGTACCATAATTTTGATATCTCATACTTCAATTCTTCTTCTTCATCCATCATAGTATAGATTTTTGAGGGCTTAATGGGTATGGAATTATTTTTTGGAGGCATTATAGAACCCAACACTGATAAAAATTCTAAAATATTCCCTTGGAATCAATTCAAATTGATTCTTCAAACAAGACTTATGCAATTCAGAAAAAAATACACACCTTTTTCTTGCTTTTAAGGAGCTCGATATTGAAATTGGATTATCTTTGTGATTGCGGCTCTTCAATATCTAAAATTTTGCATGAGGTAACCTTTTGAATTATCTTTCAAATGCCACAGGTCTGACTTGATTTGGATTCTCCAAGGAAACTTTATGTCCAATCTCCCACAATGACCTAATTATGGACTGGTTCAGTAGAGCGAACTTGTACGACTTTCCACGTGTCACTGTTTCGTCTTTTAGATCTGAAATTGATAGCAAAGAAACTATAGTCAATGAACTTGCGACCACTTTTTATGGCACTCCAATCCAATTCTCAGAGAGAGAGCTATGAAGATTTTCCCATGATCACCTCTTTGAGATGAAATTTAGGAGCCTGAAAAAGCACTACCTTCCACAGATCATATCTCCGAAAATATTGCGAACCAAGCTCTGAAATTTTGTGACAGGTTTCCTCAGGATTTCAGCTTCACGCCCTAAACATTTCTTTTTCTGAACCTTCATAGAAAAAAACTTATAGCGCAAATTCCTAACTTCCTAACTTAAATTGAGGAGCCTGCAAAAAGACCTAACTTCCAAAAATCATATGTCTGAAAATGTTGCGAACCAAGCTCTAAAAATTTTCGATGATGTTCCTCAGAATTTCGGCTTCGTACCCTAAAAATTTCAGCTTTTGAAACTTCGTAGAAAAAAAGTTATAGCGAAAATTCCACGATGACCTGTTTGGAGCAGCGAAACCCTGGAATCCAAACCTCTGATACCAAATGTTGTGAAACCAGCTCCAGAAATAGAAGAAAACAGATATCAACACCTTAGAAATAGGCCACTTCGAGGGGAAACCTCCAATACATTACATGAATGAACAATTCTTGGATGATACAAATGACCAAAACCTCCTTCTATATATAGGAGTCCATGGGGCCACAATATAATCCTAGTGGAGCCACAATGTCATCCTAGCTGACCTAACAATAATAATTTAAGGGCACAATAATAACAATATGGGGGTTATAGGGGTAAAAAAATAACAATAAGGGGGCTACACTAACATAATAAGGGACTACACTATTAATATAGAGACTTAACAAGTAAGGTCTATTTCTAATGTTTCTCCGTTTTTTAAAGCACTTGTTAGCCAAAAAAGTACTTATGGGAGGTACTACAGAAATGGGCATGGAAAGGTCCTAACCAATTTTCACTTTGCAACTGTAATAGAGAAATTATTTATCTCCTACTCATACATTATGCATATATAAGGAGGTGTGGAGATATTTTGGTAGGAAAATATTTTAATCAATTTTACAAATTGGTTCACTAAAAAATATTTGAAGAAGTTTAAAATGGTTCCCCTGTTTGTCCCCTGGGCCATTTAGATTTCCAGGAACATTTTCTATTTCAAGGTAAGGAAGCTCCTCCTTCTCAAGTAAAGCACCAAATCATGTCTTTTTATGACGGCATCAAGTGTACTCCTTTGGTTAAAGTTACTTTGCAATTTTTTAATTGGGGAAACACCCCCTCATGCGCCTTTTTCCCCTAGGAAATGACCCCTCAAGATTTTCCTCGCACACCATGATTTTTGGGAGCATGGAGAAATTACCCCCTTCCAATCCTAAGTCCCCAGAGCACATGGGAGCTAGGAAATTTTTCCCTTAGGTGGGGGGACGCGACCCCATGGAAAATTGGTTTGATGAGCCTTGATATAGTTGATATACATTATTGGAAGCCTTTTATCCTAGCCTTCACCTTTTGATACTCTAACAATTGTCCAATTTATCAAACCCTACGTATCATGCCCTCCTTTGTAGGTCCTTTCATAGAAAGTGAATTGCATCCTTGTGAAGCATTGAACCTAAATTGTGTCTTTCTTGAAGACCTCCTAATGAGATGATTTCATACATCAACCCTATAATATCTATTATAAGTGATCTCCCTCCTACTGGGACTCATCCCATCGATGAGAGTCTGTAAAGAGAAAGGGGTTTTTACTATGGTGATAGAAAATCACTAGCCCATTATTGTCCCATATAGCCTACTTATACCTTGTAGGATTTCCCTCTCTAAGGCCTCCTAGATTTTGCGGCAAAAAGGCCTTCTTTTTTCTCAAGGAAATTGTGACATTAAGGAAAAGGAGGATCAACCTCTAGAAGAAGAAATATTTCTAGACCAACTAGAAGATGATCATGAATTGTCATAAACGAAGTCCCTATTTTGACCTTTGAAAATAGTTAAGAAAATTTAGAGGTTTTGGTTCTATATTTTGATGATAGGCATACTTCTCTAACATCCCCTCGAACTCCATCCAAACCTAGCTAATGGGCTTGATGTCCAAGAAGATAGGGATGGTGTGTCTCTTCGAGGAGATTTTTTGTGCCGAGAACTTATAGATGGGAAATTTTTTTATTACACCAATAAAGGCCACCATGAATATCATGATCGCAATGTTGCACGAAATCTTGGTAAAAATATTAGTACAAGTGACTTAAATATTGATGGTTTGGGTGATTGGTATATTTTTTCTAAAAGAAGGCATGGAACAACCTTTTGAAGACACTAAAACTACCATCAATAGGCACCGTTAAGATGTAAAATCCCATGAGGAGTGTACAAAATATCCAAAAGAAGAAAATTTTGGTGTCATTGGTCTAAACTTGTGTTTTAAACAAAATGAGGGAAAATAATATATAATGTGTTTCAATGGTCCACTAAGGTTTGATAATGACCATCAAGAGAAAAAAAAATATGAATATGACCCTGTCACTGGCCTACTACAGGAGCATGATGATAGACCTATTTCTCTATAAGGGGGCCCATAAACAAAGTTTGAAGGGGAAAACATTAATGACCGCACAAATAAATTTCAACATGAAAAAAATATTGAAACCAGTACAAAAAGCATTTATGATGAAGAACATCATAATAAGGGGGCATTTCTTGTATCATTTGGAGGTTATGATAAAGAAATTCCAAGGAAGTCCCTATTTTTCCCTTTGAAAAGCATGAATAAATTTTAGAGTTTTGGTTCCAGATTTTGATGATGTGTGTACTTCTTTAGGAGAGGGTGTGGAACACACCCTTGAAATCCATACAAACCTTGATGGACAAGACATGGATGGTGAGTCTAATCCAAAATAAAATTTGTGCCAAGAACTTAAAGAATAGGGCAGTGTTGATTACACCAATGAAGGCCACCATGAAGATCATGATCGAAATGTTATACAGAATCTTGGTAACAGTCACGTGACAGTACAAACATCGGTGAATTAAACATTGATGGGTTTGGTGATGTGTATATTTCTCCATAAGAAGGCATGGAATAACTTTTTGAAAAAAATGAAACTACCATCAATAGGAACCCTCAAGATGTAGAGTCTCATGAAGAATATACAGTAGATCCAATAGAAGATAGTTTTGGTGCCCTTGATCTAAACTTGTATTTAAAAAAAAATGAGATCAAATCATATATTATGTGTTGCAATGATCCACCAAGGTTTGATGATGGCCATAAAGAGAAAAAAAATCTGAATATGACCCTATCAGAGGCTTGTTACAGTAGCATGATGATAGGCCCACTACTCTAGAAGGTATCACTTATCCATAGTTTTAAGGGGACAACACTGATGACCACACAAATGAATTTCACCATGAAGACCATAATGAAACCACTACACAAAGTCTTTATTTTGAAGAAGACAACATTTTTTATTACGCCAATGAAGGCCACCATGAATATTGTGACTACATTGTTGCACAGAATCCACATGAAGGTATGAGTATTAGTGACTTAAACACTGATGGTTTTGGTGATATGTATATTTTTCTAGGAGAGAGTGTGGAACACCCCTTTGAATATGTTGAAACCACCACCAATAGGAACCCCCAAGATGTACAGTCCCATGAGGAATGCACAATAGATGCAAAAGTATATATTATTGATGCCCTTGATTTAAACTTGTATTTGAAACAAAATGAGGGAAAATCATATATAATATGATTCAATGGTCCACCAAGGTTTGATGATGACCATCAAGAGAAAAAAATAACTGAATATAACCCTATCACAGGCTTGTTGCAGGAGCATGATGATAGGCCTACTTCTCTAGAAGGGGGATCATACCTAGTGTTTTAAGGGGAAAACAAGGAACACAGTCTTTCAGGTATGTTTAATGGGGTAGTCACTCTCTTAGTTATCATTTGATGTTGAACTCTATCATATGGTGCTGCCCTGGCTCAATTTATATTTTTTTTGGTGGAAACATGGTGAAATCAATATGATCATACGATGACAACTTGTTTCAATCTCTTTTGTGGTATGGGGAAAATGAGAAAGAAAGTACATGGTTACAAGTTGAATAGAAAGATCGATAAATCAAGAAAGAATCTACCTTTGGCAAGCAGCATCAAAAAAAGTATTCAGTTCTCAACCATGGAACTCAATCAATATCGTCTGTTGGCTTGAGGGGTGAACTCCTTCAAAGGCCCTCTCAAATCTATCGCACAGTTGAATTCCCTCTCCAGATCGGTCATTTCATATCCAAATACGAATTCTCCTTCCCTCTCTCATTGTGTCTGTCGAATGCATGCTCTTCCTCAGTCGAATCCTCTTGCCATATTTTCTCAAATGCTCAATCGAATTATCTTTCTTTAATGCTCTGTCGAATGCTCTGTTGAATGACAAAGTGATAGAATGGAACGATCCATCATAGGAATGCTCAGTCAAATGTGAAGTTCTCGAATGGAATGATTTATCACAGGAATGCTCAGTCGACGTTATATTTTTTGGCCAAACCTAAACCGACTTGCTCGAATGAGAATGATCCCTCATAGATCCGTCACAAGAATGCTCAGTAGAATGCAAATGATCTATCAAAGGAATTCCTCTTGCGCCACCCTGCCCCCCAACTAGGGCTTGACCAACCCCAAGTGGGACCCACGTCAAAGGCTGATGACCCACCAAGCAGGCAGTAGGACACCCTGCTGAACCCACATCTGCAAGAGAAACTAAAAATAGTATCAGTGTCACCATAAAATACATATAGATCTATATATAATAAAAATCCCCAAAATGTAAAAAAACATGAAAAGCCATACCTGCAAGAAGACCCATATCCAGGTTCCCTCGGAAGTCCATCATAGAGTACGGGTAATCAAGAAACATATGTGGTTTCGAATTGTACCACACCTCAAATTTCACATCCCAATAGCGACCCACCTCTCCTCCTCCATGTAATATCCCAAAATGGGAACATGCAACAATAATTCACACAATATAAGAACTTACAGCAAGATAGACAATAAATCTAAGCAAAAATCAGAATATGCAGAAAGATCTGAGCCATTTTATTATATTGGAGATGAATCAGTTACACAAGTACAAGATATAGGTAGATCTAGCCAAAAAGATGAGCTAAGCCCACCTGGAAAACATGTCTGAAGCAGATACAGCGTAACTATTGAGGCTCTTTAGCAAACACTGCGTTGTCTTTTCAGCAGAATATAAACATGGAATTGCAGGCTGAAAAGCGAAATGAAAATATACTCAAAACTAGAGCTCCGATGATGCCAATATTCAAGATCTGACCACTGTGATGGATTCCCAAGATAACCCAAAAAGGATTTTCCATATCTGCAACTTTGGAAAAATCACCTCCATAGGGTTTGATCCTTGATCTGCTGGGAAATGCAGATCTGCAGCTAGATCTGAAGAATAGATGGCTAAAATATGTGCTCAGATCAAATCTATGCTTGAAGGGCTGATCCCTTCCTCAGATCTATGATCTAGGAGCTCTAGATCTAACTTCTCAATCCTCCAAAAGATGATTGCAGCTGCTGCAACACAACTGCCTCTAAAAACTGCACTGAGGGAAAGAGAGGCTTTCTGCCTACTAAAAAATGCTGCAATAAGATCCAAGATGATGGTAAGACTGATGGAAATGTGAAGGAATGATCCTGCACTGGATTGCTAGCTGAAATACTAGCAAATTCCTTCCTCCTTTCAGATCTGCAATATGGACAACGTTATTCTTGGAGAGAATACTGCTGCTAGGAGGTAAATAAATTTTGGCTTCATTCCAGATCTACAATATGGCTCTGGGAGTGCTGCAATATAACCCCAAGTGATTGGAATAATCTCTCACGTTTTTCTCCAGCTGAAGTACCGAAGACAACTACCACCTTCCAAACTGATCTTTAGAAAAACACAGTTTTCTGAATATGAATGTTCTGCAGATAGTGGGAAATGGAAATGGCACTTAAAGCCTGATGTATAATTAAGTACAAACCTCTTCCTTAGAGATCACTCATATAAGAGCAGGGATTCTTGCCCGGGAACACCCTGTGCTAAAAAGCACCTGCAATCTTTGCTAAATAGCCCAAGATTGCAGTGGAATGTCACTTGACAATTCGAGATCTAAAAGATCATACATAAAAATAATCCAAGATGCCTTTCATCTTTTTCTTCATATCCTTTATAATAATTGGACCCCCTCCAGCCTTGGCCCTAATCTCAAATACGTTGTCTTAGGTGGTTAATATCCTCCAAGTGGGACTGCCTTGTTTGACCAAATCAACTAAACAGTCTAGGTGCAATGTACACCCCTCCATCATGTGTGCTTCATTCCTCCACCACTTTATAATTAATGCTCAATGACCCCTTGGTTTGACATATTCAAGATCTTAGTTACTGAATCAACCCTCCATGATCCCTCTCATTAAGTGAGACATGATCTCCAATCTCATTCACATTAGTAGTTGCTCAACTACCTCTTTTTGCAGATCTAGACTAAATTAATACACATTCACACACACAAAGTGGATATTTATTCTTATTAAGGATTGTGGGTCCCTCCACCCTTTTATTTACTTAATTCATTAAGAAAATCAAGGACTCTAATATTCCAAATGAGATGTGAAAATTTGGGAATATTACAGTCACCCCCCCGGCAAAATGTTTCATGTCCTCAAGCAACTCCAAAAGTAGATGCAAGGCCATCTATTCCCCTCCATATGACATCCACATAAGGAAGGCTTCCTTCATTTGCTGCAATAGGTTATGTATGTCTGGTTCCAAAGTTGTCTTTTAAAAACATAAGGAGTGACCTCCAACTGTTTGGTTAGATGTCCTCCTTCCATCATGAAGCACCAAGTGACAACCATATGATGTCCAACATCATCAATAATACATGAGAGGCATAAAATAAAGTATCTCTTTCCACAAGGGAAAAGTTTCATCATACAATACACTCCTTCATCCCATGTTTCATGAACTAGATTGAGCATTGATATGCTCCCATACTTAACCCTGTTGGCCTTTTTGGATCCAAAATCCATCATTTCAAAGTTATTCAAAAGAAGAAGGGAAGAAGTAATATGGGTAGACAAAGATGTCAAACCATATTCTCCTAACAACAACCACCGGAGTAAGGCCCTTTGTTGCCATCCTCCATCTCCTCCATGTAATATGATCAAGCCAAACTCCCCCATAAGCATACTAATGGACATATGAGATGTCACATCAGCCCAATACAAAGAAACATCATCAATGCACATCATGAGATCATTATGCCAAATTTTAAACAATACAAAACACATAGACATAGGAGATGTCATGTGGTGGCCAAGCTCTCTCAAGTGAAACAAAAATGAACATGCCTTCCCTTGCTGCAATTTATCATTGAAAGACAAGGCATGATTCAGAAAATTATGAGTTATTGGGTGGTATCCATACTCACCCAGGAGCAGCCAGTGCAGCCATGCCTCCTTCTTCATTTCATACATTTTTTTCAAGGCATGGATTAGAAAAATAGGTACCTTTGGAGAGTGATAGAAATCTCCCAATGGAAACCAACATAACCAAGCATGCTAGCCCATACAAATCTACAAGTGGTG
The DNA here is from genome assembly GCA_034641835.2 of Pinus albicaulis. Classification (NCBI taxonomy): domain Eukaryota; kingdom Viridiplantae; phylum Streptophyta; class Pinopsida; order Pinales; family Pinaceae; genus Pinus; species Pinus albicaulis. The sequence goes on along the minus strand of CM076575.1, from coordinate 2,011,861,102 downwards.
CTACAACCCCTTGCTTATCATCCGTACCCATTCACTCCCATGGAGATGATGAATGAGGTACTGCATAATCATGGCATCCTCCCTTTGTAGAATGCCATCCTTCCAAAACTGTTGAAGGGCTTTGCATTCCATGAAATGTTGAAATGCATCTCTAATGAGATCTCTTAATGAGATTCTCTCTCCATCAAAGGCCCTCCAAAACCATAGAAGTTTTGTATTTAATGCAAGTAGAAGTTTCTCTTTGAGCAATGAGAGGCTCATTGAGAAAGGGTCATCTAGAAAGGAGAAAAGATTTCTCATTTCAAGATTTCTACCATTTGTCATATTTTCTTCCATTGCTTCATGAATTAAGCTACCTCCAGAGTGTTCCAAGAATGATGAAGCCCTTTCTTTGTCACAGCTACTAAGTGATAGCGCTGTAGATCTACAGGGTGATACATGTCTCAAAGAAAGTTACAACAATGATCTCACAATCAGTTTTTGTACATAGGATAATGCAAATCCCATTTCCTTAAACCCTACATATCAACTCAAGGGGTTGAGTGTAGCTCAAAAATGATGAAAAAGGATGGTTTTCAGTCTCCTCCTTGATTAGATCAAGGGTCCTATGTGCTGTGATATGTTTCTACTTCAAATCAGCATCTTGTTCTAATCCTTGGTTATGCATTGATCTAGAAACCATATATGCTGAAATTTTATGCATACCTTGGAATAAATGATATGTGGGAACCTCTTGACAGAACACAAGAGTTCCTCCAACCGGGACAACAATGTCTTCAAGTGTCGGTAAGAGTGATGGTCTCTTCTCTTCAAGTGTACCAGCACTGGTATCTTCCTTCTCCTCCTCATGCATCTCTTGATCCATGCAGGGGACTCCATATGTCAAGAGCTCAAGACTATATTGCAAATATGAAAGTGCCTCTTCTCTAGATACAAGTAATTTTGTAGCAAGTGGTGAAAGTAGTGACCCCTCCACATCAAACCTCTTCCTCAACTTACGAAAGAAATCTGAATACTTGGTCACCTTTGCATGCTCTAGGTGCCCAAACCACCAATCTTCTGCTTCATCTAAGAGATGAAGAGATGCAATTTGAATAGCCTCTTCTTCAGCCACAAGATGTAGCTTGAAAAATGAATCTAACGCCCTCCTCCAAGCCTTGACATTGCTTGAGGAAGATCCATCAAATGTAGGCAAATAGAATCTATTATACCTATTCCTTCTATATTTGCTATAGGATCCTCTTTCTTCTCTAGTTTGGAAGAATTGTTGGAGAGTTAGCTTCTCCTTGAAAGCTCTAGACTGTGATTTGTACTCTTCAAGATATAGACTGAGAGTCTCATGAGTCTCAATTTCATGCCTTTCTTCACTTGTATACCTCTCACCTTCTTCAAAGAAAGTGGGCATAGTGGATCTATAAGGAGATCTAGGATTCTCCAGTCTTCTTTGCTACTGATAGGAAGTTCTTTCCTCATCAAATCTTCTTCTTGGATCTTCTCTCTGTTCTTCCTCCTTCATTTGATTGACCTCCTTAGAGATATCTTGCATGGATCTGCAGAAAGGAGTGGCAGATCTCACATCCCCCATGCTAGATCTCATCTATCTGTTCTTCTTTCAATGTAAAAAGATGAAGTTTCCACAAGCTGAGCCAAAGATCATGCTCTGATACCACTGTAATATCCCAAAATGGCCCACATGCAGCAATACTTCACACAATATAAGAACTTATAGCAATATAGAAAATAAATCTAAGCGCAAATCAGAAAATGCAGAAAGACCTGAGCCATTTTATTATATTGGAGATGAATCAGTCACAAAAGTATAAGATATAGGTAGATTTAGCCAAAAAGATGAGCTAAGACCACCTAGAAAACATGTGTGAAGTAGGTACAGCGTAACTGTTGAGGCTCTATAGCAAACACTGCGTTGTATCTTCAATAGAATATAAACATGGAATTGCAGGCTGAAAATAGAAATGAAAATCTACTCAAAACTGGAGCTCCGATAATGCCAAGATTCAAGATCTGGCCACTATGATGGATTCCCAAGATAACCCAGAAAGGATTTTCCAGATCTGCAACTTTGGAAAAATCACCTCCCCAGGGTTTGATCCTTGATCTACTGGGAAATGTAGATCTGAAGCTAGATATGAAGAATATATGGCTGAAACATGTGCTCAGATCAGATCTATGCTTGAAGGGTTGATCCCTTCCTCAGATATATGAGCTAGGAGCTCTAGATCTAGCTTCTTAATCCTCCAAAAGATGATTGCAACTGCTGCAACACAACTGCCTCTGAAAATTGCGCTGTGAGGGAAAGAGAGGCTTTATGCCTACTAAAAAATGCTACAATAAGATCCAGGCTAATGGTAAGAATGATGGAAATGTGAAGGAATGATCCTCCACTGGATTGCTAGCTGAAATACTAGCAACTTCCTTCCTCCTTTCAGATCTGCAATATGGGTAGCGTTATTCTTGGAGAGAATACTGGTGCTAGGAGGTCAATAAATTTTGGCCTGATGCCAGATCTGCAATATGGCTCTGGGATTGCTGTATTATAAGCCCAAGTGATGGGAATAATCTCTCACCTTGTTCTCCAATTGAAGTACCGAAGACAACTACCACCTTCCAAATTGATCTTCAGAAAAACACAGTTTTCTGAATATGAATGTTCTGCAGAAAGTGGGAAATGGAAATGGCACTTAAACCTTGATGTATAATGAAGTAAAAACATCTTCCTTAGAGATCACCATGGAAAATTTTAGGGGCTAATATTCGCAGGTGGGCTAATTTTCCATGGTTTTTCCAAAAAAAAGATTCGCCAATTTCCATTTTTTTATAAAGATGATTCGCCCAAATTTTACAATATTAAATTATTTTACGTTAAAAATCACCAACATTATATAGACAATATGTATAATATCATTATAAATTTGAATAATTTTACAAATACATCAAAAAATATTTTATAGTTTGCATATTAGGGACTAGTGAGATTCGCCAATTTTTTAAACTTCAAGATAATTTTCCATCCTTAAAATTATCCCTAGAGATCACTCAAAGAAGAGGAGGGATTCCTACCCAGGAACACCTTGTGCTAAACAGCACCTGCAATTTTTGCTAAACAACCCAAGATTACAGTGGAATGTCACTTGACAATTCCAGCTATAAAAGATCATACATCAAAATAATCCAAGATGCCTTTCACCATTGCCTTCATCTCCTTTATAATGATTGGACCCCATCCAGCCTTGGCCCTAATCTCAACTGTGTTGCCTTAGGTGGATAAGATCCTCCAAGTGGGACTACGTTGTTTGACCAAATTAACCAAACAGTCTAGGTGCAATGTACACCCCTCAATCATGTGTGCTTCATTCCTCCACCACTTGATCATTAATGCTCAATGACCCCTTGCTTTGACATCTTCAAGATCTTAGTTGATTGAATCAACCCTCCATGATCTCTCTCATTAAGTGATACATGATCTCCAATCTCATTCACATTAGTAGTTGCTCAACTACCTCTTTTTGCAAATCTAGACTAAATTAATCCACATTCACACACACAAAGTGGATATTTATTATTATTGAGGATTGTGGGTCCCTTCACCCTTTTATTTACTTAATTCATTAAGAAAATCAAGGACTATAATATTGCAAATGAGATGTGAAAATTGGGAATATTACACTCCACCACGAGGCATGATAGGTGCCCACCGACACATCCTAGGATCCCTCGGAGGACCCAGGGGCACTGCCACAAAAGGTCAGAGCATCACAACCCTCTCATACATGATGTTGCATAGGATACTCACATAAGAGAAGGCCTTAATGGACCCCCTCTAATCCTTGCCAGTTGTGTAACCATGCCCTGGTAGACATAGAAAGCCCATTCAAAGAAGTGACCAGCTCGAAGTTGGTGTAAAACCGAAATATGTGGGCCCGACACTCGATGAGGCATTATCGAAATTGATAGGCTAACTATCATCGCTGAGGCATCCCTCTTAGCCAAGTTCATCACAGAGCTCAAACGGACGCATCCCTGAGTGATTGCATCAGGACCAGAGTGATCTTGGGCCCACCGGTGGATGTTCACTACCCCAGCTGGGAGTTGATATGGAAGAGCCTCCCCTTGAGGTAGTAGACTAGTCACAAAGTAAACGTTGGTCTCTGGCTAGATCACGACATCTCTGCGGTGCAATACCATAACACGTCATATCTTGTTCTAGTAATGAACCAGGTATCATAGTAACCCATCCTACAATCTCAATAGGTTGTTCTCTAAAAACTTGAGTAACCCATATTGAGCCAAAACCCTCTAAGAATCAGGTTCTTGGGCAACGACTGCATAGATATCATGCCATTCTCTCTCCTGCCACAACATCCTCTCAAGAGATAAAAAGCCAAAAAATAGTTTTTAAACCAAAAATATTAAAAAATTCTTCAAAAATGGACTTTGTCGCGTTGATGAAAATATTAGGCGCGATGTGTTAGTCATCAATAATTTTTGCCTTTGTAGATGACTAAAGACTTACCCTAGATTTCTAGAAACAAAGTTCATGAACATTGTGAGTTCTAGAAATCTCACTGCCTTCATTATTTTTCACTATTTCATTTTCCCATCATGTCAAGCTCAACTCACCCATCCCAAAAGACCCATCATGGGCTCATTTCACTCATTTTGTCTTTGTTGTGTCACCTTTGGCCTCAATCCTATATTTTTGTTTTAGCCTAAACCCCTCCACTGCTACCTAGGGCCACCAATCAGCCATCTCTCTTACATATCCAGAAATGCCTCAAGCATTGATGGTCTAAAAACTATCTATGTAGGCTCTTTAGATAAATCAATATCTTTGGATTTTGGATCTTCAATACATCAGTCTATCAAAGCTCTGTTTTACACTTGATAACCTCAAAGCTGTCGGTTTTAACCCTGAACAGAAATTATCTACACATGAATCTTATAACAGAAAATAAACAATAGCGAGAGCATAAAACATAAAATAGATAAACATAGAGATTTTCCCCTGCATCCCAAATTGGGATGACCAGCTTGATTTTTCATTATATTACTTTTAGTGTTACAACACATATATATACATGCCAAAGCATACATAAACCCCAATCCATTAACCCTGGATTAGAACATAACCGTAGTTCCCTTGACCGGATCTACAAAATACCAGGGGCCGAAAACCATTGTACCCCAAAACCATGTGCAAACTCATGCACAAAACATGGGTGGGTCCACTTATGAGTGGCACCACATACCAAACAAATTTTCGCCGGGGCGCTGCCCCGGACCCCAACAGTGGGGGCTACCTCCCCCCTTGTGACCCCCCTACTGTGCTCGGTGCAACGTACAACGCGTGGGGCTACTCGTGGAAAGAATATAACACATACCCAACATTCTCTCACTTGTTGTTTTCTTTCCACAGGGGGCAACAGGAGAGATTAGTCATTGGGCCAATTCTTCAACACCCATTGTTTCTCTACACTAAGAGAACTTCTGAGTGCTCACTGACTTCATCAATGCATCTGCAACATTCTTCAAAGTGTCCACCTTTTCCAGCAACACCCTTTTAGCCTCAACCATATCTCTAACAAAGTGATATTGAACATCAATGTGCTTTGTCTTTGAATGGTAAATAGGGTTCTTAGCCAAGAAAATTGCACTTTGGCTATCACAGTCTATCCTTATAGCTTGTTGTACCAACCCCATACTTGAACACAATCTCTGCAACCAAACTGCTTCCTTGCTTGCATGAGTGGCTGCTATGTATTCTGCCTCTGTAGTTGAAAGCGCCACTACAAACTGTCTTTTACTCATCCAACTGACTGCGCCTCCAAATAGGTTAAACACATACCCACTTGTAGCTCTTCTTTGGTCCAGATCTCCAGCCCAGTTTGCATCAACAAAACCATGAATGTCCAACATTATTTCCAATCCTGGTCTTCCCTGGTAGCACAAGCCATAATCACTAGTGCCACGTAAATATTTGAAAACCCGCTTCACTGTTGTCTAATGCTCCTTCCCTGGCTTTGACATAAACCTGCTCAATACTCCCACTGCGTGTGCAATGTCTGGTCTAGTACAGACCATTGCATACATCAAACTACCCACTTCACTTTCATATGGAACACGGGATATATCCTCCTCTTATTCTTGTGTCTTGGGACACTGTTCAGCAGACAACTTTACACCTACATGAATAGGAACATTCACTGGTTTACTATCCTGCAAATTGAACCTCTGCAATATAGTCTTGACATACTTCCTCTGGTTTAACCAGAGCTTCCTCTTTGCCCGATATCTCTTAATTTCCATGCCCAAAATATAGTTTGCAGCACCAAGATCCTTAATGTCGAATTTGGAGAATAGTTGGGTCTTCAAATCTTGGATAATTTCTTTGTCATTTCCAATCAAAAACATATCATCCACATACAAGACCAAATAAATAACACGGTCACCAATTAATTTGAAATAAACACAGTGATCCTCCTTGCTTCTGGTGAAGCCAAGTCCCCGTATATAGGTATCAAATTTCTGATACCACATCCTTGGTGACTGTTTTAACCCATACGGAGACTTCTTCAACCTGCATACCAGTTCTTTCTTACCCTTCACCATAAAGCCTTCAGGTTGCTTCATGTAGATCTCCTCTTCTAGATCCCCGTGAAGAAATGTTGTCTTCACATCCATCTGTTCTATCTCAAAATCAAATGCAACAACAACAGATAAAAGTAATCTGATAGAAGTAACTTTGGCAACAGGAGAAAAAATATCACCAAAGTCAATTCCCGGCACCTGGGAATAACCTTTCGCTACCAACCGAGCTTTGTATTTCTCCACCTTGCCTTCTACATTCATCTTCTTCTTAAACACCCATTTGCTCCCAATGGGCTTCCTTCCAGCCGGCAACTCCACCAGATCCCATGCATCGTTTTTGTGCAAGGATGCCATTTCATCGGCCATGGCCTCCTTCCAGAGTTTTCCATCCTCTGAATCTACTGCCTCCCTGACAGTTCTGGGTTCATCATCAGTTATAGTTAAGGCAAAACCTGAACAGAAAGCAGATGGACTATACCTTTCTGGTTGCCTTCTTTCCCGAACTGATCTTCTCAAAGTTTGAGTTTGTGGCTCTTCATCTTCTGAGTCTTCTTCTGTTGTAGAGTCTGATTCATCCTCCTTTAGCTCAGACTCTATCTTCTCAGGTTCCTTTGGTAGGACTTCATGTTTAACAACATCTTTCACTTCTCTAAACACCACATCTCGGCTGTACACAACCTTCCTTTTTTCTGGGTTCCAAAGCTTGTAACCCTTTAAACCATCCTTATACCCAATAAAGATGCACCTTTCAGATTTATTATCCAACTTGGTCCTTTTCTCCTTTGGAACATGTACATATGCATCACATCCAAATACACTTAGATGTGAAAGAGAGGGTTTCTTACCAGTCCATACCTCATGTGGGGTCTTATCCTCCAACGCTGATGAAGGTGATCTGTTAACTAAGTAACATGCAGTCTCCACTGCCTCTGCCCAGAATTCTTGTCCTAACCCGGTACCACTGAGCATGCTTCTTGCCTTTTCCATCCGTGTTCTATTCATTCTTTCTGCAACTCCATTTTGCTGAGGTGTGTATGGAGTAGTCTTATGCCGTGCTATACCACACTTCTTACAGAACTCTTCAAATTCCTTCTTGCAGAACTCCCCACCATTATCTGTTCTCAATGCCTTTATCTTCTTCTCTGTCTGGTTTTCCACCAGAGCCTTAAATTCTTTAAATTTGTCAAAGAATTCAGATTTCTTCCTCAAGAAATATATCCATGTATTCCTTGAGAAGTCATCTATGAATGAAACATAGTACACAGACTTTCCTAGTGATGGAACTGACACAGGTCCAAACACATCACTTTGCACAAGTTCTAATATCTTGTTTTCCCTCTTAGCACCAAAAGGAAAACTCAACCGATTCTACTTCCCATATACACAATGTTCACAGAAATCGAAATCCAGAGAGAAATTATACATACCTTCTACCATACCATGTCTATGTAGTATCCGAAGGCCCTTCTCTCCGATATGTCCAAGCCTTTGATGCCATAGCATGGTATTTTCTCCAAAGACAGCTAGGCTTTCCGCTCCACCTTCAGGAACCACATAACTATTACACCCATCAATAACAGTGCTACCTTGTAGCTTGTACAGAGTTCTAATCTGAACTCCCCACATTAATACCAGTGCTCCCAGAACCATCTTGTAGGCATCTTTCTCGAACACTGTTTTTACACCTGCATCGTCCATCTTGCTTACAGAAATCAGATTTCTGGCCAATGTAGGAATATGCAGAACACCAGGAAGTGTTCTAATCCTTCCACCTTGTAGCTTTAGCTTGACCTTTCCACGTCCGACGATTCTGGCCTTCCTATCATCCCCTAGGAAGACATCACCACCATCATATTTCTCATACTCGCAGAACCACTCCCTGTGGGGAGTGAAGTGAAAAGATGCACCCGAGTCAATCAACCATGACTCATGATCTACATGTGTATTTGAAGAAGAAGCCAAATACACATCCCCACCTTCATCCGAGGTGGTTTTTGCCTTTGCATAAGGACCTTCATCAGATCCCTTTCCTTTCTCAGGAGCTTTAGATCTGCATTCCTTTTTGTAGTGTCCTTCCTTTCCGCATTTCCAGCACACCTTTACAAACTTTCCAGGAGATTTAGATCTCCCTCTAGATTTAGATCTCCCACTCGAAACCTTATTCTTGTTTCTGTTCTGGGACCTTCCTCGTACAGATAAGGCATCTCCATTCTGACCCTCCATATTTCTCCGTCTCATTTCCTTTGACAGCAAGGCTGAGACAATGTCATCAAAATTCAAGGTAGTTGTATTGCTACCTATTGCAATAACCAGACTGTCCCACGAGTCTGGTAGAGAGCACAACAAACTGATGCACTTATATTCATCTGAGATTTTAATATCAACAGACGACAGCTGACTTACCACAGTATTGAAGGCGTTCAGATGCTCTGTCACCGAGTCTCCATCCTTCATCCTCAAGTTATACAGCTTTTTCCGCAGGAACAACTTATTCACCAGAGACTTAGATTGGTACAAAGTCCCAAGTTTTTCCCACAAATTCTTCATCGTAGCTTCCCCAGATACATTCAACAATACTGAATCTGAGACACACAACCGTATTGTGCTCTTAGCCTTCTGATCCAGTTTCTTCCAGTCTTCATCTGACATTGCCGTTGGTTTAGTACATGGATCTACTTAGCGATCCACTGATCTTTATCCACCAGCAGATCCTCCATCTTGAGCTTCCACAACTCAAAACTCTGACCATTAAATTTCTTGATCTCTATCTTTCCACCACTCGCCATCTTCTTTCACCGCAAGAATCGATCTCGTAGATCTCCCACTGAATAGGGTCTACCTCAGACCCGAGCAAAAAACCCTCAGCAACAAAGGCATCCCCTTGAAGCCAAAATTTATCTGATACCAAATGTAGGTTTTAGCCCTGAATAGAAATTATCTACACACGAATATTATAACAGAAAATAAACAATAGCGAGAGCATAAAACATAAAACAGATAAACACAGAGATTTTCCCCTGGATCCCAAATCGGGACGACCAGCTTGATTTTTCATTATATTCCTTTTATTGTTACAACACATATATATACATGCCGAAGCATACATAAACCCCAATCCATTAACCCTGGATTAGAACATAACCGTAGTACCCTTGACCGGATCTACAAAATACCAGGGGCCAAAAACCATCATACCCCAAAACCATGCAAACTCATGCACAAAACATGGGTGGGTCCGCCTATGAGTGGGACCGCACACCAAACAAATTTTTGCCGGGGCGCTGCCCTGGACCCCAACAGTGGGGGCTGCCTCCCCCCTTATGACCCCCCTGCTGTGCCCAGCGCAACGTACAGCGCGTGGGGCTAGTCGTGGAAAGAATATAACACATACCCAACAAAAGCCAAGTTTTTCAGCCAAAGGCCAAGTCCAAAGAACCTTCCACTAGGTCACCTAGGGTTTCATAAGTCATAGGGTTGGTTTGGTGTCCTAAAACACTCTTTTTTTCCCTGTGTAAAAAGGCTACATTCAAAAAGAAGAAAGACAAGTAACTTTGTCCAAAAATGATCAAAAATCCATTCAAGAAAGGCCTCCTTGGGCTAAAGCACAAATTCTGTAATGGATAGCTACCCTTGCTCACATTTTTGCAAGATAGATCAAGATGGTGATCAGCCTAAAAGGAGGTATGGTAATAGGATGAATCATCACAAGAAGACATCCATAGTAAAGAGAAAGGAAACAGACTTGTGTCTAAAAGAGAATCAAGGTTTTTATGATTGGTTGACAAAAAAGTGGTGCCAAAGCAAGAAGCCAGTACAAGGACCACAAGGACAGAAGTCACCTCAACTCCACCAAGTACACATTGAAGATTTTTAGAAATAATAAATGAATTTTGAAAGGTTACAGAGAACTTAGAAAACAACATTGTTTACTTTTCTCTAACAGCCCTAAAACCTAAGAGTTTGAAAATATTAACAGAACAAGTCAAAAAACTATGATAAGTCCTCCTTCATAAACATCAGAAGGCATTCAAAGGATAGTCAAGGTGGCTTTAGGGTTTGTCAAAGGCACCACTACTTCACTGGACCAAAGGAAGGAATGGCAGAAGGTTTTAGTGTGATGGAGCCTAGGTCTCCCAGTATAGTCAATGACTTAAAGATGATCAAAGGAAGAAAATATGAGGCAAAATGCCAAAGAAGAAAATCATGCTAAGCATAAGTTCACTGTTGAGAAAATCAGGTCTCAAAGTCCAAACAATGACAAGCATACCAAAAACCCTATGTTGTGGCACCTGTAGAAATCAGAAGTGGCCAAGGGGTAAACATTGGGAACCTGATGTACACCCCTTTGTCAAAAAGATACATCACTTTCAAAATATCAGAAAAATATGAAAAAGTCATGTTCAGGTCAATTGCACTTAAGAAGGCCAGAAAAGGGTAAAGCTATGTTTCAGGTTTTCAAAAAGATAGTTTAAACAACCCCCAGAGTTCAAAGGTAAAAAAGGGAAGGGGCCTATTCATCCTATAGCACTCCGTTACACAAAGAAAATGACTCAAAAGGGTCATATGAATTTAACCAAAAGGTCAAAGAAGCATTAGTGAAATTGTAAAATGACCCAAGACAAACATAGGAAAAGTGGGTTTGTGAGTGTAATTTATTTCTCTCGAAGAGTATAAATGTGTTTTAGTTCCATTTCAAATCTCATTCATCACTTGGAGAAGAGAAAAAGGGTTTCAAGAGAAAAACAGAGTGTTTTGAATAATTTCTAGGCAGAGTGTTCTAGCGCTGCGTAAATCACCAACACTACGCTAATACAGGTCGACGCTACACAAATCAGCCCTCCGCCCATTCAAATTTTAACTACGACGCACTAATAAGCATCTACACTACGCAAATATCAAGTGTTGTGTTAATGGCTCACCCAACTCGCCCAAAGGCTGACAGAATTTGCAAACCCCAGTGCTGCGCTAACAAGCCACCCGACCCCTGTACACAATTGCTTGGGTGCTATGAAAACACTCCACCCGACTCACCCGGATACCAGTAGATGGTGCATGCGCCCAGCACTACACCAACCATCGTGCAAACCTCACCGGTGCTACGCTAATGCACCGACCCGATAGCTCGGGCAGGGCGCTGTGCAAATGTAGAAAACATGTAAAGGGCAGAATCTCTTGCCCTAATTCAATTTTTCATCTTCCATTCACCTCCAAGAGCTATAGAAGAACCAAGAATTGGTAAGTGGCCCCTTTTTCTTTGCCCCCAAGCAAGTTTCCAAATTAATTTTTGTCTTTTATGGTTTTAAAGATAAAACCCTAAGTGAGGTAAACCCTAAATCCTACATGCCAAAGAGCCTTTATTTTCAAACCTCCATGAAACCAATTAATGTCATGAAATGGTAACTTACTTAGGGTGACTACAATCTACTTTTGAGAAGTCCTCCTTAAGCTACAAAGGAAACTAAACCCTAAGAACCATAGCCTCCACACCACTCATTCTCCAAAGTTGACTCCTTCTCCTTTTTACCTTTCTTCACCATACCCTAAATTATCAAACAACACCCTCAATCACCATGTCAGGAGTTGAGAAAAGCAGTGGTAGTGAAAAAGGTCAAAGGCCTTTGAGACCAAAACATAAGGGAGGAAAAGTCAATGGATTGGAGCCTCAAAGCACAGTGGCCATTACTTCCTCTCCTAGGATCTTGTCATGTTTTCAGAATACAAGATGTTTTCAATTTTGTCAGATGGTCAAGCAAGTAAACAACCACCCTGAGCTCACAAGGCTCCTCATTCTCAACTTTCACAACAAGCACTCAATCCTTGTAGGAGTGGATTTTGAGATCTCAGCAGGTGCCATCTCTAAAGCCACAGGTATCCCTGCTGTGGGTGAAAAATGGTTTAAAAAGGGTAAATTGGACAAAGACTTTTTAGAGCCATTTATCAAAACAAGGTATAGAGGAGGCAACAAAACAATTTTCCCTTTCTCACACCTCAAGCACAGATTTTCCTCCTTGATGTTTGTTATCATGAAATACTTCACCTGTGAGGGAAGGTACTCTAGGCTCTATACCTATCATGTCAGACTCCTCATGCATTTCACAGGGGTTAAGTTGCTAAAATTTCCTTACTATCTCTATAGGAGCATTGAGAAAATGTCTTATGTTGTTCGGAGGAGGATGCCATCCCAATAAATGCAAAGCTTATTTCAGCACTCCTTGATCAAGATGGTGGTATTACATCATTTTGAGTAGCAGCGTATACCTTGAGATGTTTTCATAGCACATGAAGTCTTCACAAACCCTCAACCTCCTCCTCGACCAAATTTTCCCTCCTCATTTTCACAAGTACCCTCACCCCAAGAAAATCTCCCTCCTTCCCCTTCCATTGATGCATAAAATGAAGAGGATAATGGAGGCAGTGATGAACAAGAGAGTGATAGTGGCAATAATGAACAAGAAGGTGACAGTGGAGATGATGAAATCAGTGAGGAAAAGACAGAGATTAATGATGAAGAGCAAGAGGGAAATAATGGTGAAGAGGAAGGAAATGAGCACAGTAGTGGTGAAGACAAAAACAATGATAATTTGGAGGAAGGCAGTGATGGTAAAAATACAAATGATTCATCCCAAGATGAAGAAAGGGACCCTGATGATGAACAAAGTGATGACCAAGGAGACAGTGATGAAAACGATGAGGCTGATAGTCAAAAAGACAGTAAACAAAACTCTTCCACCATGGAAGAGGATGCTGGAGGAAATGAAGAGGTTGAAAATGAAAATAACATGAGTTCGGAAGGAGGAGAAACTAGCAGTGAAACAAAGGATGAAGAAGATGCAGAGGAGGTAGATCACAATGAAGATGAGTTTGTTCTTGAAAATCAAGGAGATCATGATGGGACAGAGTCCATGGAAATAGATAATGAAGAGGAAGGAAATGAACCAACAAATAGTGAACAAAATGCAGAGTCCATAGAAACAAATAAATAGAATAAAGATGAAGATGAATATAGTGCACATGACAGTGGTAAAAATGAGGAAATGGACAGTCAAAGAGACAATATGCTTGGTCATGAAAATAATGAGCAAAGTCATAAGCATGACAGTGGAAATATGAAAGAACAAGATAGCAAAAGAGATAGTCATGAAAATCATGACACCAATCAGCCTCCTAGTGACAATGAAAATAGCAGTGTTGGGGATGATGGAGAGGAAATGAGTCCTAGTGATGAACAAAACCAAAGTGAGGAAAGTGCAGAGGTTGATGATCAAATCAAAGACCAAGATGACAGTGCAGAAGGTAGTAAAAGAGGAAATGAGGATCATAGTGAAGGTGAAGGAGCTGATGACAACACCAAAGGTCACAAATATGATGAAAACACTTCCAAAACCACCATCACTCTCACATGCACCTACCACAGAGGGCCAAGGAAAGTGTTTGCTGCCTCCAAAAGGCAAGGGGCCTTGCCATCTGCATCCATTCCAAGACTTTACAAGGGCAAAGAGAATATGGACCAGGTTAAGAAAGGTAAGAAAGGCAAGCTTTCTACTCAAAGGCCTCAAATCATTGACCCAGACAGTGACACTGAGGATAAGGAGATGGCCACTAGACTGCTACTCCAAAGCAAGGATGCAAAAATCAAGGAGTGGGAGAGGTATTTTGATATGGCCCAATGCATCATTTAGTATTATAAAAATGAGCACAAGCACTTCAAGAAGATAAAAAGGGGTCTGACCCTCCAGAAAAAGATGACAAAGTATTATGCAAGGAAACACAAGCTTCTTTGTGCCAAACTGAAGGAAGCCCTCCTTGAAGTCCAAACCCTAAAGGAGGAAAAAGAGCATTATAGACTTTGGATTTTGGCTGAGTCTTCTCAACAGTTGACCAAGATGCCTTAAGGGATCTCTCCACCGATTTTGAGAAAATCTGGAGCATTTTTAGTATTTTGAGATTTTTAAGGCTCATTAGCGCAGCGCCACTGGCACTACACTAACACATGGAAAATATTCAGGAGGATAAATTGAATTTTTTTATTTATCACACTTATTACATTATTCTCACCAATTTTCGTATGATTTGGAGCAGGTTTGACCCCTCAGAAGGTCAAAAACACTCACTTTTTTCACCTTTCTGCCACTGTTTTGGGCCTAGCGCTGCGCAAATGATAGTCTCAGGATTTTTGAGTTTTTTACTAGTCTACAGGAGATGGATCTGGAAACTACAAGAATTTTTAGAAATTAGACTCATCATGCTTTCCAACGAGCCATCACAGAGCCAAATCGAACATCGGGAAGGGGTCCAAAGCTTAGTTGCAAAAGACCCTATTTTCTGCTGAAAGTGGTGCTGCGCAAATGGACTATTTAATGTGTTTTGGACCAAAAGTCAACAAAACACACTCATTTATTGCAAAATCATTTTTAAGTGTTTTTTGAAGCAAATCACTCTATAATTAGGTGCAAGAAGTTATTTTAGCATTTATCTCATGAGATATTTTGTGCCTTGGGCCTTGCATGGTGTCTTAGGCATAAATGACATTTATGAGTGATTTTGACATTTTCCAACCCTATCTAGGGTTTTTAACCTCGTTTGCTGAGTTAAATAGAGCATAAGGGATTCATTTTAAATGTTGTAATTTGATGAGATTTGAGAGAAATACATGGTTTTTATGAGCTTTGAGAAGAAATTGGTGTTGTGAAGTTGATGAATGGCTTGCTTGGATTAATGAAGGAGAAGCTTGTTTGCAAGATTCCTTAGCTTAATTAATGGTGATGTACTCTTAATTTGTTCATGTTTTCTTGTTGTCATTATGTTTCATCCTTCTTTTTTGCTATAAAACAGAAAATTATAGGTTGATAAATTCTCCTTGAAGCACCTTAGTCCTCCTGTTTGCTATGGCCTTAATGTTTTCCTCTGTTGGGTGTGTTTGAAGAATTCTTAGCTACTCTTCAAGCTTCCTTATGCTTGTTTTGTTTCATCTATGGATTAAAATGCTAGTTTACAAATATGATTCATGGTGTTGGCCACCTATAAATTTTGGTCTATCAAAAGGTGGCCAAAACGTGTTTTCAGCCTTCAAGAAACACTTTCCTGGCCAAAATGTTATCTCTTGAAGCCTGTAGATGATCTCATGCTCATGTCTCAAGGTTTTCACTGTTATTTCTCAGAAGCTCAAATTCTGCTAAAAAATTCCATGAGAAGACTACTGCAATATCCTCCTCCTTTTCCCCTTTTTCCTCTCAGAGACTAACCTTCATATTTTCATCATTTTCCTTTGTTCTCCATTTTCCTCATCCTCTTTTCATAAAAAATTGCCTTTGCAGAGTTCCAAAATTCTTTCGAACTCTGTCGAAACCCTTAGAAACCTTCGAAAATCATTGAAAATCTGTGTAAAAAAACCCATTTCTCTCTTAAGGGTTTAAGCCCCTTGGCCTGAGTTTCCAAACCACTTCCCCAATACGCCCTCATCATAAAAACCAAGCGCCAAACCCATGAAGCGCTAATTGCATCGGAAAGATTCAAAGTGTGCATGTTTGTGAGCCATTTCAAAATGCCGATTGCGATCAGCCCCTTTGTCATAAACCGCAGATCATATTGTTATCTCATTTAACCCACAGGCCCGCAATCGGGCGCTAAACCATTGAAAAATCCCTCTCTGATCAATATTTTCCTTTGTAAAACTTGAAAACCCATTTTTTCCAAAGTTTGTTTTAAAATGCCAAAATCACGTGTTTAAATAAAATGGGTTGATCAAAAAGACCAATCGCACAATCGCGATCGGAGAAATTACAAATGGTTAGATCAAAAAGACCGACGTAATCGCATCGGAGAAGTTACAAATGGGTTGATTGAAAGACCGGGCCCGAATGATCCGATTGCGATTAGCCCTAGTTATATAAAGCCCCGGGCCCATGGCACTCCATACACCCAGTGGCCCCGCAATCGGGCGCCAGCCTATCATATATATTCCGCCCGATTCCACTCAAAACCTTGGTGTTTTATCGAAATTTATGGGTTTCTCACAAAGTATAAGGGTCCCGCCGGTGCAAGAAATCAAAGGATCTGGACCGTTGATCTAGACCCGATTCGATGGTTATCGCCCAATCGCAATATTTCAATCGCATGCTCTTTGTTGCCCTCCCGATTGCCGATCCTCGATTAAATCTCGACCATTGATCTTGTTCTGAGGTCGACGGCCTGCGCTCAATCGCAAGTTCCCTCCGATCGCAATCGCAGACCTTCCCGTCTCACCCCCGATTCCATCGCAACCGTCCGTCCCGCCAGATCCAACGGTTCGGATTTGTCCCGCACCTCTCCCATCATTCTTCTCCCCTGCTCCTCCGATTAAATCTGGGCCGTTCGTCTCCCTGATGATCGGACGGCCTGCGCACAATCGCAAAGTTTCAATCGCAGTGTTTCAATCGCATGTTGTTGTGTGACCTCCCCGATTGCGATCCTCCGATTAGATCTGGGCCGTCCACGTGTCCAAATCGGACGGTCCCAGGTCACCCCCACCGTTGCTCATCGTGCGATCGACGGTTCTGTTTTATTTTTCCTCCTGCGTCATTTAAAATTCCTCTCAGTTAATCTCTACCATTGGATGATGCCATCCGATGGTCCTGCTCTCTTCCTACGCCTCTGAAGCGGTAAAACCAAATACGCAGGATTTTATAACAAATTGTTTGTATTTTGCAGGTTTTGATTCGAAGTTTTTATCAATGTTTCATAAGCATTGATAGCACATAAAGGCCTGCGCGGCCCTTGCACATCAGCAAGACACTGTTTTAATTCAAAAAACAGTTAAAGAGTATCAGCGCCGAAGATAAAACATATCAGAACCGGAGATTGAAGACCCAAACACAGATCTCAAGCAAAGTAAAGTGTTTGGGGAAGGAGCGAAGACATCTGTTGAGCTGAGAAATTCCCCACCGCTATAAGAAGAGGCTAATTAAACCCTCTACAGCTCCAAAGACACCTGCAGTCTCGTTGAGATCAAAGACCGCCGAACAATTAATACTAATTGAGCTATCTTATCTCTAATTGTCAGCAGAACCATTCGAGAAGATTAAAGAACAGTTCAGAAGCAGAGATTTAGATCATTTCATCTCGGGAAGTAGAAATAAAGTCACTCCAGCATGACACTGAGCTTCAAAGGATAGCATACTTCCCACTGATTTTAATCTTAAGTGTAACTCAATTAATGTAGGTTAACACCTGTAGATTTCTTGATCGAGGCCATCAAAGCACCGAAGAGTCATCTTCTGTATTAATTGATCCAAACAGATCTTTTCATAGTTGACCACCGCCTCATTCTTCTATAAATACCTCTGTAGAAGATGAGCAAAGGGTTGGTCTCGGGACATCTGAATGCATGTAATAGTCATTCTGAAGCCACTGATGCCCTGTTTTGTAATTGAAAGATACATAAGCTGATATGAGAAGTTCAAAGCTGTAGAGACCCACCGGGCTTGCTGATTGTAACTGGTTTGAACATCAATACAAGCTGCTGATTCATGGAATTCTGAAACTATGTCAATGGTGATGTGTTCCTTACTGTCAATTGTCGTTTTACTTAATGTTTTCACTCTGTTCACTTTCTCTGATAAAGAGCGGCAAACATAGAGTTAGGATATACTCTCCACGGTACCCTACTCTTACTGAAAGCTTTATCTTCTATGTTTTCTTCATTTGAATGTCCTCTTTGAAGAGTTTATTAATGCGGGTTAGTTTAAAAGTACTTCCCTGATCTAGATAGCTCTTTGAGATGAATGTTTTCTATGTTATCCTTGGAGTTTATCAATGCAGCGTAGTTTAAAAGTACTTAGCTGATCTAGATTGCTCTTTGTGATTATCATCTGTGTTCCCTTATCGAATATGCTGAAGCAGGCTGGTTTAAAAGCACTTACCTGATATTAAGATGTTTGAACTATTTTTAAATGTTTCTGATGGAAATTACTTCAATGCAGGCTAGTTTAAAAGCACTTACCTGATCAACAGAAATAATTTTATGTTTCTCCTTAAGTACATGTTGAAAGCAAGCTAGTTTAAAAGTACTTACTTGATCTTAGACTGTGCTTTGTTTTTTCATTTGTTTAAGTCTTTCACTGCCTATTTGTTTCACCCCATTAATCACCTTAAGAGATCCTTTGATGTAAATGACTTGCTCCATGGATCTTTCTTGAATTTGCTATCCAATTAAATCCTCCTATGACTCTATAGCCCAATGGGTTAAAGTTGTCTTTGTCCTTTGCTATCAGCTGAAATATTCCTTCATTTGCAGGCTCTTCACCCTTTATTTTGAACTGCTTTCACCTTCACCATGTCTTCGCCCAACCAGAAACAAACAAAACAAACCCATGCTCTTCATAACTAGCCTAATATCATAATTCCAGTCTTTAAATATCACATCTTTGAACTCATTTATAGAGAGATCCCTCTCTGGATTCAGGAGGGCTAGATCCTTAAATCCCAAAGAGGTTTGATGTTACCTCTGCAGTTGGACTTTGCCAATCTTGCTAATTACAGAGTGATAACATAATGGCGACTCCACTGGGGAACTCCTGAGTATTTCTTCGATTAGAAGACAATCATAAGATACCAGATATCCCTTGCTAACTGAAAATTAACTCAGAAAAACCCAAAAATATTTCAGATTGGTATTTAATAAACATGGTAGTGGACCATAACACCTCTTACCTCTGAAAAGGAGCTAAAAACTTCCACTTGGTGACTCCACAATCCTGAACAGACCTTAAGACTCCACTGGGAAGAACCCTCATTACTATACTATCCTTCAAACTCAGTCAGAGGACTGTAGGATTGAAATTTGTGTAAAACAGATTAGTTAACCTCTCAAAAATTGTCATACCTGGTTGAACTTTTCTTGTTATTTGGGTCTAAAAAATTACAGCATAGTGGCTCCTAGAAAGATTCACACTAGAGGCCATCCTGACCCAGATCCACCTGAAATAGTTGATGACCCAGAAAGCATCCTTTGGAAGTCTCCTAGGATTAAATTATCAACTGTTTTCAGATCACCCTTGAGAGCTAATTCTTTCCCATAAAATCTTTCAGCTCTACAACAATCACAAGAAGACTTAGTAAATCCTTTTAGAACTAGGTCTCTTGGGGATTTAGATCAGTCAGATTCTGAGTCTTTGCCTTCTTCTCCTGAGACAAGTACACATCTTGGTAGTAGAGAGACTACACCACCTAATTTACATTTCCTCCACAATCTAGGTGTCTCTCATCCAAGATCCACTCAGCAATCTATCCCTGGTCCATCCATTTCTGCTCACCCTGTATCCACTGTTCCAACCACTCCCCTCCAACCCACTTTCACTCTTGTTAATCCACCTCCATCTCCTGCCATGGCTGCATGGTATGCCCCCTTAGTCCTTCCTGTACCTTTAGTCAATCTGCCACAGGACTATCTGTCCAAAATTCCATTGTATGATGATAGTGGTGCCACTACTGCATCACAACATGTGGATAAGATGAATGACTGCTTTGACAGAAATGAGATTGTTGATGATTCTGTCAAAATGAGATTATTTGCTCAAAGTTTGGGAGGAGAAGTAAGAAAATGG
This sequence comes from Pinus albicaulis, assembly GCA_034641835.2. Classification (NCBI taxonomy): domain Eukaryota; kingdom Viridiplantae; phylum Streptophyta; class Pinopsida; order Pinales; family Pinaceae; genus Pinus; species Pinus albicaulis. The sequence goes on along the minus strand of CM076575.1, from coordinate 2,011,840,916 downwards.
TTCAAATGCTTAGCCCCTCATAGTATTAATGACCTTCAAGGTTTCCATCAATATTTCTTAAACAAATGGGAAGTGAGGAAGAATCCTCTCCAAATCTTGCCTGACTACAACAATCTCCACAGGGACCCAGGGGAAAGTGTACAGGCTTATTGTACTAGATTTAATAGTATCTATAATGCACTTCCCCCAGAACTAAAACCTCTGCAAGGCTCAGCTTTGATCAAATTTCCTGAAGGTTTTGACTCTGACATGACCTATTCGCTAAGAGAGAGAGACTTTGCAACTCTTGAAGATATGCAAAGGGGTGCTCTTTCTGTCGAAGTCAATCTAATAGAGAAGAGAGCAAGAATGAAAGTTGAAAAGAGAGTATCTTTTAGAGAGGAATCCACACCTTCCACTTCAAACTCAAAGATGGAAAGAATGATGGAAGAGATGATGAAAGAGATGAGCATAATTAAGAGAACACAAGCAAGCCTAAACCAAACTGCTTCTCAGAATAGAAACCAAAACTAGAATCAAAATTTAAGAAGAAACCAACTTCCAAATAGACCTAGAGAAGATGAACAGCAGATCATTCCTCCCTTTCATCAAAACTATATAAGTGAGACAGAGGAAACAGGTGAGATAGCATAGGAAAATGATATCAACATGCTAGGGGTAGATAACGATGGCTTTGAGATTCATTATGAAAAGAAACGAGGTCTATACACACCTTATGATGACAACAGGGATAATGATCTACATTGTTATCAAGATATGGAAAATGTCATCATAGAGCCTCACAGAGAATATGACCTTAGAAGCAAAGCCAGTCAAAAAACTCCCAACACTAAAACCTCTGATAAATCTTCACAAAATAGCACCACAACTAAATGTAAAAATGTCAATCAAAAGGATAAAACAGTGGCTGTTGATTCTGGTAAAGGTAAAGAGAAAGGCAATCCAAATTTTGAAAAGCAGGATGCAGATCTTAGCAGTACTAACACCTCAGCTAGTACTCCTGTCAAAACCATGTTATCAAATGTAAATAGAACAAATCAGCAAGGTGATGTTGCTGAAAGACTAGCAGCTAGTAAGGCCGAGGCAAGTTCTTCAAAAAACCAAATTCCTTTCAGCCTAGAACAAGAACTTTCAAAGATTAAAATCTCTGTTCCCCTTACTGAGTTAGCTTCCCATAATGTGTACAGGACCCAAATTCTGAAGGCTTTAAACATAGAGGACCAGAATGACACAATAAATTATAATGATGACCAGCCAGAGCTCATTTTTGGTCCTAAAGTTGAAGGGAAATTTCAAGAAGGAATAGTACCTCCATTCTACGTCAGTCTGAATGTTCATGACAAAATTCTACACAATGCTATGCATGATTCCGGAGCCTCACATAATCTTATGCCAAAGGTGATAATGGAAAGGCTAGGACTAGAAATAACCAGACCTTACAAGGATTTATATTCCTTTGATTCAAGCAGGGTGATATGTCTTGGCCTAATTAAGGACCTCTGTGTGAATTTGACTCAAATCCCAGCCAAGTGCCTAGTTATGGATGTAGTGGTGGCCGATGTCCCTCCTAAGTATGGCATGTTGTTGTCTAGATCGTGGGGTGCCAAGCTGCAAGGTACCATGCAGATGGACGGGACATATGCCACTATTCCTGTTTTTAACCAGCCTAGAAGACTATACAGAGAGGCACACATGAAATTCATGGTCAGTAGCCCAGAAAAACCTGAAAAACTGTCCCATCTACTCTGTCCATACTGACCTGAACTCTTTTATCCTTTACCATGATGAACCTTCGAATAAGTCAGAACCAGAAGACAGTAACGTAGATAACCTGTTAAAGGCCCCAAATCTAGAAATGAATGCAGTTCTAGACATGGATGAAAACGAAAGGGAAACTTTCGAACAATGCATTGAAATGAAAAACCAAAATGAATATGGCCAAGATGGCCAACAAAAAATACCCCATCGAGTTCATCTCCATGAAAGTCCTGAGGAACGAGGCCCAGTACAACAACTTGTTGACCTTAAAACAGAACATGACGCTGAAACAGTTGGCGAGCAAGTCACTACGACAAGATTAATCACCGATGAAGCTCAAGAAACACCTAACTCACAAGTATCAAAACAGTTTGATGCATTTGAAGATATTAACGAAACAAATGAAAGTCTCGACCCACAAGTCATGTGCCCACGGCTCTCGAAATTTGAAACTCAGGAAAACAACCTTCAATATGGCGAGGAACTTGAAAATGAGACACAAATTCGACTAAGTGCTGACATACCACCACAATCAGATAGCATGTTAGTTAGCGAGATTACCAACCAAGGCGAAACCAAAAATAATCCTCTATGGACCATGTTCTTCGATGGGTCATGTACTAAGAATAGTGTTGGAGCCGGTGTTTGGTTAACAAACACCGAAAACGGCCATACAGAAAGTTTTTCGTGCAAATTGAATTTTCGATGCTCTAATAACATTGCCGAGTATGAAGCTCTCATTTTGGGCTTGCATCTGTTAGAAAATCTAGGAGCCAAAAGAATCCACGTATATGGCGATTCGGAATTAATCATTAGGCAAGTTAATGGGGAATACACTGCTAATCATCCCAGACTTAGAGCCTACCGAAATGACATCCTGGATCTGTTAAACATTTTCGAGGATCCAAAATTGATTTTTGTCCCAAGAAAACAGAATATTGCCGCTCACAATTTAGCTTTTACAGCTAGAACGTGTTTAGCACCATATGAAAACGAGGATAGCACCGTTCAGGTAAAATTTAGGCCAGCCATAACCGATAATCAAAAATATTGGCAGGTCTTTGAGAATGATAAACAGATAGAGGATTTCCTGCTCGGTAAGAATGAGTTTGAATCATCCAATTCAGATTCTACATCCGATGAAAACTGTCTAAACGAAGAACCCCCTGAACAAGAACAACCATCTAGTCCTACAGATATCAACATGTTAACTCAAAAAATCGAAACTCATGCTGAAGAGTATGAAGACTCAGAAAACGAAGACATTGAGGTATTAACACTGAGAGACAAGAACATACCCAGGGGGCTAGCACCGTTAGAAGACCTGTTTTATTTTAATGATGTGGCTAAGAAACCTGCAGTAGAATATACAGAGTCTGACGTTGAAGAATGCAACATAGGCACAAAGGATCAACCTAAAATGATTAAATTAGCTAGGTCCTTGCCACCAGACATAAAAAAGAAATACATTGGCTTGTTTAAAGAGTTTTCCGATGTGTTTTCCTGGAGATATGAAGATTTAAAAGCTTACGATACAGAAATCATCTATCACAAGATCCCTTTGAGAGAAAAACAAAAACCTTTTAAGCAAAAACTGCGTCGAATCAACCCAATACAACTGCCTCTAGTCGAAAAGGAAATTAAGAAAATGTACAAGGCAGGAATCATTGTGCCTGTAAGGTTTTCAGATTGGGTTTCTAACCTTGTAGCTATGAGGAAAAAGACAGGAGAAATCAGACTGTGCATTGATTTCAGAAACCTTAACAGAGCTTCCCTAAAAGACAATTACCCTTTACCCAAAATGGAGCACATCCTACAAAAGGTAGTTGGTTCAAAGAGGATTTCTCTGTTAGATGGTTTCTCGGGATATAACCAACTTTTAGTACTCCCAGAAGATCAACTCAAGACAGCCTTTACCACTCCTTGGGGCACCTTCATGTATGTGAAAATGCCTTTTGGACTAATGAATGCTGGGGCCACTTTTCAAAGGGCCATGGACATTGCATTTTCAGAGGAAATAGGACACTTCATTGTAACTTACCTTGATGATATAACAGTTTATTCCAAAACCGATGAAGAGCACCTCAAACATCTAAGAAAGGTCTTTGAGAAATGCAGGAGATTTGGGCTATCTTTAAATCCCAAAAAGACAGTGTTTGGCTTGCAAGAGGGTAAGCTCCTTGGCCACATTATATCAGAAAAGGGGATTAAAATAGATCCAAAAAGAGTTGAGGGAATACTACAGATTAGCCACCTTAGGAACATAAAAGAACTGCAATCCTTTATTGGAAAGATTAATTTCTTAAGGAGGTTTATTCCCAACTTAGCAGAGCTCCTTAGAAACATGAATAATATGCTCAAAAAGGAAGTAGGAGTGAAATGGAATGTAGAGGCCAGAAAATCGTTTGAATTAGTAAAACATGCACTCACCCAAGCACCAGTCTTGATCAGCCCGGACTTTTCAAAAGATTTTCTTATTTTTTCCTTTGCCTCAGAACATACAATAGCTGCAGTTCTGTTGCAGAAAAACTCAGAAGGACAGGAACAACCTATTGCTTTTTTCAGTAAGGCTTTAAGGGATGCACCCTTGAAATATAACATAATGGAAAAACAAGCCTATGCTTTAGTAAAGGCCTTAAAGGATTTCAGGGTGTATATTCTTCATTCCCACACCATTGCCTATGTACCCAGCATTGTGGTAAAAGACATTTTGTCACAAGACCCTGATGGAAAGAGAGGCAAATGGATAGTTGTAATATTAGAATATGATTTGGAGATCAAACCCACCAAACTCATCAAAGGTCAGGGCTTGGCTCAATTAATGGCTGAATCTAATCTACAAGCCCTAGACATTAACATGATAGATACCTTGGATGAGCAGGAAGAATTACCCCCTCCCACTATGGAAGAGCAGTTCCAAAACTCACCTTGGTACGCCAACATCTTGTATGTACTTACAAATCTTAATGCTCCTCCTGATTTATCAAAAACTAAGGCAAGGTTTTTAAAGTTGAAAGCTAAGAATTATTTCATTTTGAATGAATGTTTATACTAGAAAAATGCTAATGGTTTATTGCTAAAATGTTTGCCTGAAGTTGATGCAGAGAAGATCAAGCATGAATTCCATGAAGGAGAGTGTGGAGGTCATCTCTACTGGAAAACCACAGCCAACAAAATCCTTAGAGCTGGCTATTATTGGCCCACCCTCTTCCAAGATGTCCATAAAATTATAATTGCCTGTCACAAGTGCCAAATTTTTGAGGGCAAAAGAAAACTCCTTCCCTTACCATTAAAACCTATCATTGTTGAAGCTCCTTTTCAACAATGGGGCCTAGATTTCATAGGAGAAATCCATCCTGCTTCATCTGCCTAACATAAATGGATTCTTACAGCCACTGACTACTTCATAAAGTGGATAGAGGCCATCCCTACCAGGAATGCCACAGATTCTGTCATTATAAAATTTCTTGAAGACCATATCCTTTCTAGATTTGGATGCCCTAGGAAAATCATTACTGATAATGCTGCTGCTTTTGATTCCAAAAATATGATTGATTTTTGTCACAAGTATCAGATTACATTGGGTCATTCTACTACTTATTACCCTCAAGGTAATGGGCTAGCTGAATCATCAAATAAAAGCTTGGTGACCATCATCAAGAAGCTACTTGAAGAGAATAAAAAGTCATGGCATAACAAGTTGGTGCATGCATTGTGGGCAGATAGGTTGACCACAAAGAAATCCATTGGAACCTCCCCCTACCAACTTGTTTATGGAGTAGATGCAGTGTTTCCTACCAGCCTGGGTGTACCAGTAATAAAATTAGTCCAAGAAATTCAGTCAGAAGAAGACAGTATGCTAAGAAGGATTAATGAGACAATACATCTCCAGTAGACGAGGGAAGAAGTTTACAACAGAGCTCAAAAAGTGCAAGAAAACATCAAGAAGTTGTTTGACAAGAGAGCTAAGGCTTGTGACTTCAACATTGGAGATAAGGTACTCAAATGGGATTCTAGAAGAGAGGAAAAAGGTAAACATGGCAAATTTGAAAGTTTGTGGCAAGGCCCTTATATCATTCAGTCCACCATTGGTCCAAATGCCTTTTTTCTGCAAGAGTTAGATGGCACAGATCTGTTTGGGGGTCCTGTCAATCGCAGGGTCCTTAAGCATTACTACTGCTGAGTTCAATTTTCAAGTTTCATTTCCATTGTAAATATCATTGCTTCGTCAGTTTCATAAAAACAAAAAGAAAAAAAAAATATACAAAAACAATAAAAGATAGAAAAGAGGGCAGAAATAAAAAAAAAGAAAGGCAAAGCCCCATGCCAAAAAAGAGAAATAAATCTGAAAGTGTGCAAGCTCAAATGCCACTCCTCAAAAAACACGCTTCTAGTTAGTCAAACTGTTTAATCTTGACTAATTAGCTTTAAATTTTTCTACTGATAGGATAGTGAATTGGATTTGCCAAACTGTTTAAACTTGGCTTATTAGTAGATAGATTAGGCTAGAAAAGAAAGGTTCAAACAAGCCCAAAACCTGAACCTAAAGTTTCCAGGCAAGAGATGACTCAAATCTGTTTTATTTTTCTGAGTCATAAAGTTGTAAATCTGGTTCTAATCAACTCAAAATCTGAACTAGAAAGAAAGAAATAACAACTCAAACAAATTCGAACCAGAGCTGAAATCAAGGAAAGCAAGCGGCTCTAACAAGCTCAAAACTTGAGCCACAAATAAGAAGAAGGATGCTTCAAAAAATTTTCATATTTCAAACCTTCAATTTTTTATTTCAATTTTCTGCAAATAATAGTCTATGTGTAGCTTGTTTTCATTCCATAGATCATAGCAAGTCAAACAGTTCAATCTTGACTTGACTGTTTTTGAATTTCTGTCTTAGAATCTAGAGAATGAAATCTGTTGGACAGTTTAATCCCAACAGATAGTAGATTAGGTAGAGAAACATCTAAGCTCAACTGTTTAATCTGAGTTCAGGGAGAAATAAGGGGTAGCATTAGATTACATTTCCTGTTTTCAAAAGAATAAAATGTTGAAAAAGAGTTTTCCAGTCCAAGTGCACTCTAAATGAAGAAAAAATGTTAGATCAGTAGGATTGGGTAGGTAGAAAGCCTGTGTTGATGAAGATTCATTGTTTTTCAATGCTGCTAACCTTTTTTCAGCCAGAATAAGATCATTTCAGCAAAGACAACAGCCCAAAGAACGAGGCATTGATCAGCCTCCTAGAGAATGCAGTTCTGAAGTTCTTGATGCCTTCAAGAAGGCACCATCCCCAAGTGGAGCCACTGTTGGCCACCTATAAATTTTGGTCTATCAAAAGGTGGCCAAAACATGTTTTCAGCCTTCAAGAAACACTTTCCTAGCCAAAATGTTATCTCTTGAAGCCTGTAGATGATCTCATGCTCATGTCTCAAGGTTTTCACTGTTATTTCTCAGAAGCTCAAATTCTGCTAAAAAATTCCATGAGAAGACTGCTGCAATATCCTCCTCCTTTTCCCCCTTTTCCTCTCAGAGACTAACCTTCATATTTTCATCATTTTCCTTTGTTCTCCATTTTCCTCATCCTCTTTTCATATAAAATTGCCTTTGCAGAGTTCCAAACTTCTTTCGAACTCTGTCGAAACCCTCAAAAACCTTCGAAAATCATTGAAAATCTGTGTAAAAAAACCCATTTCTCTCTTAAGGGTTTAAGCCCCTTGGCTTGAGTTTCCAAACCACTTCCCCAATATGCCCTCATCATAAAAACCAAGCTCCAAACCCATGAAGCGCTAATCGCATCGGAAAGATTCAAAGTGTGCATGTTTGTGAGCCATTTCAAAATGCCGATTGCGATCAGCCCCTTTGTCATAAACCGCAGATCATATTTTTATCTCATTTAACCCACAGGCCCGCAATCGGGCGCTAAACCATTGAAAAATCCCTCTCTGATCAATATTTTCCTTTGTAAAACTTGAAAACCCATTTTTTCCAAAGTTTGTTTTAAAATGCCAAAATCACGTGTTTAAATAAAATGGGTTGATCAAAAAGACCGATCGCGCAATCTCGATTGGAGAAATTACAAATGGTTAGATCAAAAAGACCGACGCAATCGCATCGGAGAAGTTACAAATGGGTTGATTGAAAGACCGGGCCCGAATGATCCGATTTCGATTAGCCCTAGTTATATAAAGCCGCGGGCCCATGGCACTCCATATACCCAGTGGCCCTGCAATCGGGCGCCAGCCTATCATATATATTCCGCTCGATTCCACTCAAAACCTTGGTGTTTTATCGAAATTTATGGGTTTCTCACAAAGTATAAGGGTCTCGTTGACCAGATCCATCGCAACCGTCCGTCCCGCCAGATCCAACGGTTCGGATTTGTCCCGCACCTCTCCCATCATTCTTCTCCCCTGCTCCTCCGATTAAATCTGGGCCGTTCGTCTCCCTGATGATCGGACGGCCTGCGCACAATCGCAAAGTTTCAATCGCAGTGTTTCAATCGCATGTTGTTGTGTGACCTCCTCGATTGCGATCCTCCGATTAGATCTGGGCCGTCCACGTGTCCAGATCGGACGGTCCCAGGTCACCCCCACCATTGCTCATCGCGCGATCGACGGTTCTGTTTTATTCTTCCTCTCGCATCATTTAAAATTCCTCTCAGTTAATCTCTACCGTTGGATGATGCCATCCGACGGTCCTGCTCTCTTCCTACGCCTCTGAAGCAGTAAAACCAAATACGCAGGATTTTATAACAAATTGTTTGTATTTTGCAAGTTTTGATTCGAAGTTTTTATCAATGTTTCATAAGCATTGATAGCACATAAAGTCCTGCGCGGCCCTTGCACATCAACAAGACACTGTTTTAATTCAAAAAACAGTTAAAGAGTATCAGCGCCGAAGACAAAACATATCAGAACCGGAGATTGAAGACCTAAACACAGATCTCAAGCAAAGTAAAGTGTTTGGGGAAGGAGCGAAGACATCTGTGGAGCTGAGAAATTCCCCACCGCTATAAGAAGAGGCTAATTAAACCCTCTACAGCTCCAAAGACACCTGCAGTCTCGTTGAGATCAAAGACCACCGAACAATTAATACTAATTGAGCTATCTTATCTCTAATTGTCGGCAGAACCATTCGAGAAGATTAAAGAACAGTTCAGAAGTAGAGATTTAGATCATTTCATCTCGGGAAGTAGAAATAAAGTCACTCCAGCATGACACTGAGCTTCAAAGGATAGCATACTTCCCACTGATTTTAATCTTAAGTGTAACTCAATTAATGCAGGTTAACACCTGTAGATTTCTTGATCGAGGCCCTCAAAGCACCGAAGAGTCATCTTCTGTATTAATTGATCCAAACAGATCTTTTCATAGTTGACCACCGCCTCATTCTTCTATAAATACCTCTGTAGAAGATGAGCAAAGGGTTGGTCTCGGGACATTTGAACGCATGTAATAGTCATTCTGAAGCCACTGATGCCCTGTTCTGTAATTGAAAGATACATAAGCTGATATGAGAAGTTCAAAGCTGTAGAGACCCACCAGGCTTGCTGATTGTAACTGGTTTGAACATCAATACAAGCTGCTGATTCATGGAATTATGAAACTATGTCAATGGTGATGTGTTCCTTACTGTCAATTGTCATTTTACTTAATTTTTTCACTCTATTCACTTTCTCTGATAAAGAGCAGCAAACATAGAGTTAGGATATACTCTCCATGGTACCCTACTCTTACTCAAAGCTTTATCTTCTATGTTTTCTTCATTTGAATATCCTCTTTGAAGAGTTTATTAATGCATGTTAGTTTAAAAGTACTTCCCTGATCTAGATAGCTCTTTGAGATGAATTTTTTCTATGTTATCCTTGGAGTTTATCAATGCAGCATAGTTTAAAAGTACTTAGCTGATCTAGATTGCTCTTTGTGATTATCATCTGTGTTCCCTTATCGAATATGCTGAAGCAGGCTGGTTTAAAAGCACTTACCTGATCTTAAGCTGTTTGAACTATTTTTAAATGTTTCTGATGGAAAGTACTTCAATGCAGGCTAGTTTAAAATCACTTACCTGATCAACAGAAATACTTTTATGTTTCTCCTTAAGTACATGTTGAAAGCAAGCTAGTTTAAAAGTACTTACTTGATCTTAGACTGTGCTTTGTTTTTTCATTTGTTTAAGTCTTTCACTGCCTATTTGTTTCACCCCATTAATCACCTTAAGATATCCTTTGATGTAAATTACTTGCTCCATGGATCTTTCTTGAATTTGCTATCCAATTAAATCCTCCTATGACTCCATAGCCCAATGGGTTAAAGCTGTCTTTGTCCTTTGCTATCAGCTGAAATATTCCTTCATTTGCAGGCTCTTCACCCTTTATTTTGAATTTCTTTCACCTTCACCATGTCTTCGCCCAACCAGAAACAAACAAAACAAACCCATGCTCTTCATAACTAGCCTAATATCATAATTCCAGTCTTTAAAGATCACATCTTTGAACTCATTTATAGAGAGATCCCTCTCTGGATTCAGGAGGGCTAGATTCTTGAATCCCAAAGCAGTTTGATGTTACCTCTGCAGTTGGACTTTGCCAATATTGCTAATTACAGAGTGATAACACATGGTAAGCCCTGCTTGTTTGAAACTATCTAAACTTTGTCTTGAAACCTCTCTTTGAAGTACTGCTTTCTAGGTTAAGTCAAAGAGGTGTTGTTCTGATCTTGCACTTTTCCCATGCCTTTCAGTTTGCCTCAGAGTTCTTTGTAGCTTAATCAACAATGTTTAGGAGTTCCCTCTTTGATTGATGAAAGTTATTGTGTCATCTTATATGTTTTCTAATTCTGAAGGTGAATTTACTAAATTTAGATAAGCTCTTATGCTTTCTATGTTTCACTCGAATGTTTATCTTGGATATTTATTTGTTTAAGTATTATCATTGAGTAAATGGTTTTCCCTATCTCATGCTTAGTATCTTTTTCTTATCATATTTAATACCTTATTTTTCATCGGTAAATGACAAAGGATACTTCACTGCCCTTTTCCCTACCTTGTTTTTCCTAAACTTGATGTCCACCCCACTTCACACATTACCTTAAGGATCCATTAACCTTGCTAGATTTTCCCTGCTATGCACTCTAATTAATTATTGAGACACTCATGACTTTTATTGACTCCATAGCCCAATGATTTAAAGATCTCTCACTCCACCTATTCCACTTGACCATCTTACCCAACCAAAACAATCAACAAACCCTACACTTAACAACTAGCCTAAAATCAACCATCTAAAGCAAACAAGAACAAATACTTTGCATCCAATAGAGAGAGCCCTCTCTGAGTCCAGGAAGGCTAGGTCCTAGGACTCCAAAGACTAGTTCCATGTTACCCTGTCATTTGGTATACCAATCTGCCAAATCACGGGACCCTAACACGATGATTGCGTGTCTGTATCAAATACAGATGTGTGTTCCATTGCGCACAATTTTCTCTAACCGCGAAGGCCTTGCGCAAAAGTTACCTTCTGTGTGAGGACGACAAGGGTCATTCTTGATTAGTCGCGTGAACGGAACCAAAAATGGGTATAAAGTCCCTCCAAATCCATATTTTTATAGACCACCCATGCAAGAAAATGACAAAAATGAAAATCATGACGTTTAGGGTCCTACCTGACACTAACGACACGAATAAAGGGTACTCAGGCTAACCGCAACGGCAAGGAATCTCAGGAACAGGGGCTCATGAGATCTGACCTCAGACCCTGAAAAGCCACAAATGAGTGGATTTCAGCCATATTGGCCCATATATCGCCCTTTTCTCATTATTAAATAGATCATAATGGGAGCTTAGAGTACATGATCGTAAAACCACAAGAAACACAGTGATCAGAGCTTCATCATGTTCAAAACATGCCCCATAAATACACACCTCATAAAAATTCATTTTCAGTCAGATCAAGTATGCCCTCTCTTATTTCTTTACATTTAAATTATTTCAAATATGTTTGTATAAAAAAAATATGCTTTTACTTGGGGTATTGGTTGCAGGTATGAAAAACATTCCAAGTCACCATATATCCCAGCCAACAAACATACAAGAGTAGGTATCATTCTACCCCTAGCATGATAGACTCCCCAAGAAGATTTTCATATCCTGACATCATTTCTTCAAAGCAATCAACCATATGTTTCATTCATCCAACCATGTTTATCATTACCCCACCTTGTACATGATAAACGCCATTGCAAGTCGATATAACCTTACCCTCCATGGTGTCCATCACTCAGGTAGACCATACACTAAAGGTCTAGAGCCATGGCCATAAAAAACCAAGCCGAGGAAGCACTTCATTTTCATTCATCCATCATACATCAATTCAAGTTTTACCCAAATCATGTTAAAACCCCTTTCATGGGCTACCATTCTCACAAGCAGATAAAAAGATGTGCCACCGTGTCTCACACTTGGCCTATCACACCCCCATCAGCATAGCCCATCTGCGAAATTTTTGATCCGCTTCATCATCCCCACACCGAGCCTAACCAATGGGCCCCCCACCCTCATCAAAATACACTCCTCACGCCATAGTGACATATTATTTCATGTTTATATGGGCACACGTATCTGTGCTTGTACATCCAAACCCATTCTATATTCATTTGGCAAGTGTACAAAGATTTTTTAGGAGTGCACTCCCACCCATCCATTTAAATTTCTCACCTGGCAGCAGTCCCTAATCACCCTTGGTCAGAGCTATGCATTCCTTTACAACACCTAACCATGTAAATCATAGCAACCATACACCCACCCTAGATGTCCAACTGACTCCAGGATTTTCCTCATCATAAATTGTTATGACTGCCGCCACTCGCATTTACAACTCTGACCTCAAGCCACCTAACTACCATCCTTAGTTATAATCATTTCTCACCATCATTCCTAGTTAACCCACCACACCACGCCCTACTACATTAGAAACCCTGGTCCCTTGTATCAATACTCATTTTGATTAGTTGATGCTTCCTTCTTGTCAACTTCAACAACCATTTTCCAAGAAGGAGGTAGTGCCTTGGATGACTCCTCACCTCAATAAGGGTATCCCTAGATAGCACTATGGGAATCATCATTTCCAATTGATGTCATCAATCCTCTTGAAATTCGACTTGAAGATAAAATTTAATGTCAAAATGGTATCATACTTCATAACCGTTTCACTTTGTCAGAATTCATCGAAGACCCGTAACTTGATAAGCATCTCTTCCATCAATGCTTACACGGGAAGGTCCCAAAAAGTCAAAGACCCATGCATACAATGAGAACTAGTTTGAAACAAATGTTCCATATAAATATTATGCATGTGGGCATCACATTCAACCTTCTTTCAAAGAAAAACGCCCCCGAGGGCATAAGCAACCGTCGTTGTCAACCAGCAGCAGGTCACTACCAAAAGTGGCATAAACAAAACCATTATCTGCCAGGTAATCCTAACTAGTCAAAACATCATGAGCATGGGAAATGCCTACCTCGTAGAAATATTTTATTCATTCCGTCTCTTGCAGATTTCCAACCAAGCATGGTGTCTTCTTTACTCAAGGCAAGGGGTCTCCCAACTCATTTCCAAAGCAAGTTACTCTCTCTCTCTCTCTCTCTCTCTCTCTCTCAAAAGGATCACACAAAAAAGAAACCATAATGTATTTTGGCTATACAATTCTTCCTAGACCTCATACATTAGGGGGAAACTGTTAACACTATAAAATCGTACAAGAAAAAGACATTAAAAATTTCAAGAAGAATGTATAGATAAAGGGTTTCCAAAGAATAAATACATTAGGAGGAGCCAAAAATTTATTTTTTCCTAAGGTCAAAGGAAAAAATTTATGGACCACAAACAGGCAACATTGGCTCTTGGCACACATTGTGGATTTTTCTGTGATAGCCGTGCGGTCCTGGGGATGGTGGAATGTCACAATCTGGGACCACTTGGCACATTTGGTTAAAAAGATACCCACTCAAACTAACCAAGTACAGTCACCTTTGAGCCACCTTGAGGCTTTAGTGTAGCACACAAAGAAATCATACCCCCACTCTTATGTCACCATCCATCTTGGGCCAAAGAGAAGGAGGGAAAATTTGAAAATGGTCCATAAAATCCAGCCTTGGGAAGAGAAATGTGTGACACATTGTTATGCTGGCAAAATTTCTCCATAGCAAACTAGCTTTTGTTTTCCAGTAGCAGGAGGATTGGAAGGACTTAGTTGTTGACCACCCAACATCTCAGTCCAGGAGTGAGGAGTTCACCACATGTTCATTTATCTACCATCCTTTGAGAGAAAAGAGAGGCTTGTTGATAACTTGAGGGGAAGAGACCCCCTTATCTTGGATATTGGAGCTTCGTAGCTCAAAATATCCACTACAAGAGATTTATCATTCTATCTTCTACTACCACTAGCACATAATAAAGGAAGAAGCACTCCATTGTTGAGTTATTAGTGTGTTTATTCTATTGAGCGTGTATCTTGTGCATGTTGTTTTTTTTTTGTTTCATTGTTTATGTAGCATTCTATGTTTCCTTTATAACTTAGCTTATTACATGTTGAAATCGTTCCAATAACGTTTGATAAACCATTTTGACCTGTGACTCTTATGTAGGTAAGCATCCTCCCTACTAAACAAAGTGTATTTCGTTCGCCCATATGCCGAATACACTACCACACTCTCCAAATCAGAATTCTGACCCAGAAAACATAGTCAAATCATAAGATTTGACCCAAAGTCAACACTGGTCAACACTATCTAGAAAAGCCCTAAACCAATCCGAAAATATCAGTTTTTTTTTTCACACATGTGGAGGAGAGAAAAGACTCTAAGGTTGTACGAACCAATTAGATGAGAGAGAGATATGTGTGAGATGAATGGATGATGAAATGAGGATCATGTATCTCCTTTTTATATCTATGACTGAGGGTATGTGACACAACTTTTGGGGCTTGTGATCCTACATAAAAAATCTATCTGACCTTGATAAATTGCACGTGTGGAAAATAAATTCAAAATTCAACTTCTTCTCATCCAAACAAGATGATATTTAGATAAATATTTCACCTCTCCGAAAGAGGAATAAATAATATAATCTCCATCATATGAGCAGTGCAACATGTTGTTTGGCCTTAGTGTCCAAATTTAACACTCCCTCTCAACTAGGGATAACTCCACATGTCCATCCATCTGACATCTTGTGAAATCATGTCATCCAGTACCATCATGTACTATCATATATCATCCCGAAATCCTGTGTCATCCTATTTTCTCTGATTTTCTAGCTCTGCTCTGCTATAGAAGAAATAATAAGAAGATATTATCGAGAGTGAGTCACAAATACCATGCCATTCTCCACTGACCCAAAGTTAGTTTAAAGGTAAAAACCTCAACTAGACTTGATCCTAGATCAAGTTGTTGGACACATCCCATCCTAGACATAGAGAGTATGGCAATACATGCTGCATCAATCAATAATACTATGGTCTCTATCCTCATTTACCAACTCATTGGCCAGATGAGAGATACTTCCCATGATTCTCGAACTACATGGGTAGGATGCATGTGGGGCATAGATCAAAGAGAGGGTGAACCAACTCAAAATCATAACGGTGGGGAAATAGTACACTAACAAGGTAAGGCAAACCTAGCCCTTTGGTTTCTTATAGCTCCAAGTTGTTATCCCCAAGCCCCCTGGAGCTCCATGAGCTCATATTCAAACTCAAGTGGGACCCTAACAATAGGGTCTGTCCACAAAACCAAGGTTATCACGGAAGGTTGATAATTTGACCTTCCCCAGGGGCTTCATGAGAATATTTGCGACCTAATCATCATTCCCAATGTGATGGAGCCTTATGGCACCTCGTTGTACCATGTCCCAGACAAAGTGGTACCTAATATCAATATGCTTGGATCGGCTGTGGAACACAGGATTCTCAGAAAGACGAATCCAACTTTTTTTGTCGCAAAGGATCACGATGGTATACAACACATGCCCAAAAAACTCACTAAAGAGATTTCTCAACCAAATAGTTTCACAACAGACCATACTTTCTAAAATTTATTCGGCCTTGGCAGTGCTCAAAGAAACCGATTTCTTCTTCTTGCTCATCCAAGAGATCGAAATAGAACCTAGATTGAAGCAACATCTAGATGTGCGCTTACGATCCACCACACTGCTTTCCCAATTGACATCAGTATATCCATGGAGCCTCATAATATAGGAAGTGTATCTCAGCCCATGGTTGATTGTGCCCTGGAGATATCTCAAGATATTCTTCACACCAATCCAGTGAATGTGATGAGGCTCGACCATATATTGACTCAACATGTTCACTATAAAACATATGTATGGATGTGAGTTCACTAAGAATGTCAAGGCCCCCACAAGTTGACAATATTCGGTGGGATTTCCCAACTTGGGCCCAACAAAACTTCCACACAACTTCTTAAAGTTGAGTTCTATTGGAGTATTCATGAACTTGCATTCCACCATCCCAAATCTCTCCAGTAGCTTCACAACATATTTTCCTTGAGAAAGGAAAATCTCACCTAGATTTTTTTAGACCTCCAAGACTAGGAAATAGTGCATAAGTCCTAGGTTCTTCATTTCAAACTCAGAATCTAGCTCCCTCTTACATTGATGAATAAGAGATTCAACACTTATTAGGAAGAGATCGTCCACATAGAGAACCAGAATGAGAGGCTTGTCATTATACACCTTAAAATAAAGGTTTGGATCAACATCACCTTGATTAAATCCTAGCTTAATCAATTCATTATTGATCCTCTCATACCAAGCCTTGGGGGCTTACTTCAACCCATAAAGGGCTTTATTCAACCTGCATACTTTTGTTTCTCTATCTCGAACTTCAAACCCCAGAGGTTTTTCCACATAGACCACTTCCTTGACTGAGCCATGTAAGAAGGCAGTCTTAACATCCATCTGATGTAGACTCCATCCTTGCAATTCAGCAAGGAAAATTATCTATTGGATGGTGGTGTAGCGGGCAATAGGTGCAAATATTTCATCATAATCTATGACTTCCTAATTCAAGAAGCCTCAGGCAACAAATCTTGCCTAGAAATTTTTAGCACTTCCATTAGCTCCATGCTTGATCTTGTAGATCCATTTCGAGGTGACAATCGATTTGTCCTTCGGTCTAGGGACCATATCCTAGACATCATTCTTCATGATTGACTCATATTCCTTATTTATAGCATCCTTCCAAATTTCATGCTTCACGGCTTCTTTAAATGTTCCAGGCTCAGATTGTACAATGGTGCTCATGGCTATTAGGTATGCTTGGTACGTATTTGGCTTCTTACTTTCACTGAATGTTCCCCTTGGAGAAATTTTTCTCTCAGCATCTTCGAGAGTGTCTCTAAGCCATGAGGGTCTCCTTTTATTTGAATAAGGTGGATCTATAGGATCCATCAGACCTTCAACAATCGACATCAGTTCATCCTTCGGTTATTACTACATTCCTGCTTCTTCTTCTTCTTCTTTGTATTCCTTTGAGATAGGAAGACACCTAACCTTCCTAAGGGCAACATCTTCATCATAGGTAACATCATGACATATCTCCACTTCTCTTTGTGATCAGAGGCTCGGTATTTTAGCTCAAAAATGGAAGTTCTCAGAATTGAATGAAACCATAACTACAACGACCGACCTGTCACAATAAATCCAACGCAACTTGTTTCGCTAAAAACTGAGTTTGGATGAAGGAGTTATGGTTTGTGAAGGTAAAATTTGTCCAATGACCTCCTAAGGTTGAATTTGGGTTCATGATATTATGTGCTAGAATTTATTTATTTATTTTTAATTAATTAAGGTTATATATCTATATATATATATATATATATATATATATATATATATATATATATATATTAATTTATATCTTTTTTAATCATATATTATATTATATTATATATATATATATATATAGATATTATTTATATTAATTATTAAATTAATCCTTAATCAATTTCAATTAACATATTATATTTGCATTGCATATATATATTTACAAACTTTATTAATCGAATATTACATTTCATATGTTATACGTTGGAGGCATGGAATTAAACTATTTCAAAGTATGATGTTGTTAATCTGTTGGCATATACATTGCAATGGTTTTATTATAAAGTTCAAACTTGGTTATGAGTGCAAGTATTAAAAGTTCCGCATTGTAAAATTTTATATGCCGAAGGAGGGGCGGAGGTCAGGGTCAACCCCGCGACCTCCCCGATACAAGCACCTAGAGATACCATCATACTAGCACCATGTTCCTTAACTACTATGGGCGTGCATTTGTATTTCAACCTTATGTTGTTCACCTTTGGTCGGAGGAGGGGTCCAACCCCCTCATAACATGAGCTTGACCCCGAGACCGTGCCGCAGCATTGGAGGCTTAAGCGCTATTAGCACTAACTGGAAAGTTAATTAACAATTAAATTGAGCTTATAATTAAAATAATGACATGGTTAGTTTTGCAGCCATTTTGGTAGAGCACCATTTTGGCGAACAACTCCAGATTTAGTTGGAGTTAACTCCAGTTCTCTAGATTTGGAGGCAAAATTGCAGGAAAAATTGGTTTTGCCATAAATGAGGAAATTTATGGTCTTGGTAGATT
Source organism: Pinus albicaulis (assembly GCA_034641835.2). NCBI lineage: Eukaryota > Viridiplantae > Streptophyta > Pinopsida > Pinales > Pinaceae > Pinus > Pinus albicaulis. Next base: position 2,011,822,494 of record CM076575.1, on the reverse strand, counting down.
TTGATGTTTTGGAGCCATTGGAACAGGTTGTAGAGGTAGAAGAGGTCATCTATAGAGGTTTTGTTTGCCTTGAATAGTTTTGAAGCTGAGGGCCACCAGGGGGGAAAGCCATGCCTAGATCATCTGGTAACCAAATTGAGTAAATAAATAGTCATTTATGATATATTTAAATATTTTAAACTCATTGGAATAGGTTCCAAGAGAATTTGATGCATGTAAACAAAATTTTAAGCATAATTGAGCTAATATAGAGGCCCAAGCTATGGAGTTGGACCAAGAAGATGTAGCCTAGGAGGGGTGAACTCCTTCATCAAAACTCTATTTTAATGGTTCATTTTGTGATGGTTTGATATTATTTATGTGTCTGTTGTTCAACCTTTTAAATTCACTCTTTATGCTTTCAAAAACACTCATAAAATTCAGTTTTAATTACCTCTTTGACACACATAAGCAACAAGGGAACCTACAAATCAAGCATAAGATCAATGAATAAGTTTTATATATAAAAATGAAATTAGCACAATAATAACTAACATTCAAATTCATATTAATTTGGTATCAGAGCACAAGGTTGCTAAAGGTTAATTTCTTGATAGTTGCTTGAAATTTTGTGCAAGTTTCATGGTTGCAATTTTGTGATGCTGACATGGTTAAAGTTGCAGAAAGGTGAAGGGAAGTTGTTGGTTACAAGTCCTGAGATTAGGGCCAGAAGAAGGAGAGCTGAAAGAGAATCATCCTCACCAAAAATTCCCTCATATTTGCACTTGAAGAACCTCAAGTTTTGTCTCAAGAAGCTGAGATTGAAGAGGTGGAAATTGTACAAGAAGCTGAGTTGATTGAAGAGGTACAAGCATTATAAGTTGAGATTGAATCCATAGCCATCATGTCAGGTGTTGGAGAGACTCAAGGACATTTATAAGAGGAAGATGTCAAGAGAGACTTCAAATACATAAATAAGATGGTTAAAGTCATGTTTGATGTATTTACTGTTGGGATGGCAGGAGAAGGTTCTAAGCCTCCATATGGAGAAGGAACTTCAGATGGTAAGAAGGATGAAGAGAAGAGTTCATAGGGTAGCGGAGGAAAGCCACCTCCATCTCCACCATCCTCATCATCCCCATTTGCACCATCCTCCACTTCCACCACAAAAACCACTCACACTCACACAAAAGCCATAAAAGGAAAAAATCCATTACTTAAATTGGACATTAAGTTTGAACTACCCATGTACAATGGCGAGGTAAATTCAGATAGGCTTGATAATTGAATACGCTAATTGGAGGTGTATTGCAGAATTTAGAACCTTCATGAAGAAGAAATAAAGATCCAATTGGATTCATTTAAAGGCTAGAAGGATTAGCGCTAGTTTGGTGGGAAGAAAATACTCAAGAGGAAATGTGAATCCATGGTAAGATATCTATTTCTTGGGTTGAGTTTATTTCTTCCAATAAAAGGCAGTTTTATCCATTAGCCTATATGAAAAAAGCTATTATGAGTTGGAAAAATTTTAAGCAACTCAAGGGTCAAACAGTTCAAGACTATACCTAGGAGGTTAGAAAGGGAGCTTTGTTGTTAGGGGTAAATTTGAATTCCCAAGATACACTCTTGAAATACATTGGGGGTTTACATTCCTATTTGAAGCATACTATTCTTACGTTTAACCCAAGCAATTTAGATGAAGTTTGTGTACAAGCCACACACTTAGAGGCAAGGGGAAAACAAAACATAGAGGAGAAAGGTGAAAGTGAGGGTAAAGGGAAAGGAAAGTTTTATGGAAGAGGAAAAATAAATAGCTCTGTAAAAAGAGAGAAGGAAAAACTCACATGAATTTTTTTTTCAAAGACTGGCCATGATGAAGACCATTGTTGGCAACTTCATCTAGAATTGAAACCAAATAGACTGAAAGCCAAAGAGAAGGGAAAAATTGTTTCTATAGATGAACATGACTTAGGGTTAGATTCAGGATATGAGACAAAAATTACAGCGATGGGTTTGAATGTTAAACATGTTGCAAGTACTAGTTCTTAAAATTGTTCAAATGATGCTCATGATGAAGATAAAAGAATATAACTTTTCCATATTAGATTTGTCTCTAAACATACCAAGATTGATACACTTTTTGATAGTGGGTCACAAGCTAACTTAATTTCTGAAGATTTGGTTAAGAAACTAGGCCTTGAAACTATTATACATCCAAGAGCATATCCCTTGGGTTGGATATGTAAGCATGCAAACTTGCAGGTTACAAGGAAGTGCTTACTAAGATTCACCATTAACTCAAACTTTCTTTATGAAGTTGAGCTTGAAGTGGTGTCGCTTGAGATATCAGGTATTGTATTGGGAATTCCTTATATGTATGATAGGAAAGTTGTATTTGATCACCATGAGAACAAGTACCACTTGTTTAAGGATGGCATTGAGTACATAATTAGAGAGCATAAGAAGAAAACACACCTGTCTCTTGTACATGCAAGCGAAATGAAGAGGATAGTGAATGCAAGTTAGTACTTGACATTGTTGATGATCAAACAAAGAGATGTATTGAATCACACTTTTCAAAAAGATTCTTATTCTTGTAATGAGTTGTTTTAGGATGTTAATAGGTTGCCTTTGAAAGAAGGTGAAAAACATTTGCAACAGTCAACATTAGTGTTGAGCAGTGTTGGAAACAAGATGTCGGTGCAAGATGGTGTAAAGGTCAAAGAGAAAGTGACAAAGGAGCTTGGAAAAGAAGGCATGGGTTATACAAATGCTTATTTTTTGTTTCCAAAAGGTACGTGGCAATGGTGAAGATACTTGGTCAAGAGTCAACGCAAGTACAAGGCAAAAGCAGCTAAAAATCACCATGGTGACAGTGTGTAAGGTGAGAAAGTTTTGAAGTTTCCTTTGATTGTTGACCAAGGTAGGAAAAAGATGGTTTCTGTAAGAATAGATTTTTGTTCTACAAATTCAAAAATATTGCAGCATGACGGTGTTCATGACAGCAAGAGAAGGTCACAAGAATCAACGAAAAAGTTGACCTTTTGTGAAAATCTCCAAATGATGAAATTGGGAAAATTTCAATGGATAGAAACTGAAAGGGTGAGGTAACAGTACCCTCATCCACATAATCAGTAATCATAGAGCTTTTGGGGTCCAAAAGGCTTCTAGTGGGGAGGAATGATAAAAGGCTCAGTATTTTAGCTCAAAAATGAAGGTGCTCAGAATTGAATGAAACCAGAATGACAGTGACTGACACATCGCAAGGAATCCAACACAACTTGTTTCGTTGAAAACTGAGTTCAGATGAATGAGTTATGGTATGTTGATCACCATTTAGAACATATAAATTTTTATTAAAAAATTGCAGAACACATACATGTTGTTGACATGGCAGCCCAGTCAGCATTCATGGAATCTTATTTAGTTTTAGTCCAATGGGACTGTGACAAGTATCACTGTGGGATTCGCCAGTTTGGTTTGTGAAGGTAAAATTTGTCCAATGACCTCCTAAGGTTGAATTTGGGTTCATGATATTATGTGTTGGAAATTTTTATTTATTTTTAATTAATTAAGGTTATATTATATATATTAGATTTTATATGGTTTTTAATCCTATATATATATATATATATATATGTATGTATGTATGTATATTATTTATATTAATTATTAAATTAATCCTTAATTAATTTTAATTAACATATTAATTCCGCATATAGCATATCTAAACCTAAGTCCAAATCCGCATTACATATATATATTTACAAAATTTATTAATCAAATATTACATTTCGTATGTTATACATTAGAGGCATGGAATTAAACGATTTCAAAGGTCTGATGGTGTTAATCCATTGGAATATATGTTGCAATGGTTTTATTATAAATTTTGAACGTTGTTATGAGCGCAAGTATTAAAAGTTCTGCATTGTAAAATTTTATATGCCAGAGGAGGGGTGGAGGTCGAGGTTGACCCCGCGACCTCCCCCATACAAGCGTCGATATATACCGCCATACCATCACCATGTTCATTAACTACTATGGGCGCACATTTATATTTCAACCTTATTTTTTTCACCATTGTACGGAGGAGGGGGCCAACCCTACAGGCCCACCCCCTCGTATGATTAAAATTTGGATCAGTGCCAAAAATTAGCTAAAAATTCAAAGTGCTCAAAATTTCTTCAAACTTGAACGATCGGATAGAGCTCATCGCCAAGATTCCAGCCAACTCGTTTCATCAAAATCCAAGTTCGTATGACTGAGTTATCATCTAATGTTTGTTTTCCAAAACATTCAAAAAATGAGCAGAACAAGTACAGTGATGATGTGGCAAGTACAGTTAGCATTGCAGGAATATTCTCTAGAATGTAGCCAGTGACACTGTGACAAGTGTCTTCTTCAAATTCACCAGATGGGTTAAGTGAAGAGAAAAATTTCCCAATGACCTTAAAATTCTTGCTAAGTTGGAATTTGAAATTTTTTTAGGCTTGGAGTACAACCCAACCAGAGGGCACCACGTGTCCTCTCTGGTGGGCCATCTCCTAACCTATAGGGGTCTAAATATTTGTTTATATCAATGATGGACATTAGTCTTATGGGTGGATTCATTTTAATATATATATATATATATATATATATATATATATATATATATTAACATATATATATTATAGTTCTAAACCCACGACGAAGTTCAACATTTAGGAGGTCTTCCAACTAAACTAGAGGCGGAGTTAAACTTCGCAGTGTCGACATATATGGAAGAAGGGTCTTATAACTTGGTGCAAAACTATATGGCAGATTCGGGACTCAAACCCCTGACCTCCCGCCTACAAATCGCGCTCGTTACCATCTTCGTTCCGGGGTAGTTCTTACCCATATCATTTTCCGCATTTATTTGAAGTTACATAGCTGAGCATTTGGGAGTTGGAGGGGGCAAACCCCCTCCCCATATGGCCATAACCCGACAACCAAGTGCCAATCCAACTAATCTGACGAGATTTTTAAATTGCGATTAATTAAAATTTAAGCGGGGTTTAATTAAAACTTAAATGTGGTTTAGTGACATTAATCCGAGATTTGCACTAAACATGCTTATCTCATTAAACCCCTGCTTATCCACCCTTAAAATGTGCTTAGTGCTAATTAATCCTGGGGTAATTTAGGCGGAAATTCTGGATGCGCGCCAATTTTGGCGGACTAAAGTTAACTAGCAGTTCCTCCAGTTTTGGAGGAGAAATTGGGGCAAATTTTGTTTTGGTCATAACTCACTCCATTTTCGACCAAATTGAGGTAAATAAAAGTCATTCTAGGCTAATTTACATTCTAGGAACTCAATGGAGTAGGTTTCAGAGGCAGAAAAGGTCACCTACATGTGTTTTAGTGTATTTGAATATTTTTGAAGGCGAGGGCTGTTCATCAGCGGTTGTCATTAATGTCAACCCAAGCAGCACCAGGGGCTAACCAAATATTGCATGGGAATTTTGACCTAAAAAATTAATATATTCTAGGTCAATAATGATTTTGATGGTTTCTACTTGTCGAGATGTTTCCATTGATATATGGCATGCAATGTAATTCTTCACGGTTTGAGAGATATTCAGGTTTGAAGTTTGTACCCCCAGTTAGTGGGCTAAAACTCTATGGGGTTGGGGAATGGGTTATTGAAAAGTCATAATTAATATTTTTTAAGCTCCTAAATCCCTCCCACGTTCACTTGTTGAAGCCCCTCTCAACATAAGCATTTATATAAATTGTGATCTTCATTTCCTCCTTAGGCAAGGGATTTCGCCATCTGAAACAGGTCATCATGGAATTTGCGCTCTACCTTTTTTTATACGAAGGTTCAGAAGCTGAAATTTTTATGAGGCGAAGCCGAAATCCTAAGGAAGCTACTGTAAAAATTTCAGATCAAGGTGCACAACATTTTTGGAGATATGATCTGTGGAAGTCATGGTTTTCGCAGGCTCCTGAAATTCATCTCAAAGAAGTGACCTTGGTAAATTCGTCATAACTCTCTCTCCGAGTATCAGATCAGAATTCCATAAAAAGTGGCAGATATTGCACAGTCTATAATTTTTTCTCTATCAATTGCAGAGTCAAATTAAGAAACAGTGACACGTGGCACGCTATACAAGTGTGCTCTACTGAAACAATCCATAATTAGGGCATTGTGAGAGATTGGGTATAAATCTCTCTTGAAGAATCCAAATTGGGTCAGACCTATGGCATTGGAAATATGACCTAGACGACTACTATAGGACCAAAAATCAGATATTGAGGATCTTAAATAACAGAGATACACCAAATTCAATATCGAGCTCCTAGAAGGCAAGAAAAAGCTAGATCATGTGTTGTCAAGGGTTGCAAAGCACCAGAATTTCTACGGCAGCAAAGCAAAGCAAGGTGCAGCAGAGGGTAGCATGAAAAGAGCAGCAACCAAGGTGCATAACAGCAGTAAGAAGTTGATCATATGAAGTCTTCAATTGGGCAGCACTCCATACAATCATTGTAAAGGTATCATTGTACTTAGTCATTGTAAATACATTATTGTACAAATTGTACTAGTGTCTATCTGCCAAGGGTTGAAGAGGCAGTGTTGGGAGGTCTAGGATCATCATTAGGTGGTTGTGTCAAAGTTGGGGTTATGGTCTAGTATATCTTCTTCTTCTACATCATTCTATATCATTGTAAAGTGGACCATTTTCCCTGGCACGAGAGTCCATTCTTCTTTTATTCTTCTATAGGGTGGTAGGGTGGTGCTAGGGTGAGTTGTAGCTCATTGGGTGTTGGGGCATCCGTTCAGTTGACTACTGAAGAATCTTGGGCATTGGAGCGTCCATCCAGTGGGAGCTGGAGAAGAATGATTTTCTAGATTCTAGGAATTTGGAGCTTTATTTTCAATTGGACTTGAATATTAAAGAATTATTAGAAAAGCATTAGGTGGTTTTTGTCCCGGAGTGGGTTTCCACCTTAAAAACTATGTGCATTTGTGTTCCTCTTATTTTCTGCTATCAATGTACAAAAACTGATAATAATTGAAGATTAACTAATTCTCTAATTGAAAGGAATACTGATTCACCCCCCCCTCCCCCCCCTCTCAGTATTTCCAACAAGGGCCACTAGGTTTTGGGGTCATTACCAGAGCATCCAAAGTCCAAATTCAGCAAAAAAAATAGTAATTTGTGGGAGATTATGATGTTTTAACTTCATTGGAACAGGTTCCAAAAGGTTTTGAAGCTTGTAACAACAATTTGAGTACACTTGAAGCTAATACAAAGGTCACACTAGGAAGTTGGACCAAGGAGATGTAGCCCAGGAGGGGTGAACTCCTTTATCAAAAATTCTCTGTTTTAAGCTCTATTATATGTGCTTGTTGTGTTTACTATTATTTATGTTATTTCATTTAAAATTATGCTTTTAAGCTTATGAATATTAACTAATTCTATAATTGAAAGTAATATTGATTCGCCTCCCACCCTCCCTCTCAGTATTTCCAACAATTGGTGTCAGAGCTTGGTTCCTTCAATAGCAGTTTAACAACTAGAAGGAGGTCATGGAGCATACCAAGAATGGTGTACCTCTATTCAATGAAAATAATTATGCACTCTGGAAAGGAAGAATGGAGGTCTATCTCTTGGCGCAAGGTTAAGAAGTATGGGACACTGTTCAAAATGGATTTACATCAACCACAGATGAACAAGGTAAGAAGAATTTGGTAAATTATGCAAAAGCAAAGAATATTGTTATTAATGGACTTATTGAATCTACTTATCATAAGGTGTTGGGTTGTAAAACTGCCAAAAATGTATGGGACAAGCTTGAGAATATATATGCAGGTGACTCAAATGTCAAATAAGCAAAGCTTCAAATCTATAGAGCAAAATTTGAGCAACTCGGAATGAAAGAAGATTGCAACATTGTTGCATACTTCCAATACGTTGATGAAATAACCAATACTCTGGAAGGATTGGGAGAGACAGTTGATGAGAAGACTATTATACGAAAGATTCTTAGAACGTTACCAGGGAAATTCAACCCAAAGGTATTGGTCTTAGAATACACTGCAAAGCTGGAAAAACTCAGCAAGGAAGAATTACTTAGAGTTCTCATAGCATATGAAATGAGACTTGATGAAGAACTCGTTTCATCAAATCTAGAAACTGCGTTCGTTGCATCTAAGAAAACCAATAAGGACAAACAACCTTCAATTGAAATGACATGCACTTGCAAGTGTGAAGAAAATGGAGATGATGGAGAAGATCTTTCAGATGAAGAATATGCTTACTTTACGAGAAAACTAAAACCTAGTAAGGGAAAATTCAAAGGTAAACTTCCATTGATATGTTTCGGTTGTGGTGAGGTTGGGAATTTCATAGCAAAATGTCCGAACAAAAGTGATGGCAACTCAAAAGGAAAGAAAGGCTTTAAGAAATTCAACAAGAAAGGCAAAAAGAAAGGATCCAAAAGGAACTTTCTCTCTAAATAAGATAGCTCATCATCCGATGAAGAAAGTGACAGCAAAGAAGAAGCCAATGAGAAAGTATTGTTTATGGCCAAGCACAATAAACAAGAAGTATCAAACAATGAAGAAAAAGGGTTGACCATAGAAGAATTTTATGAGGAGGCAATCAAGCTTATAAAAGAGCTCAATGCTGTGAAGATATGTTCCAATACTCTTGAAGAACAAGTTCAAGGTCTCAAAATTGAGGTTGAAGAACACAAATGTATTGAAAAGTCACATCAAAAGACGTTGGAAGAAAGCAACCAAGAAAGGGAAGCATTATAAGACGAAGTAGTCTCGCTGCGTAAGGAAGTGAAGAAGTGAAAAACTGTCCAAAACTATGCCAACAGCTCAAGGGCATTGGAAGAACTCATAAAAAATCAATGATCTTACAACGACAGAACTAGCCTCGATTACAAAGAAGAAGAAGCCGCGACCTTCTACAACAAAATACAATGAACCTATGAGATCTACCATACATGTAGACTTCATTGGACAAGATTCGCGAGCACATCCTTGGAAGACGATTCCTCGACGAAGATTTTCATCCAAGTACCAACATATTTTTCATGGCTATTGTTATTCATGTGGAAAATTTGGTCATAAAGCTGTAGAATGTCGCACGTACCCTAGGAACCAATACAATTCCAAGAGATTCTTCAAATATGAACCTCTCAGGGCTCAACGAAACATCAATAGATTTGAACATTTAAGAAATAATATGGAATGTTACAAATGTCAGAACTTTGGACACATAGCTAGATACTGCAGACTTGAAAATCCTCTAGAAGAATCTTCGAAGTCACAGAATGAACGAACATGGAAGAAGAAGAAGATGGATAATTGTGCTCTCGCTCTCAAGGCTCAAAAAAATAAAGATGTGTGGTATGTTGACAGCGGTTGCTCAACGCATATGACTGGAGATAGAAGGAAATTTGTGTCTCTGAAAGAAAAGAAGGATGGAACCATATCCTTCGGAAATGATGGATCTTCAAATGTTATAGGATCAGGCACCGTCACTCTTAGAAGCAAAGATGTTATGGCCAAGAATGTTCTATTGGTCGAAAACATGAATCACAATCTGCTCAGTGTTGGACAAATGGGTGATCAAGGACACACAATGCTATTAAACTCCACAAAATGTGAAATCAGGAAAGGCAGGTATGGTAAAATTGTGGCTACAGCAAGTCGAGCTCCAAACGACATATATGTTCTGGATGAAGCAACTAAAACATGTCTACTAGCTAAATAAGATGAAAGTTGGTTATGGCACAAACGAATGGGTCACATAAACTTTGACAATCTTGTCAGGATAAGCGAAAAGGAAGCAGTACGAGAAATGCCGAAAATCTCAAAACTTTCCAACACACTATGTGAGGCATGTTGGCATCGCAAGCAGACAAATGTACAATTTAAAACAAAAGAACACTTTGCATCACATCCATTGGAATTGATACTTATTGATCTATGTGGTCCTGTGAGAACAAAAGGCTTAGACAAAGAATTATATTTCATGTTAATGATAGATGACTATACCAGGATGACAACCGTCAGTTTCCTAAAGAAAAAATTTGAAGCATATGAGTGCTTTAAGATCTACAAGGAGTTGGTTGAAAATGAAACTGGTTTGAAAATAAAGTGTTTAAGATCAAATAATGGTGGAGAATTCACTTCCAAATTATTTCAGCAATACTGTGACGAAAATGGAATAAAAAGGCAATTTTCAACAGCACGAACACCTCAGCAAAATGGAGTTGTTGAAAGAAAGAATAGAACCATACAAGAGATGGGTAGAACAATGTTGAAGGACTCAAAATTGGATGAAAAAATTTGGGTTCAAGCAATTGATATGAAAGTCTTCATTATCAACCAAAGTCTTATAATAAATAATTGCAACAAGACTCCATATGTATTATGGAAAGGAAAACTAGCTAATGTAAAATATTTCAGAATCTTTGGAAGCAAATTTTATATCAAAATACAAGATCAAAATTTGGGTAAGTTTGAATCCTATGTTGATGAAGGTATCTTTGTTGGTTACTCACGCAAAAGAAAGGCCTATAAATTCTATAATCTAAGAGGAAAACAGATAGTGGAGAACATAACTGTTACATTTGACGAAGATAGTGTTCTAGCGAGTAATGATGAGGATCTAGAATCTTTGAAACTTGAGACAGAGGCTAAAAAAGACATAGATAAAATTGTATAACAAGAAGCAACTATCAACAAGGAATAAGTAAACAATGATCATTAAGATATACCAGAACAACAACAAGAAGCTCCTCCAGGGAGAACACAAGAGTGGATTCAAAATAACCATCCATCAAATCAAATCATTGGTGACATAAATGAAGGTCAACAGCTTCGTTCGTCACAACAAGCTCACGTTGCTTTTCTAGCAACCTTTGAGCCTAGTATTTTTGAGGAAGCCAGCCAAAATGAACATTGGGTAGCAGCTATGAATGAAGAATTGGATCAAATTGAGAAGAATAACACCTGGGAATTAGTTCCATGACCAAAATATAAAAATGTCATTGGGACTAAATGGGTGTTCAGGAACAAATTGAATGAAGATGGGTAGGTTACCAAAAACAAAGCAAGATTGGTTTTCAAAGGCTATGCACAAGTGGAAAGAATTGATTTCGATGAAACATTTGCACCAGTTTCCAAAATGGAAGCCATCCGAATGTTTCTCACCTATGCATGTTCAAGAAAAATCAAAGTCTACCAAATGGATGTTAAGTCAGCATTTCTTAATGGAGAATTATAAGAAGAAGTTTACATCGAACAACCTGAAGGTTTTCTACTATCGCAAAAAGAAGACTATGTCTGCAGGTTAAGGAAGGCTCTATATGGTCTCAAGTAGGCTCCTAGAGCATGGTATGCTCATCTTGATGGATATCTATGTCAACAAGGGTTCAAGAAAGGTACTGTTGATAGAAATCTTTATGTACAAATAGATAAAGATAATTTAACAATCGTTGAGGTATATGTGGATGATATAATATTTGGTAGCAATGATGATCAACTAAGTAAGAACTTTTCTACAAAGATGCAAAGTGAGTTTGAGATGTCTTTACTTGGTGAGCAAGAGAAAGGAATATTTATATGTCAAGACAAGTACATCAAGGAAATGCTCAAGAAATTCAAAATGGAATATTGCAAACCTTTCCTTATTCCGATGGTAACAGGTTTCAAATTGAGCATAGATGACTCATATAAGGATGTGGATCAGAGGTTGTACAGATCTATGATTGGTAGTCTTCTATATGTAACAGCCTCTTGGCCAGATGTTATGTAAGCAGTTGGACAAGTAGCAAGATTCCAAGCAGCACCAAAAGAATCACATATTATTGCCATCAAAAGAATTCTTCGATATCTAAAGGGCACAGAAGAATATGGCTTGTGGTATCCTAAGGGTAACAATATCATTATTCAATCCTTTACATATGCAGATTGGGCAAGAAGTGTTGATGATCATAAGAGTACTAGTGGAGCAACATTCTATCTAGGTGGTTGTCTTGTATCATGGTTGAGCAAAAAGCAAACCTCAATCTCGTTATCTACAGTGGAAGTAGAATACATTGTAGCAGCATCATGTTGTACTCAAGTCCTTTGGATGAAACAAACTTTGCAAGATCTTCAAGTACAATTCAGTGAGCCTATTCCCATATTCTGTGACAACACTAGTGCCATCAACATCTCCAAGAATCCTGTCATGCATTAAAAAACAAAACACATTCCGATCAAATATCATTTTGTTAGAGAACAAGTCGCTGAACTTGAGTATGTTTGTACAAAAGAAAAAATTTCTTATATCTTCACTAAACCTTTACCTCGTGAAGCATTTGAATATCTTCGTCAAAATCTTGTGATTCTCCCAAGTTCTCATTAGATTACAGGTCTACAGGACGGTTGTGTGTCAATGGGAGTGGAAGTGTGTACAAGTCCGCAGGATGGTTTTTTTTTCAAGGGGAGTTACCCTTTTCTATTGATGTCAAAGGAGGAGAGAATGTTGTAGGGAGAGGTGTCATGATTGCAGGGGCAGTACTTGTGTTGCCATCAATGCCAAAGGGGAAGATTGTTATTCAACGGTTATCATTGATGTCAACCCAAGCAGCACCAAGGGCTAACCCAATATTGCATGGGAATTTTGACCTACCAAATTAATATATTCTGGGTCAATAATGCTTTTGATGGTTTCTAATTGTCAAGATGTTTTTGTTGATATATGGCATGCCATGTTATTCTTCACGGTTTTGTACCCCTAGTTAGTGGGCTAAAACCCCATGGGGTTGGGGCATGGGTCATTGAAAAGTCATAATTAATATTTTTTAAGCTCATAAAATCCCTCCCACGTTCACTTGTTGAAGCCTCTCTCAACCTAAGAATTTATATAAATTGTGATCTTCATTTCCTCCTTAGGCAAGGGATTTCGCCATCTGAAACAGGTCATCGTGGCATTTGTGCTCTAACTATTTTTCTACGAAGGTTCAAAAGCTGAAATTTTTATGAGGCGAAGCCTAAATCTTGAGGAAGCAGCTGTAAACATTTTAGATCAAGGTGCGCAATATTTTGGGAGATATGATCTGTGGAAGTTAGGGTTTTTGCAGGCTCCTGAAATTCATCTCAAAGAAGTGACCTTGGTAAATTCGTCATAAATATCTCTCTGAGTATTGGATTGGAATTATGTAAAAATTGATAGATAGTGCACGGTCTTTAATTTTCACTCTATCAATTTAAGAGCCAAATGAAGAAACATTGACACGTGGCACGTCGTACAAGTGTGCTCTTCTGAAACAGTCCATAATTAGGGCACTGTGAGAGATTGGGTATAACTCTCTCTTGAAGAATCCAAATTGGGTCAGACCTGTGGCATTGGAAAGAAAACCTAGAGGAATACTATAGGACCAAAAATCAGATATTAAGGATCTAAAATAACATAGATACACCAGATTCAATATCGAGCTCCTAGAAGGCAAGAAAAAGCTATATCATGTGTTGTGAAGGGTTGCAAAGGACTAGACTTTCTATGGCAGCAAAGAAAAGCAAGGTGCAACAGAGGGTAGCATGACAAGAGCAGCAACCAAGGTGCATAACAGCAGCAATAAGTTCATCATATGAAGTCTTCAAGTGGGCAGCACTCCATACAATCATTGTAAAGGTATCATTGTACTTAGTCATTGTAAATACATTATTGTACAAATTGTACTAGTGTTTATCTGCCAAGGGTTGAAGAGGCAGTGTTGGGAGGTCTAGGATCATCATTAGGTGGTTGTGTCAAAGTTGGGGTTATGGTCTAGTATATCTTCTTCTTATACATCATTCTATATCATTGTAAAGTGGACCATTTTCCCTGGTACGGGAGTCCATTCTTCTTTTATTCTTCTATAGGGTGGTAGGGTGGTGCTAGGGTGAGTTGTAGCTCATTGGGTGTTGGGGCATCCATTCAGTTGACTACTGAAGAATCTTGGGCGTTGGAGTATCCATCCAGTGGGAGTTGGAGAAGAATGATTTTCTAGATTCTAGGAAGTTGGAGCTTTATTTTCAATTGGTGTTGAATATTAAAGAATTATTAGAAAAGCATTAGGTGGTTTTTGTCCCGGAGTGGGTTTCCATCTTAAAAGCTGTGTGCATTTGTGTTCCTCTTATTTTCTGCTATCAATGTACAAACACTGATAATAATTGAAGATTAACTAATTATCTAATTGAAAGGAATACTTATTGACCCCCCCCTCCCTCAGTATTTCCAACAAGGGCCACTAGGTGTTGGGGTCATTTCCAGAGCCTCCAGAGTCCAAATTTAGCCAAAAAATAGTAATTTGTGGGAGATTATGATGTTTTAAGCTCATTGGAATAGGTTCCAAAAGGTTCTGAAACTTGTAACAACAATTTGAGCACACTTGAAGCTAATACAAAGGTCACACTAGGAAGTTGGACCAAGGAGATGTAGCCCAGGAGGGGTGAACTCCTTTATCAAAAATTCTATGTTTTAACCTCTATTATATGTGCTTGTTGTGTTTACTATTATTTATGTTCTTTCATTTAAAATTATTCTTTTAAGCTTATGAAAAATTCATAATTTCACTAAGTACATTGTTTTCCAACCACATGCTCTTAAAAAAACTCATGAAGGATAAGTAAAACAATACAAAGAAAAGTTTATATCTGAAAGGAAACTAGCACAACATTGTTATGTAAATTTTATTAATTGTTAGTTAGATATAGTTATATTAGGTTTTATTAAGTGAAAGGGCATGATCAAAGATCATGCCTCTTCACCAAGGGACACCATGAGGCCATATTTAAAGCCTCGGTGATTCCCTGTTGTAACCATCTTTTCATCTATCATCTTCATCAATAATAATATATAATTATCAAGTTTACCAAAGTTTTTACACTCCATTGGTATCAAAGCCATCGCTCTTCGGGATCTGTGTGATCACCCAGGAATTACATAATTCCAGAATTGCAGATTGCAATATCCACTTGAGGCTCGGATTACTCCTGTTAAGATCTCGGATCATTTGCAGAGGACCTGTCACTCTTGGACCTGTGATAAACATTGAAAACTTATAGCTCAGATCACAAGTCCAATAATTGCAGAATTCAAGACAATCACATTTGAACTATAACTCGGTCTAATAAGGAGGGACAGTCACCTATAACAGTTCAGGTTTTGGCACACAGAACTGTTGTAACATATCTCAAGAAATCTGTAGAGAATTACACCATACCTCAGATTACATTGCCACCTGTAGGACCTTAGTTAAGGCTCCAATCTGTGATAACAGTCGACTATTACTTGAAGTCTGTTCACCTGTAGCAGTTCAAACAACTGTCACCTATCCACTCAGACCTTTCTACCTCACGAAAAATGCTGTCTGCTCTCAAACATTGCTGTCTACTGCAATCAACACTGCTCTCCTATTTCCGTCTCGTAGCCGCAAACAAGACTTCCGGCTGACCCCACAACGACAGACACAGAAAAGCATGTTTTTTTTAAATTCTGGGTTTGGACTTTGAACCATTGTGTCCGGGAGTTGAACCACCGCAACGTTTTAAATCGGGCCAGCCGTGGAGAGATAAAAATTCACATGGAACGATACACCTTTAAATACGGGTGATACGTCTCGTTTTTTTTTAACGAACAGGTGCTATGATTTTTTGGGGTCGGAACCATTCGCAAACCCAAAGATTAAACAAAGAAAAATAAATTAGGCAGAAGCTTGTGGGACAAGCCTGTCCTCCGAAATCTCGAAATCTCAATTTCTATCGCATCTGAACCATTCGCAAACCCAAAGATTAAACAAAGAAAAAGAAATTAGGCGAAAGCTTGTGGGACAAGCCTGTCCTCCGAAATCTCGAAATCTCAATTTCTATCGCATCTCACCGAGGCTTCGAATTTTCTGTTTGATCGAGGCTTCTATATTGGGGGAGCTCTGTTAAGAGTTGTTTGCTTGCATTAAGAGGTGAATAATCCTTTTAGAATCCTGCAGAGCACCGTAGCGCATTTATTTTCAATAGGTATATTTTCGATAGTCATATATATAATAAATATATATATATATATGATTATAATTTAATTTTTATATAAACTTTAATTCAAAATTAAATTTATATAAAAATTAGTTATTAAAAAAAAATTAATAATTATTATTATTTTTATATAATAATTATATAATTTATTTATATATTATATAATTTTCAAATAAATAATTATATAATTTATTTAAAAACAATAATTATTATTATTATTTAAAAAAAAAAAAGAAAAAAGAAAGAGAAACTGGTAGAAAAATATTCCCCACCTCATACGTGTTCGATGTCGTCATCAATGTCAATGGTTGGATTCCAGAAAAAATTGGTGGATCTCGAGAAACAGATCACTAATAATTTTGAAGAATTCGGAAAAATATTAGTCGACCTTGAAGGTACAGTTGCAGGGCATTCCAACGACATCAAAAGGGTTCATGATACAACAAATCGAATAGAAAGACAAATGTGGCTAAATCATCACGAGGCCACAGAAAAGCAGAACGAACTCTTCAATAAGCTAAATGATAAGCTAGATAAATTAAGTCAGACACAATCTCCAATATCTCCTAACAAGGAACAAAATCAACAAAACAATTCCGCAGATTCAGGGAACTCAGAAGAGCATCAGGAAAAAGTTGATTTCCCACATCATCAAGAAGATAGTAATGCAGATTTTCAAAATAAGCAGCTCTTGAATGCATTCGCTAATCAATATCCCCTTCTTGTTCCACCATTAGCATATCAGCGCAAAGCCAATATCGACCTACCCAAATTTGATGGTAATGAAAAAAATAGTGTTGCATGGCTTAATAAAGCAGAAAAATATTTTGAGATTTATGAAATTACTAGTGATGACGAAAAAATTAAGCATGCTTCCATGAAAATGGAAGGAGAAGCATATAATTGGTATATGTGGTGGAAAAAAACAATGCTCGCTATCAGTTGGAGGAAATTTAAGGATGTGTTCTTCAAAAGGTTTCAAGGCATATAAGAAGAAAAAAAAAAATCAACCTTTATCAAATCACGCCAAAAAGGAGATGTGGATGAGTACACTCGAGAATGGGAAACCTTGGCAACACGAGTACCCGGATTGTCAGAATCTCGTCTAATCCAGTCTTACATCTCAGGACTTAAAATCCACATACAGGAAGAGCTAGAACTACATGAAATTACATCCGTAGAAGTAGCAAGGCAAAAAGAAAAAGTTGCTGAGAAGAAATTTGAAAGATTATCAAAACCAGAAAAAGTATATTCAAGACGACGATTTCCTCAATCTGAAAATATAGATGATACAAAATATGTCCCTGCCCATCTTCGTGAAGAAGAAAAATCTAGTATGGAAAAACAAAGAATGCGGGAGGGCAAGTGCAAACGCTGCGGTGAAAACTGGGACCCTAAGCACAGATGTGCTAATGGAAAAGCGAAAAATCTATATAGTTGTGAAGCAACTAACGATGCTAACAGTACTGATTCATGTATAGAAGGATTAGAAGACAACTTAGAATTCTCTCCAGAAGTGGATGGTGAAACTATTCCGCAAGTGTCATTATCAGCCATGACAGGTATATCACAACCTCAGACACTAAAATTAAGGGGACATATTAAGAAAAACAACGTAATGGTTCTCATAGACACATGCAGCACGCACAATTTTCTAGATTCAACCATGGCCAAAAGACTCAACCTCTTTACTTTTCCCATGCCTAATATGAAGGTAATGGTGGCCGATGGTAAGAAGATTGAACAAGTAGGAAAATGCCATAAAGTCAAATTGCAGATTAAAGACTTTAGTTTAGAATCTCCATTCTATGTTGTACCACTCAGAGGAGTAGATGTGGTCTTAAGAATTCAGTGGTTACAAACCTTGGGTACTTATTCGGCCAACCATCAGAAGCAGTTTATAAGCTTTAAGTGGGAAGGGCGGAAGCACAAGTTATTTGGATTCCAAGCCCCAGAAAATCAAGTCGTATCTTCCTCTCTGATGACGAAGATGATTCAAATAGGAGCGCCAACGTCTACAGTACAATGTCATCAGTTAGAAATGTTATCTTCAAAAGGGAGCCATGAAGAGTCACCAGAAGTCAAGACAGGATCCGACCCTGTCGATATCAGATATTTTCACTATCCAGATCAACAAAAGATTGAACTCGAGAATATGCTCCACGATCTTTTTAAAATGTGGGAAGCAAGAGCCCGCCGCTCAAGAAACCCAGGCATTCGTCAACATTGTCCATCGTTACATATGCTTTGAGGACAAAGCATCTTTACGAGAGGGGCAATGTTATGTAAATTTTATTAATTGTTAGTTAGATATAGTTATATTAGGTTTTATTAAGTGAAAGGGCATGATCAAAGATCATGCCTCTTCACCAAGGGACACCATGAGGCCATATTTAAAGCCTCGGTGATTCCCCATTGTAATCATCTTTTCATATATCATCTTCATCAATAATAATATATAATTATCAAGTTTACCAGAGTTTTTACACTCCAAACATTAACTAGCAATTAATATCAGATCAATTTGGTATTAGAGCACAAGGTTGCTTTCTTGTTTTACTTGAATGGTTTTAACGGTGCAAACTTACTGATGCTTACAAGGTTGAGATTTCTAGAGGAGAAGGGAAGCTACCAATAGCTAGTCCAGAAGTTAGGAAAAGAAGGACAGAGGCTGATAAGGCATCATCCTTACCCAAAGGACCACTCAAGGAAACACTTGAAGCACAAGAGGAATTAATTGTACAAGAGGCTGAGGTGATTGAAGAGATACAAGCTACAGAGATTGAGCTTGAATCTACAACCAAAATGTCAAGGCATGAAGCTTTGTAAATTATTGTGAATCTCTTTAATTCATTACATTGTGATGGAAACTTCATTAAGTGGTGATTCTAAACCATCATCCTTTGCAAGGCTCTTTGATAAATAGATTAAGTAAGACTTATAAATCATGAAAGATATGGTGCAACAACTGTATGAAGATATGTGGGAGACCACTAAAATTGAAGAGCAATTATTTTCTATGAAGAAAGAGAAGAAAAAACTTCTTCAAACGATACATGATGGAGATTCGGCTTCATGATGCCAAAGAAGCCTTAGCCAAGCATGTGCATGAAGAAGAGGTAAATAATTCAAATTTGTCTTCAATTTCCTCTCAAGATAAATGTGTAGGCTCTTTTGAAAAACACACTAGAGGGATAGGGTCCAAATTGACGATGAAAATGGGCTATGAACGAAAAGGGTTAGGCAAACATGCACAAGGCATAGTTGAGCCAATTATGGTTGAGGACAATCCTAAATATTTGGGTCTTGGCTATGGACAAATTTATGGAGAAATATCTAAAGCCATGAAGGTACTGGAAACAGATCCAAGAAGGAATTTTGTTGCAGGTTCAAACCCTCAAACATGAAAATTTTATATTCAAGATTAATGAAATTTTTTTGAAACGCATGTTGCAGTAAGATGCTTGTAGACATGTAGCTTATGGCAAAAAAGAGAGTTGTGACAACTCTAAGGACATGAACATTGTTGTTGGTCTTCAAAAGAGAGCTGGAACCTCTTCAAGTTCATCTTCTCAAGAAGGTGATAAATATGAAAATTAAAAGCATCATTCAAGGTATAATTCTTCCTATAATCATATTTTTTATGATTATGTTAAGCATGAAAAATCTGCATGCATGAATGGGAGAAAAATTTGTTGTTCATATTGTGGTTTGTATAACCATCAAGTTTCACGATGTTGGACGAAAATGATAGCATACATGAAAAATTCAAAGCAAAGGAGACTTGAACAGAAGATGCAATATATATGCACTTATTGTTAGAAGAAGGGACATCTCATTTCCAATTGTTGGACACTGCATCCAACAACTCATCCAAATAATTTGAAGCAAGTGGATAAAAATACTTGCGAGAATGGAACAGGAGATTCCATCATTGATGTGAGTCAAGATGATTCACAAGAAGAGGATGTTCAGCAGGAAAAATCACCATTGAAGTGGTTTGGTAAGAAATGGCTTGATTTCATGACCAAGTAAGGCATGCATTTAATTTGTACATAGATGAAAATTTCATCCTTATGTATGCATGATTTTCTCTTGAAGTATGACAAGTTGTAGCAGATTATTACAACTTGTATGACGCAAATTGCATGTGAATGTTGTTCTATTGAAGGTATTTCTTTTTGTTGCAAAAATTTCGCTAATATGGTGTAAAATATGAGTATGTCACTCATCTATGTTGCAATAATTATCATTCAGTTCAGCTCTTATGATCACTCATATGTTTTGTATTTATGTACTTGTTTTTACTTGAAAGAGAGAGTTGAAAAGTGTACATATGCATGAGATTTTGTATATGTAAATAGAGGACTTGTGATATGTTCATTGTAAATAGATACATACATGAGTGTTGTCAATATGTATCTTGGAATGTAGACTTTTGTCAATTGTGCTGTACATATGTTTATCGACTGGTGTTGATTGTGTCGCACACATTTCATATCGATTTATGTCGATTGTGTCGCACACATTTCATATCGATTTATATTGATTGTGTTGCATATTTCTTATCAACTTGTTTCGATTGTGTCACACACATTTCATATCGATTTATGCTGATTGTGTTGCATATTTCTTATCAACTTGTGTTGATTGTGTTGCACACATTTCATATCGATTTATGTCGAATGTGTTGCATATTTCATGTAAAGTTGTGTTGTTGATCTCGCATGTTGTTTTTCTATTGTGGGTTGATATTGGATACACCAATGTAAAAGAAGACCGCCATGTACTTTATGTTACAGGAGGTCATAGTCATTTCTTTGAAGGAGAAGAAAATGAGGTGGTCGTTATTGAAATTCTTGCATAATGTTTTCTTTTCAAGATTGATTGTGTGTTCTTGTGACAAGATGTTGCAAGAATTTTGAGGTCCATTCAGTGAGAAGTGGGCGAGATGCAAAGTGATTTATGAACATTGCAAAGCAATTTGTTTTCTTGTGTTGACACCAAGAGTTCACTCATATTGCAAGTTTAATTTGGATAAGAGGATTTCCAAGAAGAAGCTTGTATGCCTTTGTTGCAAGAGGGACTTCCTTCTCAGTGGGAAGGTTAACAGTTTTCCAAGCACAGAGAGAATGATGTGGTACAGTAGGGTATGTATCAGTCAACAACAGTCAACAATGCTGAAGTGGTTCAGTAACAGCTAGAGAACGGTGATTAAGAGACATAGCCAGTTGTGATGCAAGGCATGTCAAGATAATTATCAAGTAAAATCAATTCATATAACTTGAAAGCAAAAGAGTGTTGAATCTCAAGAAGATAATTATCAGCTTTTGTGGATCCAAAATCCCGTCAGTGGGAAGATGTGATCATAATTTGGATCAGGGCCTAAAATTAGCTAAAAATTAGAAGTGCTCAAAATTGCTTCAAACCTGAACAACTAGATAGAGTTCGTCACCAGGATTTCAGTGCAACTCGTTTAATAAAAATCCGAGTTCGTATGACTGAGTTATCGTCTGTTGTTCATTTTCCAAAACAGGCAAAAAATGAGTAGAACAGGTACAGTGATGATGTGGTAGGTATAGTCAGCATTGCAGGACTATTCTCCAGAATGGAGCTAGTGACACTGTGACAAGTGTTGTCTTCAGATTCGCCAAATGGGTTAAGTGAAGAGAAAAAATTCCCAATGACCTTCAAATTCTTCCTAAGTTGGAATTTGAAATTGTTTTAGGGCTGGAGTACAACCCAACTAGAGGGAGCCACATGTCCTCTTTAGGGGGGTGTCTCCTAACCTATGGGGGTCTAATTATTTGATTATATCAATGATGGAAATTAGTCTTATGGGTGGACTCATATATATATATATATATCTATATATATATATATATATATTATAGATCTTAACCCACGGCAGAGTTCAACTACATTTAGGAGGTCTTCCAACTAAAATGGTGTTGTGTAGGTAAATCCCCTCTGCAGACAGAGGCTATCCCTCTAGCCCTAGGGTGGGTCTAGCATCTATGAGAACATACTAACATCTACATTCCTAGATTGTAAATGAAATTCACAGCAAGGAAGATGACCTACCTTGTCCTGATGTTATGTTGTCATCTTACATCGAAGATTCTCGATCCGTCATTCTTCTCAAGCTCGATGCACGCTGCTACCATTTTTCGATTACCTGTGCAGACATTCAAGACACCACAACAAACGTAGAATCATGACAAACATAAAACAATTACAACCTATCCAACTGATCAAGGAATGATAGAAATCTCGTTATAAATGTAAACAAGAGTGGAAGGTAAACATTAGATGCATATTATTATGATAAAGACAAGGGGAATTTACAACCAAGCCTTGATGTTGAGGCTCTCCTTTGGCAAGTCTATATCCAAGAACGTTTGCAGCACCCTCATACACAAAGGTCTAAGATATCACTATGTTCCTAACACACAAAAACAATCACGCTCTGCACTATTCTTTCGAAGCTATGATTGCTTCTTCTCTCTATGCTAACTCCAACTTTCTAACTCAGACTCTAAGTAAGGCAGCAAAGATTAAAGAGGTATCCTTATATAACAATGGAGGTGGAGGTTATGCACCCTCAAATAATGGGAAAAGAGCTTATCCTTTGGGGCAGTTCCTATTTCCTGGGAATAAGAAGCCCAAAGGGGAATTCCTTGGCCATATCCTCAAAACAAACTTCCAGCTCGCTGCCTCACGAAGCTTCTAGTTGTGGAAGCTTCCTTTATATTTAAAAAATTTTCCAAAAGAGGATTGACACCGGTCCGAAATTAAGACAGAGCCACGATCGACACAGGTCACAATGCAAATCTCTGCTATCAGCACAGGCTAGACATTGAGACAAAGCACCGACCTTGAAAACCAGGTTTATATAGGGATCTTCCAGAAAAGTTGTAAAGGGAGATGAATTGGCAGACAAAGTGTGGTTCAGGGGTATGTATTCCATGCTTGGAAAGTACACAAGGGTCACTATATGGATCCTCTAGGATCAAGGAATGGGGAGTACAAGGATAGTGAAAAATTGTTGTGTAACAGATGCCTCCTAAAGTATGAAGTTTGAACATGAGTAAGGGGTGAAATGATTTACAGGTACATGCAAGGAACCAAACGATGTTGTCAGGAGACCTGCAAATCAACCATAAATACATATACGTAACTGAAATCTCTAAGGAAAATACATGAATCAAGGTATGGACACAACCATCCGTAAAAGATACTATCGTATGGTCACAACCATTCATCTAAGAAGGATCACATATATAATCATGGTATGGTTGAAACCATCCATCTGAAATAATCATGTATCCAACCATGGAAAAATCATATCGCCTCGCAACTTGGACTCTAGAGAATAAAATCCAGGGTCTCGCTTTCCGTCACGACCCGATCAAGTAAAATTTCAAGCATGTGAATAATTGAGCTGAAGTCGAACATGCAATAAAGTCACCTGATTACCAACCAATGATGAAAGTTGTTAAATGGCATGAGAGAGACGACCAATAATGAAAATGGTTCTCAAGGTACTACTACTACAATCCATGGAATGTGAATAGTGAGCTAGAGTCGAACACCCGTGAAATCACTCAATCGAAGGCCAATGATGAGAACATGTCGTCGAATGCGAAGAACTTGCCATTGAGGCATGCAAGCTCCAAGGTACCGGAAGGGATTCTCTAGATCAACTTCCTGGATAATGAGCTGAAGTCAACAGGAAGCGATACGTCTAAGGAGGGTCATAATGAATCCCACATCATCGACACAAAATAGAGAATGTGGTATGATTGTTAATCAAGACTGAAACAAAGGATCAAGGAATGTACAAACTACCGAAGGATTTTCTGTTGAACATATCGGCGACAAAACTCTAGAATTTGGCAGCATTTGACTCAAATAGGATCAGAGGTCATGTTGACAATATCGGTAATCGAATGAGAGGAAAACGGATTTCCCAAACCCATGGAGGCATAGTGGTAGAGTGAAGATATCCCAACCTGACACAAAATGCAGATAAGTGTCATGTTCAAGAGTGACATACTGCCAACACAACTGATGAATAACTTCCATTTTCCCCCACCATTTCTGGTGAGTACCTCTTTATTTTTACACAAGCTTGAAGAGAATAGCATATGCTTGTCGTATAAGTTTGTCCTTTAGACAAATCCATCCTAGTACATTTTACGAGCCCTAGGAAGGAGGAACTCGGGTACGTCATGGTGACAATTTCTGATGTCATTTAGTTTTAACAAGTTTGAAAAAGGAAGAACTCGACATCTTTTCATGTTTAGAGAGTTTGAAAATAAGCATAAAAGGAAACTCCAACAGGTCCATTTTTGTAAATAGTCCCTCGTACCTGAAAATGTATAAAACCAAATATGAGAGAACCTCTTAGTCACAATTGGCTAAGGTATTCCTTTTTCATAAATAATCTGTCCCAACCCAAAAAAGGGGTAAACGTATACTGGGCAGATGATGTTTCGCAGCCTTTAACGAGCTCAAAACGACAATAGTCTCGGCAATGTTTTCAATTTTTTAGAGTCAGAAAAGAGTTGAAAGTTGACTCCTCCTGGAGGAACGAGTTGTATTAAGGGTAGCAACTAGTTCTGATGATGGTTTAACTACTCAAAACAAGTAAAGGTCAAGAGGTTGGCTAACAAGACTACTCATTGTAGTTATTCCTCAAGATGGGTAAAATAACCAAATGAAGGCATATGATCGACCAAGCAGATGGTGACGATGGAATGAGAAAACCAAGGTTCATCTGGCAAAACTGATTGATAAAATGGAAATCACGAGAGGTAAAATAAGAATGGTTTATTTTTTACACAAGCTTGAAATCAGGAAACTCTGCTTGAAGTTGGTTTCATTTTTACACAATCTTGAAACTTTTTAGAAAACTATGCTTGAAACTGGTTTCATTTTTACACAAGCTTGAAATGGAAACAAACTATGCTTTAAATAAGTTTTTCATGCCCTGAGCATGGTGAATCAATTCGACGTACATGCCCCCCAGCTTCATGGAATTCAGTGGAGTAGACTGCTAGTCACTGACAGGTGGATGGAATGAAGGTTCAAATTACGAGATCAAGAGAAAGACTCGACTAGGATTTTACGATATCTAATCAAAATCTCGAATTGAAAAGGGAACTTGTTTCATTGTTTAACGAGGTTGACACAGTAAAATAACTATGATCATGAGAACTTGTTTCATTTTTTAAGGAGCTTGACACAAGGAAATGAACTATGCTTCAAAGACCTTGTTTCATTTTTTAAGGAGCTTGACAGAAGAAAACGAACTCTGCTCCGACGACCTTGTTTCATTTTTTAAGGAGCTTGACAGAAGAAAACGAACTCTGCTCCGATGACCTTGTTTCATTTTTTAAGGAGTTTGATACAAGAAAACGAACTCTGCTCAGATGACCTTGTTTCATTTTTTAAGGAGCTTGACACAATAAAACGAACTATGCTCTGACGACCTTGTTTCATTTTTTAAGGAGCTTGACACAAGAAAACGAACTCTGCTTCGACGACCTTGTTTCATTTTTTAAGGAGCTTGACACAAGAAAACAAACTCTTCTCTGACGACCTTGTTTCATTTTTTAAGGAGCTTGACACAAGAAAACAAACTCTGCTCTGATGACCTTGTTTCATTTTTTAAGGAGCTTGACATAAGAAAATGAGCTCTGCTCCAAAGACCTGATCATGACGAATAAGAAGTCATGGCTTCCAAGAGGTTCTCATCTAATGGGAGAACAACATATCGGAAAGTAGGACCCAATTCCCCCAATACACGTTGCACAATGGCATTATTACTGAATGTGGGCACGGGGCAGGTAGCCACATAATTAACCTATGGCGGGGAAGACACCGACAGATAAGGACCAGGAAGGGATGATGGTAGACTAGATGTCACATCAGGAACAAAGAATGAAAGTTGATCAATGGTCACGATCTGACCTTCATGTGGAAAAAAAATCACACAAAAGAGGGAAGAGACAAGTGCACCCATGGCATAAGCATAATCGCGCCACAAGATTATATTAAAATCCAAGGGGCCTTGTATGACCATCACGTCTATATAGACAATATTTCCTCCCAAAGTAATAGGCAAATTTGGAAGGATCCCCAATGGTCGACTTATTCCTCTCTTAAAATCCAACAGATTCAGAGTAACAGGAACAAGCGGTGGAGAACCTGAAGCTTTCCATGTAGTTGAGGACATAATACTAACTAAGGCACCTTCATCTATGATTGGGCCTGGTACGACCATATTGCACACCTATATAGTGATCTCAAAGGGCACGTAATAAGGAAGATGGTATCCCGTAAATCTACTCCAATCAAAGGAAGCGACCAAAATACATGAAGGGGGTGCCATAGGAATCATATGATTATCCCCCTACATTACGGGAGTGGAAATACTGTCCTCCTGAACTCTGGGAAAGAGAGAAGGAGGATCACTTTCTGGAAATATGTCCACGGGAGTCGGAGGATCATCCTCCTGGATCATGGTAATAGGAGGATCGCCCTCCGATCCCGGGGAATCAGAGGAAACAAAAATAAATTGACTGGGATGAGGCCCACTCTCGAAGGAAAAGACCTGGTGAACCATAGATGGAACCAAGTCATCCTTCTTCTCAACCAATGATTGGTTGGAAATGGGCTCGGGAGACTGACTTTCAGAGAGAGTGGAATTGACCGGAGATGAATCTCGATCAATAACATTATTAGCTAGTCGGGGACTCGAAGAAATCTTCTGGTAACCAATGGGAAGATGGGACTCAAAAGCTGAAAGGGTATCCAATACTGAGGCTTCATCCATATAAGGATAAAGGTGAATGGGATGGTTCCCTTCACACAACCTACAGGGGAATTTGATCTTACCCTGTTTATTACGAGTCTCATTATCTCTAGTTGAAGGTTCATCATCAGCATGATGCCCAGAGGCTGATGATGAAGGGCGAATCAGGCTAACATACCACACTTCTAGCACCTTGGCAATGACAAAGAAGGTGATCACCCTCACATAGCTTGCAAGGGAATTTGAATCTTCCTGACGGAGTGGGAGGTTTATCGATATTAGCTACATGGGTAGGAATAGTTGTTGATTTCCCCCCTAGCTTATTTTCCTTCTTCTTCTTTGACTTATTCTTCTTCTTCTTCTTAGCCACCCGGCTACTAGAATCCAGACTTTCACCAGGAAAAGAAGAATAAAAAGGTGAAGAAATAAGCGAAGAAGGTGAGGGGTCAACTTTAGAATCAACATGATGTTGTTCATGCAAAGGAGAATTTTGAATAGAGGTTGCGACACTTGGGACCACCAAGGTCGAAAATAACCAAATGGGAAAACCAATAGTTAACCCAGGAAGGGACAATGTTGCCATATAAGGAGCACCAACATTCCCAAAAGAAGGAAAAGGACCAGCATTCCCTTCCAAGAGGGGATTCCTTGGTTGGTGAACCCCGAAAACATTTCCATTGGAAACAACCCTCCAAAAATCACTAAGGAATATAACTTTAATCATGAATATTTCGTGTGTTGTTTAATTTTAAGACACTAAAACAAAACTATGCCTTTTCATATTTTAATAGTCAAGAAAAGGACAAAAGGTGACCCTAGTCACTTTTAGTTTGAACGAGCATGAAAGGACAAGTGCTCGATGATATTTTCTTTTTTAGAGAGTCATGAAAAGATCGAAATGACTAATCAGGTAATCTAAGAAAGAGGGTGTACCAAGTTTTCGTGAACTTCCATATACACCTTGGTGATAAAATGAAAGATAAATGACCAAGGACTTGATGTACATGTAGGTAGTCTCCCCAAATGTTGTGTTTGGTGTGTCACAGTTATAGGGCGTCAAACTCGACTTCCTATGGATAAAGTATTGCAACCTAGGAGGGTCTTCCTTTATATACGTGATGTTACGAGGAGCACAAGTCCGTACTAGCACTATCTAATGCCAGATGGCAAATGACAGCTACTAGGTTTAACGACGCCAGAACATGTCACTAGCCTAGACCTCTAGAATATATACGTACGGTTTCAATGCTTCCTTAGATTGATTCAGTGAATTTTAGCGGTTTATCTTGAATTAGGTTTCAATTCCAAGGCCCTACCGTTGTCATCTAACAATCTTCTATATGCAGCTATATGAGAAAAGAAATATTTAAATTCGATGAATGCTATCTAGTTAAGGGAAGAGTCTTAAACAATGATGCAACAAATAGTAATACTGCAAATGAAAAGTTTTCCTAACTAGATGAATTGCACTATCCAAAAGTAATATAAAACATTCAATGATGTGAATTATGCAAGGTAATCTACGCAAAGTTCTCTTTTTGAAAA
The DNA here is from genome assembly GCA_034641835.2 of Pinus albicaulis. Taxonomy (NCBI): domain Eukaryota; kingdom Viridiplantae; phylum Streptophyta; class Pinopsida; order Pinales; family Pinaceae; genus Pinus; species Pinus albicaulis. The sequence goes on along the minus strand of CM076575.1, from coordinate 2,011,794,100 downwards.
CTATGCAATTGTAATCTAAGCACAATTTCCTTTTTCTTTTGGATGAGTAAGAATGCAGTCAATGCATTTTTCGATGAAATGAGAATCTACTTAATGCATGTCTTTAATGAAAGAGAATGCACTCACTACGATTTTTAGTTTTCAATCATTAAACAATGTAATCTAAGTTCAATGATAGATTTCAAACATGACTTTTCAATGCAACTTGATCTAATGCATTTTACGAAAAGAAAAATTTGATATGAAAACTAAATAAACGCAATTTTTGTTAATGCAAAAAGGATGCAACCAACATTAAGAATAAAATCATGTTTTTAACGCTTTGTAAAGAAATTCCTCAAAAGGATATGAGACATATGAGTTCAAGGACAAAGAGTACTTCCAAAGCATGGGATCAAAACAAGGCATTCATTCCCTTTTACATCAAGAAATCAGAGAAAGAAGAATTTTCAGCTGAACAATGAGCAATGTAATCTATGCTCACAAGCGAACAAACAGACCAAATGAACTCGAGAGACACTTAATACTTGAACGGTCAATCAACCAAAAAGAAAAAGAAAATCAACTAGAGATGTCTCACCAAGCAAGGAAACTGACTCAATCAGCAAGGCGATGTCCTAGGAAGCATAAAACCAGGCAATTGATGCACAATCCTAGAAAAACCTAGGATGTAGAATGTACGTCCCAACATAAAGGACAACAAAAACAACCAAAAACCAAGCCAATGATCCAATAAAACCAAATTGAGTGAAGGGGAGAACATTTAAATCATACAGAGAAAAGGACTAGAAGGGAAAGACACACTGGTGAAGGACTTGGGGAAAAAACCTTAATTTTTCACACACCCTGGAATTGGCACGACTCTTGTGGCTGAAAATAGAACCAACTGGCACAACTTTATGGGTTTAAACTAGCGCTAATGACCCATCGGTATGGCTTGATAACTGAAAACTAGTGCCAATGCCTAAAAAAGAAAAAAGAAAAAATTTCTCCTAACCAAGACCAGACTCACCACTTCAAGAAAAAACTAAAGGATTGTAATTGATGAAAAACATAGGAACAAACAGGGAAATGGTCATTCGACTAAACTTGTTGAATGATGAAGACTTCAAAGAGTGAAAAAATCAAAGGAAACTCCCCAGTCGAGTCACCAAGTTGTTGTGTAGGTAAATACCCTCTACGGACAAGTGTGATCCCTCTAGCCCTAGGGTGGGTCTAGCAACTATGGGAACATACTAACATCTACCTTCCTAGATTGTAAATGAAATTCAGAGCAAGGAAGATGACCTACCTTGTCCTGATGCTATGTTGTCATCTTCCATCGAAGATGATTGATCCGTCGCTCTTCTCAATCTCGATGCACGTTGCTACCAACGTTTGATTACCTATACAAATAGTCAAGAAACCACGAAAATTGTAAAATCATGACAAAAATAAAGCAATTACAACCTATCTAACTGATCAAGGAATGCTATAAATATCGTTATAAATGCAAACAAGAGTGGAAGATAAAAATCAGATGCATTTTATTATGATAAAGACAAGGAGGGTTTACAACCAAGCCTTGATGTTGAGGCTTTCCTTCGCCAGGTCTATATCGAAGCACGTTTGCAGCACCCTCAGACACAAAGGTCTAAGATCTCATTATGTTCCTAACACACAAAAACAATCACACTCTTCAATATTCTCCTGAAGCTATGATTGATTCTTCTCTTTATGCTAACTCCAACTTTCTAACTCAAACTCTGACTAAGGCAGCAAATATGAAAGAGGTCTCCTTATATAACAATGGAGGGGGAGGTTATGGGCCCTCAAATAATGGGAAAAGAACTTATCCTTTGGGGTAGTTCCTATTTCTTTGGAACAAGAACCCTAAAGGGGAATTCCTCGGCCATATCCTCAAAACAAACTTCCATCTCACTGCCTCACAAAGCTTCTAGTCGTGGAATCTTCCTTTATATTTAAAAAACTTTCCAAAATAGGATCAACGTGGGTCTGACATTAAGACAGAGCGTCGATCGGAATGAGTCACAGTGCAAATCTCTGCTATCGACGAGGGTTAGACACTGAGACAAAGAGCTGACCTTGAAAACCGGGTTTATATAGGTATCTTCCAAAAAAGTTGTAAAGGGAGATGAATTGGCACACAATGTGTGGTTCAGGGGTTTGTATTCCATGCTTGGAAAGTACACAAGGGTCACTATATGGGTCCTCTAGGATCGAGGAACGGGGAGTACAAGGATAGTGACAAATTGTTGTGTAACAACTGGCGGTGAAGCTAATATTGGCAGCATCGACATATATGGTGGAAGGGTCTTATAACTTGGTGCAAAAATAGATGGTAGAGTCGAGGCTTGAATCCCTAACCTCCTACCTACAAACCGTGCTCATTACCGTCTCTACTCTGGGGTAGTTCTTACCCATATCATTTTCCGCATTGATTTGAAGTTACATAGCCAATCGTTTGGGGGTTGGAGGGGGGCAGCCCCGCAGGCTAGCCCCCTCCCTATATGGCCACATCCCGACAACTAGGTGCCAATCCAATGAATCCAACAGGATTTTTAAATCCTGATTAAGTAACATTTAACCGGGGTTTAATTAAAACTTAAATGTGGTTTAGTGACATTAATCCGAGATTTGTGCTAAATGCGCTTATCTCATTAAACCCACGCTTATCTACCCTTAAAACACACTTAGCGCTAATTAATCCCGAGGTTATGTTGGCGTAAATTTTGGAGGTGCGCAAATTTTTGTGGACTTCTAAATTTAACTAGCAATTCCTCCAGTGTTAGAGGATAAATTGGGGCAAAAATTTTTTTGGTCATAACTCACTTAATTTTCGACCAAATTGAACTCAGTAAAAGTCATTCTAGGCTAATTTGCATGCTAGGAACTCAATGGAGTAGTTTGTAGAGGTATTAAATGTCATCTACAGGTAATCTAGTGAATTTGAATATTTTTCAAGGCTAGAGCCACTGGGTGTTGGGGTCATTGCCAGAGCATCCAGAGTCCAAATTTAGTAAAAAAATAGTCATTTTTGGGAGATTGTGATGTTTTAAACTCATTGGAATAGGTTGCAAAATTTTTTGAATCTTGTAACAGCAATTTTAGCACACATGAATCTAATTCAAAGGTCACACTATGAAGCTGGACCGAGGAGATGTAGCCCAGGAGGGGTGAACTCCTTTATCAAAAATTCTTTGTGTTAAGCTCTGTTATATGTGCTTGTTGTGTTTACTATTGCTTCTATTTTTTCATTTAAAATTATGTTTTTTAAGCTTATGACAAACTCATAATTTCACTAAGTACATTGTTTTCCAATCACATGCTCTTAAACAAACTCATGAAGGATAAGTAGAAAAATACAAAAAAAATTTTATATCTGAAATGAAACTAGCACAACATTAACTAGCAAGTAATTCCAGATCATCGTAACATGACCGTGACCCCGTAACCGTGTCGGAGCACTAGAGGATTAAGGGCGATTCGTGCTAACTGTGAAGTTAATTAACACTTAAATCGAGCATATCATTAAGATAATGATGCAGTTATTTTGGCGGCCATTTTGGCAGAGCACCATTTTCAGCGGCCAGCTCCAGATTTAGTCGGAATTAACTCCAGTTATCTAGATTTGGAGGCAAAATTGGAGGGAAATTGGTTTTACCATAGATGAGGAAAATTTTGACCAATTTTGGCTTCAGAAGAGTCATTCTTGGTATATTTTGATGTTTTGGAGCCACTAGAGTAGGTTGCAGAGGAAAAAGAGGTCATATACAAATTTTTTGTTGCCTTGAAGAATTTTTAAGCTGGGGGAAATGATTCCACCTCTCCCTTATTTGCGTGTTTTGCCTCGGCATAACCAGAGGACACATCCACTCCCATTGACACTCCCCATCCCAATGTTGAGATGACGGAGTCTTCGGCCTGTTATCACTGGAAAATCATACAAGAAAAGACGACATTATTTAATGTTAGGCAAAAGGATTTACGGGGCTGAGAGACAATAAAGAATCTAAAAGTATTTAAAAAATATCTAAGGTCTGAGGAAAAATCAAATTTGAACTAGTCAAATATGCTTTTGAGTGCAAAATCCTTCAATAAACACGCCCTTGCATGCCTTTTGACCCAAAAAGCGTGCAATCCTAGGAGTGGCGGAAGTCACTATTCGGGACCACAAAAGCACACTCCAGGACATTGATTCCACACTTGAAGCCACCGAAGGACAACCACCCAAGCCTCCTTAGGACATGAAGGAATCACACAATGGAATCACCCTCCTCTCTTGGGTCACCATCTACAATGTACCAAGAAAGGGAAGGAGGATTTGAATTATCCTATAAAAGGCCACCAAGAGATGAGAAACTTGAGAGCACATTGTTATGTTGGCTAGAATTTCCCCAGGCAATACCAATAGTGTGTGATTCTACAGTAGAGATAGAGGGGACTCAGTTGTTGGCCATCCAAAAACTCCAGTCCACCATACTAGAGAGAGGGAGACTTTGTGCCAAGGCATCTCAAAAGTAAAGACATCCTTGCATCGGGACTTAGAACCCCTAGTTCTAAGGGCCCCTTGGCAAGTGGGTTAAAGTTTCATCCTCATTCCTACCAACACTCAATAAGAGCGGATGTAAGTGCTACCGTTTGGATTATTGAAGTTTTTTTACTCTACTTAGAGCTTGTGTGTTATTTGTTTTATTTTTAGTTTAATTTTTATGTTTGAATATGCATGCTATTTCTCTATCTAGTATTTTTATGTTCTAGCATGTTCCGCTAACTTTCTTGACTCCATATATTTTCTGCCCGTGACCAATAACTTAAGAGGGAAAACCACACCTCTTAATTTGGTGTGATTTCATACATATGTGCACAAAAAACACTAACAAAATATTGGTGACTCCACTAACTTTTATTTCCAAGTTTATGTGGTTGTGCATTTTTGCAAAGACCTTTGTTTGTGCTGTGGAGTTGGGCTGGAATTGCCCCCTTCCTCTCCTTCATTGTCTGATTCATCCCAAGTGATAGACTAAAGCAGAATAGCTCCAAAAAATTACATTGTAGGAATTTGCGCGCATTTCCCACAGACAGGCGTGCCCAAGGCGCATGTTCAAAGCTTACCTGCGTGCAGACATCGTGCCTGTTTCAGCCTTTTGTGCGCAAAAAATAGAATGAGAAATTTCTCCAATATTTCCATCTTTTCCTACTTGTAAAAGTGCCTGGAAGCCCCAAATACATCTGCCAACAGTAGTTGAGGTGCCCCATAGCTTGCTAAAGCCCACTCTTAGTTGTTTTAGGTTGGCTTGGTCTTAGTTTTATTTCAAGTTGATTTTTGTGAAGTTCACACATAGTTTAAGTAGAGGGAAAATTAACTTGCATTCCGAAAAAAAATTATGTTTTGCAAATTTAGTTACCAAAACACCTAGATAATTAGCCAAAGTAAGTGGCCCAAGTCCACGCATGCTTAGCTATTTCTTTGTCTAGTGTAAAATTAATTAGTTTGGTTCAATTTTTCCACTAGGATTTCGGGACCAGGATTGAATTGTCGATAGAAGAGCAAGTAATATCCGATGCCTTTGAACCCTTTGGTGATCCTAGGCAAGCATATGAACGCTCTCTATTCACAACTCACCATCTCCCTATAGTTGATCACATAGATTAATTAGGAAAAATTGAAAGCAGCCCATATCTGCGCATGTTTTTATTTTGAGCAAGGAAAAATAGAACATAGTTTAATAGGGGATTTTGAAATGGATCATTGCATATCCACACATTCAAACTATGCGCTTTTTCACTTTTTTCTCACACACATCTGCACACTAAGAAAAGCAAAGACACCTAAAACTAATTTAACAAAACTCACTAAATTATCCCCACAGGGGCCACAAAATAATTTATAGTCTAAGTTACGATCAAGGGGGTAGGCATCCAATAAGCTGCCTTGATCATTCTTCATATTGAAACATAGAAGTTGACTATTTAGGGAGCTTTCAAATCCACCTAGCAGCTCATGGAAAAGAAAACTTGAGCGCGACAGAGACCCGATTCAGAGGGGGTTAGGCTTAGGCGCAGTGCATGCGATATTAGTTGGGGCTACCTGATGTGACTGATACTCAGTATTGTTAGCTGAACTACCAAGAAACCTAAGACTTAAACGCTCACATGGGACGGTGGTACTTAGTGGCCAAAATTAGGGCATCCTTTCCCTATAGGTGATGGTGCAGGCAAGCACTAGATCCTCTACCCTTACCTTAGTGGATTTTCTTTGGCTAACTGGGGGCATCGCCAGCTCTTACGGGACATTGTGCCAACACTCGCAAGATATCTTCTCAAGGCCCAGTTACATTTGAGTGTGTGAGGACAATTAGGTCTTCCAGGATTTGAGTACCATATGCAAACAAACAAAAACCATATTTTTTTATTGAATGATCACATAGGATTAATCTAAAGGAATATTTTATTTTATTTTTGCTTTTTTTTATGTATGCGATCATAATTTTTCTTTTATTATAATCTCTATCCTCTCAAAAATTTCCTAAGCCATACCTAGTTGACACTAGAATGGACCCAATGGGACCTTGTCGATCTAGATGTCTTTTGGACGTCCCCCCATTACCGGGAGGGGTTCCAGGTCTTTCACCATTTAGGTGTCAAAGACAGAACACTGCCACCATTATTGGTTCATCCTTTATTGGGGAATCTTTAGTTGGGAACCCTGGTCGGTCTCCCAACAACACACCACACACCACTCCTCCCACAACCCCTACAGGGTAGAGGAGTGCTACCCATCTAGGAAACCAGTTGAATGCACAGTAGGGTGCATCACAGAAAAACACTATTCCTAACCAGAACATTGTGTTTTCACAAGTCACAATGGCTACAACCTTGTAGTCACCTTTCCTAGCTTCATTGAATCTACCAAATTTAACCAAGTTGACGAACGACCCCATTGCACACAACCCCATATGGCCTCCCATGCCCACAAAGCTCCCATTAGACATTCCAAAATTTGAAGGGAAGCAAGTGGAAGACCCTGAAAATCACGTTATGACTTTCCACCTGTGGTATTCGTCGAACATCATCGTTGATGACACTATTCAACTAAGATTGTTTCAATGCACTCTGACCGGAGTAGCAGCTAAATGGTATGTGGAGCAACCCTCTGCTACACATGGAGCCTTTAGCACCCTTGCCACTATGTTCCTAACCTATTTTTAGTTGCCCATCAACCACGATTCCATAATGGAATTACTAACCCACTTTAGGCAAACCCCCGCCATCCATATCTCAGACCATATCCATGAATGGGGGTGGCATCGTAGTATGTGCAAAGCCAAACTCGACAATCGATTTTTGTTAGACCTGTTCCTGGAAAATCTCACCACAGAGATTTCAAAGGATGTGGCATAGCAAAATCCCATATCCGAAGAGGATGCCAGCAGTAAGGCCCAACAGCTCGAGCTAATCTATACGTAGTCAGGATATATTTACAATATCCTACAAAACTCCCCACACCTACAAACTTATAAAGAATTTCCAGGCGCATCGAACTCTACAGACGGTTTAATTGGGTCATTGACCCAAAGTTACCCAAGAAGCAGCATTCAAAACCTCGGTTACACGTATGATTCTATCTAGAATGTACCACAACCTGGCTTCGAAACTCATCACATGCCTCCGCAAAATTTGGCCAGTAGGGCATCATCGTATCACCATCAGCATGGAAGACCCTATCCTCCAGCTCAGGGGACCCAGTATGCAGATAGAAATACTGATGGAAGAGCTTCCCCCCAACAGTCATTTTCAAACCAAGGACAACATTATGCACAGTCCCCAGCACAATACCCTCCCATGCAGAATAATGCACATATGAACTTTGCACAACCCTCCCAAAACCAACCGCGGCAACCATATAACCATGAGAACTACCCTCCTAATGTGGTTTAAAAAAAGGGAAAAAAAATCCTAAAGGAAATCCTAGACAGGGGGGAAACAATCAAAAACTCCCTCCATGATCTCAGGCTGGTGACAACTCCAACCAAAATCAAAACCATGAGCCAAGCAATTCCCAACAATAGAACAAAAGGCCACCTCTTCAAACAAACCACTCTTGTTCAATATGTGGTGAGTACGGCCATTACACTCACCACTGTCTCGACCTTCCTAAGCTGAATAAGTTGCAGGGTAACCGTGGCAAGGGGGATCCGCCCAACAACAAGTAGTCATGCAATAGCCCTTCCCCCATCAAGGGACAGTTAGCACTCAACAACAAAATCCTGATGACTCTGGAATGGACATCCATGAAATCTACATCACTGGCAAGGAAATGTTTTTTCAAACATGAAATCAAAATTATGATACCCCACCAAACGTCAACACGTCAGGGGCTAGTAGGAGTGCACTAACAACACCTTTTACCATATCAAAGATGCCTATTGAACCATTACCCAAGATGGCTAAGGGACCAACTAGGTGAGAAGGAAACTATTCCAAAGCAGCCCATAACTATAGCATCGTGGATGATCCAGCTCAATCTCCCGCGGCCATGTCAACTTTGGAAGTATTGCAGTCATGCCCAAAACAATGGAAAGCCTTGCTTTCTGTGTTAGGTGCTATCGACCTTGCCGATACATGCCTAATGTCTTTTGACTTAGACAAATCCACCCCTAGGCTTCCTTCAATGGTCGCCTTTCAAATACTAGTATCAGTCCAAAATATTACCATTCACCGATGTGTCATTGACGAGGGTGCATCCACATGCATAATGTCAAAGAATGTTTGGAAGAACTTAGGGTCTCCCGAACTAAAACTATCAATCATCATGCTTAGAGCATACGATGGTCGCCCTTCAACCCATGTCGGTCTCTACCAAAACGTCCTGGTCTACTTAGCTGTAAAGATAGTCCTTATAGACATTGAAGTCTTGAATGCTCACTTGTACTATAATATACTCCTTGTTCATAGTTATATGTACGCCATGTCAGCCATAGCCTCCTCCGTCTTCCACACTATGATATTCCCCCATGAGGACTGCATCGTTACTGTCGACCAATTGACCCATAGAAAAAAATGACCCCTAAAAAACATTGATGTAATTCTACCCTATGTAGATACATCCATAGATGCGCTTCATAGTACCAATAATTTAGCCCCGACCAGTTCAAACCATCATCCATCCTAGTATAATTCCTAGGAGATCCCCCCATCATACATGAGACATCACCTGATGTCATAGGAACTCCGGTGTCAATGATGTCCACATCAAGCACCAAAGCTAGTTAGGACATAGACACAAGCAATAATTACACCGAGTCCTCAACCACGATAGTCTCTCTAGCCTACGCTACTTGCCAAACCCCTTTCCTCTACCCCCTAGCTAGTTTCGTATCCCAGCAGGTTTTGGCAATAGTGGTGTTACCAAACATCTCTTTCGCAATACTAGTTTGGTATCTCATTCCCCCTACTAGGACAGGAGCCACATACATCACTCCCATAGGGTTAAAGCCCCTCAATCCTGAGGAGGCCCCATCCATACACGAAACTGTTGAAAACATCCCTGCAAAGGAAATTCCCATTGCAAAACCGATGATTATGGCTAAGAAAACCGAGAAATGAAAGAGGGTGGATACTCCCACCATACAACGAGAATCACCAGGTTGTGCCATATGTGACGTAGTAGGTCACCCGAACCATATTTTCCCAGAGCTGGATGAACTAAAACCGCTCCATGGCTTTGAGGCAGAAATCACAACGCCACAGTCCTGAAAAAAGGAACTTGGCACCAAAGGTAAAGGCAAAGAATTGCATACAAATCATGCATGTGCTATCTGTAGCAATTATGGGCACTATACCCATCATTTTCCAGAGATCCCACGATATAGGGATGCCTTACATGCCATCGAGCAATCCTATCAAGAGGATCCCCCCACCCAGTCATCTAGACATGAACTTTGTACCATCTTGTACCTACAAGAGGAACGACAGTCACCAGAAAGACCCCTATTCATATTTTTCCCCTTATCATACATTGCACGTTTTGCGATGAACGTGGTCACGTCATCAGAGAAAGCGCAGCCCTATAAATCGTTCGTAGATGGTATCCCATGGAACGGGTTTATTACGTTGACTTGCGGGCAGTGTATTTCACATGCCCTTTATTTGTCGACAACCACCTTCTAGAAAATTGTCACTACATACCCTGATTCCACTTAGCATTGGCTAGTTTGCGCTTAGACATAGTCCGCCTCTCTCAAGAAGATGTGATGAGCAGATCCATCTTCTTCTTGTCAACTGAAAAGCGACTAATCAGGGGACCCTTAGTTATCCCCAACTGCTCTCTACAGATAATACTAACATGTGCATTATGTAAAATGCCCAATCACGTGGTCGCCACTTGCCCTGATTTAGCAGCGTTATAATGTTGGTTTCCTTCCAGACCACAAATTGAGCACGACGAGACCCCCATATCTAGGTTATTTTTCCCAATATGTCAGGGCAATCACTGTGGAAACTTTGTACCTATATCCTGAGATTTCGTCCTCTCATTGATATGATTCATACAACAGAGAAAAAATGAGATGATCTCCTCATACGATATAAAAAGTACATCACCCATAGGCCAATAACCCCACACCCACACAAGCGTGATGGTCAAACTGGGATGGCGCACCAACCAAGCACAACCCAGGCCAAACCTAGGATAACATGCAGACTATGCACATGAATGACCACTGGGTCAACCAGTGCAAATAACTGAAGCCCCTTGCAAGTAGTTTTTGCACAGTCTCTTCTCGGCCACAGAGATTTCTCTGTAACCAAGAGAAGATAACGCATACTTATTTCCAGATTTGTTCACAATTTCATCACACAATTAAATGTGAGCATCTCCCCAAGCTAAGAGCGAGAAGAGTAGCATTAAGTCTACACTCCCCCAAAGAGTTAGACACACCAAAGCTGACAACGTAGAAATGGAAGCAAAAGACCTCATCTTCTACTATAAATCCTTTCCAAGCGTCCACATTTGGGACGACGAGTAGTGTTGATACCCATACAATCTACTCAGTTAGCATAGTGGTACCATGCACCATTTTCACTGGCCAAAACCATGAACCAGTGATATTCCTGCTAATGGGAACATTCAGGCACCTCTGCACTAGCCACAATTTCCAACAACAAGAGATTGACCATCCTAAAGAGGGACCCAACCTTGCGCTTACACAAAATCCCATCATGGAGATTCTTCCCCCACCAAACTCCAATGACATGATACACCATATATGATTCATATCATCATGAATTGGAACTATGAATCAAGTTTTCTACTCATCTGCTATAGGTGTCGAGTCAGCTGCAACTACAAGAGTAGTTGTACTTATGACGATGCAGACCCAATCTGTTTACACTCTGTCGACTACGTCTGGTTCCACCACATCGACGATGGAATCCTTCTCGTGTCTCTCAACCAGATCCATAAGGATTGAACCCATTTAGCATAATATTGTACAAGATCAATCCCCCTTAGGGTCCCTATTTCATTCGGATGAGGACATCCTAGAGGTAGTGACGGAGCTAGACTATCCATGGGATGCAATGCATCACCGTTCACTTTTTATCCCCAAGCATACGTTCAGTCCTAACAAGATGAAAGAACAAGAGATCTATGTGATCGAATCAAAATATTTCCTCCCATCAAGAAAAGTCTATTGGTTCAAAGATCCCATCCCAGCGCCTAATGCGTTCAAGGAAATATGTCAAACATCTCACCTACCATCAAGGTGAACATATCCCAAAATCCTGCAAAGGTCAAAGAAATCTCACTTGGGGCAGCATGCTCTCCAGAAGAAATAGCCTCTTATACCCAATTGCTACAAGAGTATCGAGATATCTTCGTGTGGGACTACTCATAAATTCTTGGGCTTAGTCCCACCATCGTAGAGCACCATATTGACACTTGGCCTGATGTACCTACAGTGCACCAGGAATAGCGTCAGCTACACCCATCAAAGGTAGAAGCAATAAAATGATAAATCGATAAGCTTCACAAAACCGGGTTTATCTACCCCATCGCTTACACATCTTGGGCTTCTAACCTTGTTCCCGTTATGAAAAAATAGGGCACCATACTCGTTTGCACTGATTTTGGGATTTGAACAAAGCTTGTCCCAAGGACAGTTATCCCACCCCATTCATTGACCAGGTCATCGATTTTTTTGCAGGACACAAGGCTCTCTCCTTTATGGATATATTCTTTGGGTACAACCAAATTCAAATCCCTCATATAGACCTATACGAAATCACGTTCACCACCCCCTGGGGCACATTCGCATACAAGGTAATGTCATTTGGCCTAAAAAACACTGGAGCCACCTTCCAAAGGGCCATGAATTATACATTCCATGACTTGGCTCACCTCATCCTCGCCTACTTGGATGACTTAACCATATTCTCCAAGAAGTGCTCAGACCATCTCAAGGATCTACGATTGGTATTTCAACAATGTCGTCTATATAACCTACGCTTGAACCCCCTCAAGTGTGTCTTTCGTGTCACAGAAGGTAGACTCTTGGGTTTTATTGTGTCCCAACAAGGGATTCACGTGGACCCCTTAAGGTTTAATCTATCAAACAGGTACCTCCACCTCAAACCCTCAGGTAGCTGCAAATCCTGCAGGGGAAGGCCAATTTTCTGAGACGCTTCATTCCGAATTATGTCATGTGTGCTCAAGGGTTCATGCACCTCCTTCGCTAGGAAATCCCATTCAAATGGGATGATCACGTCCAACAAGCATTCAATGCACTGAAAGAAACATTATCTTAGGCACCACTCATCAATCCCCCAGACTATGATATAGATTACATCTTGTATCTATCAACCTCCGAGTCCACCTTAACTGGAGTTTTGATCCAGGAAGGCCCAGATGAGAAGGAGCACATAATTTATTACGTCAATAAAACCTTATCAGGCCCAGCATTAATATATGAGCCTCAAGAAAACACTGCCCTAACATTAATACATGCAGTCCAAAAGCTTCACCACTACATCATCTTGAATACCACTATGGTCATCGCAAATATTAATCCCATCAAATACCTTCTCACACGCCACCTAATGAACCATAAGCAAGCCCACTGGATAGTCATTCTCCAAGAGTATAGACATCCATCGGCATAATATAATCCATAAGCAGAAATAAGGGGCACACCATGTAGAGCCGCAAAAAATATCTCTTATATATATATATATATATATATGTGTGTGTGTGTGTGTGTGTGTGTGTGTGTGTGTGTGTGTGTGTGTGTGTATGTATGTATGTATGTATCATAGTCTATTTATCTGAGTACAAAAATAGTGTCTCTGACCCATCGGTCAGCCCAAAAGGATACACAAAAATTCGTCAAAAATAGGGGAAGCATCCTCATAGTGGGTGCTTTCCCCGTGTACAAAAGGAGTCTAGGGCAGTGCTCCCCTAGGTGGGGCACCTGGACCTACTGCCGCTCCCAGTTCCACTATTGGAGCCGCCATCAAAACTGAGACTGCCACCTGATGTAAAACAGGTTGATAGTCCCTCTCTCGGGCCATCAACGTCTCCAGCCACACCTCCTCGAGTTCATCCAAAAAGCCTCGAGAAGGCATCCCCTGGGTCAAGCGTTCCACCAAGTCCACCACCCTGAGGCTGTGAAGGATCTCCTCCAAGCCCCCTGCGAGCCCCCTGAGGTCTCATAAGAGGACCATGGCCAACTAATCAAGCCATAGGGCGACGAACCTTGCCAACATTTGCAAGAGTAACCAAAATTATTTCAATGTCACCATAAAAACACATGTAAACATAAATACTCAAAATGCAGAAAACAAAAAGCATACCTGCTGGCCCCCAAACGTAGCCAGGAGGGAGACCCATCTATGGATCCCCTCGAAAGTCCATCCTTGCATATGGGAATGGCAAAAACATCTAGGGGTTGGCCTCAAACCAGGCCTCTGTCGTGGTGTTCCAGTAACGCCCCACCATACCCCCACCTCCTCGCGGCATCACAAGGGCCCACCTCCTCATGTGAGGCACCTGTGGCCCCCCAGCAGGCACCACCACCACCGGTCTCAACAGAATCACCCTCTCATACATGATGTTGCATAGAATACTGGCATACTCAAACAAATTCGATCCATCTCAAATCTTGTAAAGCTGTGCCACCATCCATTCATAACAGAAGCGGGCAAAATCGAAAAATGTCATGGCCCTCAGCCTACGCAAGACTCTAACCTGTGGGTCTGATGCCCGATGTGGAGTCGGAAACCCTACAAGTCACACAATAGCTACCAAAGTGCACCACTCGACCAAGTCTATCACTAAGGCAATGGCTATACACCCCTCCATGAGGGGCGCCTCGCCACAGTGACGTGCCCGGAACCTCTCAAAATCCACCCTCCCAGAAGGGAGTGGATAGCACAATGCCTCACCCTGAGGCAGTAGCCCAATCACAAATTATATATCTATCTCATGATGGATAGCCAAGTCACACCCACATAGCACAAACACATTGCGCCACCTGTTCCGATGCTCAATCAAGTAAAGCAACAGTCAGTCCTGTGACCAAAGAAGGTCATTCTCCACAAACTTTAGGAGACCCCATTGTGCCAACTGTTGGCGCGCCTGACCGTCAGTAGAAAATTCAGTACGGACCTTGGGCCAATCCCACTCCATCCACAACATCTTGTCATCCAAACAAGAACCAATCAACATCAAAAAACATCAAAAAATAGGCAAAATATCCAAAAAAATGGACAAAAGACTGCCTCAGCCTTTTGCGTGCTTGTCCCTCAAACATGCGCACTGAATGCATGCCTTTATTTCTCATAGGTGTGCAAAAGGTGTGCCCAAAGATGAGAAAAGCGTGCCTAAGGCTTGCAAAACCCTAAATTTGTGCATAGAAGGAGCACTCTTACCTTGATCGCTTGCGCAATCTAGGGTAAAAATGACTCAGAATTGACACAAACTATTTTTGTACGAACCCTGGCACCCTCAGACTAAAAGCATTAAAGTGCAGGACATCATGGAGGTTACCTGGGAATGATATCGCTAATCCTTGGTGCTTAGGCTAACCGCAATGGCAAGAGCTGCTCGGCATAAGCCTCTAACCTCTCAAAAACTCAACAAGCACAAATGAATTGAATTAGGGCCACATTCACCTATATATTTCCCTTTTCAAAAACTTTGGAGGACCATAACAAGAGCTCGGAAGGTCTGTTCTTCGAACCAAAAGTAACATTGTGTTCAACACTCCATAATGAACAAAGGCGATGCCACACATTTGCACTCTCAAAAAAATAAATTTTCAGCGCCGACAGGTATGCCCTCTCTCATCCTCTTTTTTAAATCTCATTTCTTTCAATAATATTTGATAAATAAGATGATTTCACTTGAGGTAGTTGTTTTTTTAGGAAAGCAAGCAAACCATCCACAACTCCATCCACTAAATGTTCCAGAGCAAGTATCATTCTACCCCCAGCATGATAGAGTCCCAGAAAACTCTGCATATCTTGACATCATTTCTCCATCAGAAACTAACCATAAATTCCACACATCCGACCATGTTTATCATCACCTCGCCTAGCACATGATAAGCATTGTCGTTGGTGGGTATAGCCTCCCCTCCGTGGCGCTAATCACCCAAAGTAGACCATTTATCACAAAACTAGTGATGTCATGGCCATACCTCTATAGTCTGGGAAGCACCTCATTCCCATTCATTCACCATGCATAAGGTCAAGTTTTACCATACAAAATAAAACCCCTTTCCCAGATGACTAGGTTGTGCAAGCAGATTGAAAGCACACTATCGTGCCTCGCTTTTGGCCTACCATACCTCCATCAACATAACCCATATGCGACATTTTTTCATCCGCTTCATCAACCTAAACATTGAGACCAACCAATGGGGCCCCCACCCTTAGCAAAACACCTTCCTCACATCATCAGTGAGCAAACACTTTCATGTTTTGGGGCACCCATCTCTGTGTTTTGTACAAACCAAACCCCATTATTTTATTCTTTTGGTAAGTGTACACAGACCACAAACGGCGCACTATGTCCCCCACCCACTCATTCATTTTTTCTCCCATGGCATCATTCCCTTGTCACCCTTGGTCAGAGTATCTCACCCTCATGCAAAAGCCACCATGACATTCATAACCAGTTTATACCCGCCCTAGAGGTCCTACTGACTCCAGGGATTTCCCCATCAGAAATAGTTATGACTACCGCCAAAGTGATTTTTATACTTCGACCTTGGTCCACTGAATCCCCATCATCAGTTTTCAGTCATCCCTTTCCATCATGCCTATGTTAAACCCATCACATCCAGGGTCTTGATCCCCTAAATCAGTGACCCTCTTGTTCGATTGCTACTTCCTTTTTTTGTCAACATCAACACCTATTTTCCAAAAAGGAAGCGGTACCTTGGATCACCCCTCTCCACAAAAGGGACATCCTCGGGTGGCACTGTGGGAGACATCAATACCCACAAATGTCATCAATCCTCCTGACATTCAACTACATCAAAATCTTTCATGTCAAGATGGTATCATACCTTACAACCATTGTTCTTTGATCAAATTCATCAAAGACTCGTGCCTTAATAAGCGTCTCTTTCAACAATGCTTACACGGGAAGGTCCCAGCCAACACCTATGCGTATAATGCGCAACTATATGCCATACCAATTTTACACATATGGGTACCAAATTCCACCTATTTTCAAAGAAAAAATTCCCCTGAGGGCATCAACAATTGTCGTCATCAACCAATAGATCAGTACCATTTTAGTGACACAAACAGAACATGTATCTGTCAAATAGATTTGTTTAACTAGCCACAACATTATGAGCATGGGACATGCCTGCCTCATTGAAAATTTATATATATTGTATTATATTTGCTTACAAGGGTCCCACAAGACATGGTCATTCTTCAAACCGTTGCAGGGTGTCTCCAATTCTAAGCTACATGTAGGTCTCTCTCTCTCTACGCATAGTATACAGAAAAGAAACTATAATGTATTTTAGCTATACAATTCTTCCTAGACCTCACACATTAGGGGGCAAATGTTATCATAGGAAAATCGTACAAGCAAAGATGACATTATTTAATGTTAGGAAGAAGGATTTATGGGGCTGAGAGACATTAGAGTATCTAAAAGCATTTAAAAAATCTCTAAGGTCTGAGGAAAAATCAAATTTTAACTAGTCAAATATGCTTTTGTGCGCAAGTTTTGTCAATAAACGTGCCCTTGCACGCCTTTTGATCCAAAAAGCGTGCAATCCTGGGAATGGTGGAAGTCACTTTCTGGGACCACAAAAGCACACTCCAAGACATTGATTCCACACTTGAAGTCACCTAAGGACATCCACCCAAGCCTCCTTAGGACATCAAAGGAGCACACAATGGAATAAATGTGGCACGCAATGGAATCACCCTCCTCTCTTGGGTCACCATCCACAATGTACCAAGAGAGGGAAGGAAAATTTGAATTCTCCTATAAAAGGAGACTAAGAGAAGTGAAACTTGAGAGCACATTGTTATGCTGGCCAAAATTTCCCCAAGAAATACTAGCAGTGTGTGATCTGGAGCAGAGATAGAGGGGACTCAGTTGTTGGCCATCCAACAACTCCAGTCTTCCATAGTAGAGAGAGGGAGACTTTGCACCAAGGCAGCTCGGAAGTAAAGACATCCTTGCATCAGGACTTAGAACCCCAAGTTCTAAGGGCCCCTTAGCAAGTGGGTTAAAATTTCATCCTCATTTCCTACCAGAACTCAATAAGAGTTGATGTAAGCGCCGTCGTTGGGATATTGAAGTTGTTTTAGTCTATTTAGAGCTTTTGTGTTATTTCTTTTTAGTTTTATGTTTGAATGTGCATGATATTTCTCTATCTAGTATGTTTATGTTCTAGCATGTTCCACTAACTTGCTTGACTCCATATATTTTCTACCTGTGACCAATAGCTTAAGAGGGAAAACCACACCCCTTAATTTGGTGTGATTTCATACATACATCCACCAAACACACTAACACAAGGACCATCCTTCCAAGAAGCATTAAGGCCATCCTTAGAAAAGCAAGGGCTCTCCTGCCCTCATCAGTGGGTTCTCAACAATTTGAGGACCCCAAACTTAGCCAATGCAGTGAAAACTACATGATCCCCTCAGATATTAGAACATAATTCATCCAAGTATCTCTCTCTCCATTTGATCCTCAACTCTTCGATACCTGCACAAAACCATCATGATTTTCAGCATACAGAAAGGAAAGACTACATCATAACAATAAAATCCCACATCTCATCTAAAAACAGTGTTGAAACCCCCTTTCTCTGACAGGTCACACTTTTCAAGCAATTTCCTGGGACAGGTCGCAATTTTCTACCCAGGTCGTAGAACAAACCCCAAAAATTGTGACTCGGTCTGTTCCTGAGCTCTGGGTGCCTAATCTGAAACTTTAGTCCACTGAATTGAAATATTATGGTTAGGCCTCTTACCTACAACTGATCCGGATCTTGGGGGGAGACCCCCAAGATCTAAGAAAATTGAAATGGATGTGACCAGATCTGCAAAATTAGAATGCCATAAAAGAAGAGAGAACACAAAGAAAATAAAACCACAAAGAAACTTGTTTTATTAAAACAGAGAATAACTTTAGAAGCTACATTGTGGCGGACAATCTGTCCTTTTACAAAGTGAGGCTTGTTATTTATAGCCTTTTTTGAGATACAATACCATAGGTGGATACGATGGGCCAATACCATGGGTAGATACCACTTACAATACCATGGGTAAATCCCATGTGTGGATGAATACCATGGGTGGATACATACCATGGGTCACTTATAATACCATGGGTGAATAAATATCATGGGTGGATGAATACCATGAGTCGATGTCATTTACAATACCATGGGTAAATTCCATGGGTAGATGGATAATATGGGTAGATGAATAACATGAGTTGATGCCATTTTCCATTCGGATCATTCCTCCCTCCTTAAGAAGCAATGGTCTCCATTGCGTGAAGTTCCCTCCTGAGAATCATTTTTTTGAATATGAAGAACCACTGAAGAGAAGGGTTTTGTGTAGTTAACCCATAACCGTGATGGACGAAGATCCGAGGATAGAGATACCCTGTAATGCTTGTGACCAACTGTGATATTGACAGTGTGCGGCATAGCAAATGGACTTCGATGAAGTGTGGGTTTGTGGATGAACCAAAATCATGACAAACGAAGATCCGAGGATAGAGATACCCTATAATTCTTGTGACCAACTGTGTGACTAACAGTGTGCGGCCTAGCAAATGGACTTCGATGAAAATGATTTTGTGTAGTTGACCCATAACTGTGATGCTGATTGTTGATGAATTAGCAGGTGCCTACATAGCTTGGGGTGGGAGGGCACGTCTCCAAATAACCCAAGCCGAACACTGCTATGATCAAACTAATGAATGTGAAGCATGTGCCTACTAAAGCGGGGTGGGAGGGCACGTCTCCAAAGGGAACTCGCTCCGAATGCTGCTCCAGATTTAAAATGAGCATAACTCGGTCAATATAACTCAAAATATTTATTATAACCTATTTTTGGAAATGGAATGATCATTCTGCATCATCTTATGTGTTTGAAACTACTATCTGGAGACTCTAGACTCTCAGATTTGCGCTGGAACTGGCACGCCGTCACAAAATTTCTGAAAAAATAGTTGATTTTAAATCAACGATAACTCCCACATCCGGACTCCGATTCAACCGATTTTTTTTTTGAACTTGGGTGATTTTTCAAGAGGATCTCAGATCTATCTTCATTTCTTTGAAATTTTGTACTAAAAATGGCAAAAAATGACAGGAGAGCCGCCGTCCATGAATTGTCGTCAGAAAAATTGCTTCAACATTGCTGATTTTGAATTAGTGATATCTCCCTCATCCGAAATCCAATTTGGCCGATTTTTTTTTTGAATTTGAGTATTTTTTCACAAGGAATCCAGATCTGGTCTTTGTTTTTGCAAATTTTTTACCAAAAGTTTCAGATCTGATCTGAAATCTCGCCGCCCAAAAACATTCATGGATTTTGCTGAAGATTGCTGCAAAACATTGAAACTGAAATATGTTTCAAACCCTCATTCCCATGGAGGCGTAACCTGAATCTGATACCACTTACAATACCATGGGTAAATCTCATGTGTGGATGAATACCATGGGTCACTTATAATACCATGGGTGAATAAATATCATGGGTGGATGAATACCATGGGTCAATGCCATTTACAATACCATGGGTAAATTCCATGGGTAGATGGATAATATGGGTAGATTAATAACATAAGTTGATGCCATTTTCCATTCGGATCAACAACTAATGGATCTCGATTCCAATGGTCGATTTGTTCGCTACAATCATTGCAAGATTTAGGTCCTTTTCTCCTCTCTACATTCACCACAACTACACTTGCAAATGAACCAAATTGGAGGGAAAATGCCTTATTAAAAGAGTAACCCTAGATTTTTGTTTTTCCAGCTGTGACCAGACTGTAGCTCAGTTTGACAAACTCTCAGCACCGTTGGAAATCTTTCACCGAGCTTTCAAATGGGTATCCTTTCATTTTTGGTGATTTGATACTTCACCTAGACACATTTTTTCCAAGGGTCACTTCACCACTTCTCTAAATCGAATTTTTTCACTTGAAACACTTATACTTGGGGCACCACCTTGCCTTCATAATTTTCCATGCTCGTGTCGATTTTTTCTGTGAGTAACCATCTTGTACTCATGTTTTTATGACCCCCTCCGAACCTGTTCTTTGTGGCAACATCATCGAGTCGCCCTTGTTTAGAGCATCCAAGTTGAATCATCATCACATCCACGGAGTATGTCTCGAGTCCCTTTGTATCATGCTAAATTCCTCCATCATTCATTGCTTTATCCCTCTCTCATGTCGCACATTTTGGCCTTCATTCATATAATCCCCTATCCTCTCCGGAGTCAAGTCAGTAGCTGCCAGGTCATCCATTCCCTTTATGCTCTAATAAGGGAATTCATCAGCCCACTACTCAGTACCCCCCATTCCACCATAATCCCTGGTGTCAGTCTATCATTCACTCTACTATTATCCCTCGTGCCTTAGTTTAGGATCCCTTATCACCTCACCTATGGCGGACCTCCTTGTGTCAACATCAACTTATTCATTCCAGAAGATAGGTCTAGAGGGCGATGTACCTTGGTTCCAGCTTCCACTCTTGTTTGGTGCATCAGATCAGGAAAAAGGACCCTTTATTTCCCTTTGACTTGATTGTTTCTCAGTTCCAGCTCCTCATGGCATGATCGAGATCCGTATACTTTATTGTTCAGTGATGCAACAAGTTGTACCAGTGATTCCTGGGTATGTGTGAGATGTTTCAGACCTCATGAGGGGGTGGCCCTTCAGTTAGCCTCCCACATGCCCAGATGACCTCTCTACTACAGCCTTGGATGTAGCTCCATAGATTTGATGGTTCTAGCCTAAGCCGCTTGCAACGCCTTTTTAGTTTGCATGTATCAGTTAGATTTTCAGAGCCATTTCCTATTTTATAGGATGTCTTGGGTTGTACTTATGTCACATGTACTCAGATATTATTATATAATTCTTGGTTGTTGTCCCAAGCACAGTATGTTTGTGGGATCCATTATCATGTTTTTATCTGGCCCATGTTTATGCCAGCATGTACTATATAGTTCAATCCCATGTTTGATGGATGCATCAATATTCTTTGCACTTTGTTTTCACGGCGGGCATATGTATGCCTCCCTCGCCTCATGTAGAATAGGTACTCACTCATAATAGAGACTTGTCACACCTATAAGTATCGCCTCATCAAGGTATTTTCCTCTCTCTCTTCAATTCGCCTTATATTTCTCTCTCTCTGACTCCCCTTCGGTGTCTAGTGATTGAGTTCTTACAATGTACTTTGGTCATATGATTAGTTCCTAACGATCACACGTTAAAATATTCCATAAAAGTTGGATCTATATTTGGTTAATAATATTTTAATTATGCATTATGCACCAATACCTAGACTGACTCAAAATTTTGTTATAAATAGAAAGGTTTTTCCATTCATTCACTACCTTTTGTTGCTTAAAGATCACTCTGGATCTATACTTTTGGTCTGACTTTGATGTTCCATCATTGTCATATTTTTCTACAATTTTCTTGTGAACTCCCTTTGAGTTCCATTTTTTTCTAGGTTTTCTGCACCATCAAGAGAGAGAGATCTTAGATCTGAAGCATTGAGGACATACAAGAACACATCCCATTGAGGGGGACTAGTAACATCTTTTCTATGTTCCTTTCCTAGGTGTCATAATACAAAAAATTCTTTAAAAATTCTTATCTTGTTCATTAGATGAATGGAGCAACTCTTTCTTATTATT
This sequence comes from Pinus albicaulis, assembly GCA_034641835.2. NCBI lineage: Eukaryota > Viridiplantae > Streptophyta > Pinopsida > Pinales > Pinaceae > Pinus > Pinus albicaulis. The sequence continues at coordinate 2,011,771,666 of CM076575.1, read as the reverse complement.
TGTTGTTTAATGTCTTTAACTGCATAGATTTGGATTTTTCTAGCATTTATTTTGATCGCTAACTGCAGATCTAAGGATATTGACACCGATCTTTGATGTTAGGGTTGTTTTTTATGTATAACTAAAGTGAGATTTTTTTATATGCTTGCGATTAGAATTCACACTAACAACTGACGACTCCACAAGGGTTTATAATTATGATCGTTGTTGTTTTTCATATCCCTGCACGACTAGCTGCTTCAACCCCTAGGGTTTTTCTGAAGCTTCTTATTTTGCATTTCTTGATGTTGTTTTTAACCTTTTTAACCCTAAAACAGTAAAAACCCTAAATTTTGTGTGTTTCTAGGCCTATTGCGCAGGTAACATGTATCAGTCGCAACAGAGACAATATTTTTTTCTGAAACATGCTCCTGAGACAACCGGAAATGCAGGTCGCACGTTTTGGGCCCAAAACTACGACCTATACGTTCTGTGGGAAATTTTCTGTGATTTTTCTAGATTTGTCTGGGCCATTTTTCAGGGTTTTTTGACCTCCCTCTTCACATGTATTGGACCTGTACTTTCTTATTTTTTCCTCATCGAAGTAGGAACCAGGCCCCTTAGGGCTTCATTACACTTCCACCTTTTTAGGAGGAGTTTAGCTAAAGCAGGTCTTCTGAGATTTCAGTGTTTTCAGCCATTTTTCAGATCTGAACCTACACTTTCAGATCCATTTCATATCGGTTATTCATCCATCCAAAACACCTCTTTTTCAGTTTTTTTTGGTCCTCCTTTAGGGTCCCTTCCATTTCCCTTCAGGTTGTAGTCCTTCGCCACCTTTTTTGCAGCATTTTTCCCTCTAGTTTTTTGTTTTTCCTGCACCTCTTTCTAGCAGATCTGACCTTTAGATGCCTGTCCCTCCCGATTTTAGATCCATTAGCCATTTTGTGTGTTTTGACTAGATTTCGCCCACCCATAAACTAGTTGTTGGGAAGCCCTCCTCCTTGGGTTTAAATTGATGCATCTTTAGCTATTTATTTTACTGTCATTTTCAGATTTATTTACAGCTATACAACATCTTTTTTCTTTTTTCCTCTACACATGTACAGGCTTAATTAAAATTAACACACTTATCACATACACGCACACCCTAAGTGAAGAGCACCTGGTTTACACCGCCAGGCCAAGGCTTAAACATTGTAATCAATTGATCATGCACCTCCCTGCCCTTGTTTACCTCTCTTCCTAAACATTGTAATCAATTGATCTTGTACCTCCCTGCCCTTGTTTACCTCTATTCCTTTTTGTGTTATGTGTCTTTTTATCATCAATGTACCCCCAGGACATTTATCGAGAAGACTCCAAGGCCTTCATCCTCAGTTTCTATTAGGAAGACTTACTCCTCTGCGTAGGGTTCGAGTTCGTCCTCCACCGAATCCCCGTTCTGACTCTACTTCTAGTTCACCAGGTTCCCCTTCTAGTTCTATCCTCAGCTCTCCTCCACCTTTCACCTTCACCATGTCTGGTTCAGGACCTAATGCTGGTGGCAGTCTCGGACCTAATGCTGTGAATGCTACTAGTGGTGATGCAATAGGAACTATTATGGCTGCTCCCTTGCTCCCTTATATGGCAGGCCTAAGCCTTCCCGATTTTAGCCAGTTGATTAATGACCCCATAAACCATGATCCTGGTTGGCCTGCTATGCAAACCAATATCCCTTCATACAACCCCAAGTTTGAAGGAATCTTTAGAGAGGATCCTACTAGCCATGCTTGTTCTTTCCACATGTGGCATTCTTCTAACTCCATCACCAATGACTCTGTCCATCTTCGGTTATTCCAGTGTACACTTACTCAAGAATATTCCAAGTGGTATGTCGACCAGGCCTCCTCCTCTCATACTAATTTTGTGACCCTTGCCAAGGCTTTTTTGTCTTACTTCCAGCTTCACCTTCACTATGACATTGATACCGAGCTCTTGAACTCTTTCCGTCAAACTTCTACTACCAACCTATCTGACCATGTTCAAGAATGGCAAAGAAGAAAGAGCCTATGTCGAGCCCCTACCTTCGAAGACCATGTCTACATAGATTGGTTTCTCAGATCCATTTTTCCTACTATTGGCAAAGATGTCGCATCTGATTTCCCTCAGACCGAGGAATTTTCCCTCCAGATTGTATTGAAATATGAATTTATATATGCACAATCTCATTATGTTTATACCGTCGTACCTGATCTCCCTAGACCTGGTGGTGCTAACACTTTGAGGGCATCCCATGTCGCCGTCAGTATCGTTGGATCCCTTTCACATTCTTAAACTCATCCTCCCATGGCTTATGGTTTTCCTCAGGGAGGGACCAGCTCCTCCAACACCTTCCCCCCTCCCGGAAGCATGTATCCAGGGTAGGCAAGCCTCCTCCTTTTTCCCAACCTTTTTACCCCAATGTTTCCCAATCTCCTTATTATCTATATCCACAGCCTGGTGCTACTACTCCTCCAACACTAGCACCTCAACCTCCCTTTCCTTCTCAAACTCTGCAACAGCAGCCACCCCCCCCCCCCCTCAAGGGCAGGTGTATGCATAGCAGAGTGCGACTAATCCTCCTACTTCCAAAAAGAATAGGAAAGGAAACAAAAACCAATCCTCCCCAGGTAATACAAGAAACAATCCCCAAGGGAATTCATCTAACACTGCAACCCAGAAACACGGCGCTCAGCCCAAGAAGGATAGGCCTATTCACATGAATAAGCCTTGTTCTTGTTGCAGTGTCTATGGTCACTATACCCATGATTGTCCTATTTTACCTCAAATGCATCAGGTGTGGGAAGTTGAAGTAACATCCTGAGGACAGTAAGCCTCTCCTTCAGTTCCTCCCAATGCTGCCCCTATCCAACCGGTTGTGTTTACCAATCCTTTCCCCCATCAAGGATTTGTGGCTATTGAACCCCCTAAAAATCAGGCGGCCACTCAACCTCCTCCATCTGGTACCTCTGATTACTAGATCCTTATGATGAACTCTGACCAACCCAATACCATTGACCTCAACCTTCAGACTTCGTCCCGTTAGTACAACAAGCCCCCCGCTACGTCTGCTACCGAGCCCCCATCTTCAAGTCCAACTGAGCCTCTTTGGAAACCCAATGGTCCTTTACAGATCCCTCAGCCTAAGGCAGAGTTTCATACCAAAATCTCCAAGGGACGATTACACCGAAATGTTGCTTCCAGTAAAGCTGCCCACTCCTAGTGTATAGTAGATGACTTGGCGCAATCCCCTGCTACCATGTCAAAGCTGGAAGTCCTCCAGTCGTGCCCTTTACAACAAAAATCTCTACTAACTATTATGGGAATTGTGGATCCTTCAGATGATCGTTTGATTGTCTTTGATATTGACAAGTTAGAGCATTCCCCCCTTCCTACATTCGTCGCCTTCCAAATACCTGTCAAGATCTGGAATTCCAGTGTCACTCGTTGTATCATTGACGAGGGGGCATCCACCTATGTGATGTTTGCTTCTATTTGGAAGCAACTCGGATCTCCTGAGTTAGCCCCTTCCACTATCACCCTCCGTGCATGGGATGGCCACTCTTCCCATCCCCTTCGCATGTTCCTCAATCATCCTATTACTCTTGCAGGCAAGACTATTTGTATTGACGTTGAAGCCATTGATGCCCCCTTAGACTACAACATTTTATTGGGTCGTAGCTACACTTATGCGATGTTTGCTGTCCCATCTGCAGTTCACCGTAAGATCTTCTTTCCTCACAATGGAAATATCGTCACCATCGATCAGTTGACATATTACGAACCAAAATCTCATACCTCTCCTGAGTCCATTATCTCTTCATTGGCAAATAAATAGATAGTCGAACCTCCAACTAGTATCTCACTCAGATTTTATAAATATTCCTATTTTCTTGGTTCATTCCTTGGTCTCCCCCCTCTCATCTCTGATCCTAGCTCCTTGAATGTTTACATGATGCAATCGTCTCAGTCTAACCTCAAACAAACTGGTTCAACTAGCCAGCAACCCCGTCCCTCGCAACCTGCTCCTAGTCCTTTGAATCAGCCTTTAGGAACCACTCCTCAAGGCCCCTCATCTACAGTTGGTGTCCATGATACTACCTACCCTCCTGGAACGGTTCCCCCTGGCCTTAACCATCTCAAAGTTATCCCACTTAGCCATTACCCCTCTGGTCAACTATCGTTTCATGATTCTCCTCCTGGAGTATTTTCGGTACCTGTTATGGTTGCCTTGTCTCTTCCTAACATGACCCTAGGGATCCCAATCTGGTACATTGATCCCCCAACCACTATCCTTCTTGGTCAGCTCAAACCTTATACAACTTTGACCCCGGTCCAACCGGTCGCCATGACCCCTCCCTTTTCTTCTATGCCTCATCCACCTCAACATGACCCTACACCTGTTGCGAAAGCCTCAGGAGAGGGGGGAAAAGCCCGCAAGAAGGCACCTAAGGAAAAGGCTTCCTAGATAACCCCTACTCCTCGTCAGCCTCCAAAGCGTACTCCCCCTGTTTGATTTGTGTGATTTTTTCGGTCATGCCACCCATAACTTTCCTGAATTCCCTCGTCTCAATCCCATGGTCAACAAAGCGTTTCCTGAGTCTAATATCCCAGAGTTCCATGTCACTTTACCTGATTCAGCCCCGAAATTAAATTCTTTGTGCACAAATCATCCTTTTTCTTTGTGTGATTTCCATGGCCACTATACTCACCTTTGTCCCCGCCTCAAATATTATTGCACCTCCTTGTAAGTGGTTCGCCAATTCGAGGCCAAGCGCAACAAGTCCAACTCTCCCTTATTTGCACATTTTTCCTTGGTAGAACCAGAGGACACATCCATTGCCATTGAGATTACCCCTCCCAATCTTGAGATGGCAGATTCTTTGACCACTATCCTCTACCTATCATCATCTATGAGATCGATAGTGGAAGACCCTTTCGGGGCTTCCCCTTCTATTTCGCCTAACCTCCCTTCAGCGATCACCCTGGGCTCAACATCGGTGGATCCTTCATCTACTTTTTTTTTTGTCACCCTCCATGACGATGCGCATGTGAACCTCTCTTCTCATGATGATGATTCAGGTAGCTTCGCCGCACCACGTGGTCTTTCTTCCACCAGTCACCCCATCTTCTATTGTGATGATGAGATTATGGAAGAAATCACCACCCCTAAGTTTATCTATCCCCCCTTACATCGAACCCATGCATTCAAACCACATACACCTTGTCGCCATTACATTAGCACCCAATGTTTGGGTAAGGGGGCACCCATATTTGAGAGTCCAGGAGAAGCAATTCTCCACAACCCTCCTAGTCAATATGGTCGTGTAGACTCTAGTACCCTTATTCTTCCCTATTTAGAAGAACCTTTAGAGTCCCATATCACTTCAGATCACTCTAAGGATGATCCCCCCTCATCATTCCTTCATATTACATCAACAACCCAATCCCTTAGACATTTTTTTTGACCAACCTCTATATTCTCTCAGTGAGCACTAGTTCATTATCTCCAAAGACACTCTTTGGTATAGTGACACCATATATGGCACTCCATAAACTCCTCTGGCTAGGGGAATAATTCCCACCTCTGCATACCAGATTTGTCCCCTCCATCACATATGCTTGGGGGCAACATCCTATGCTTGGGGGCATGCTGGCACCCCTAGCCATCTTCTCATATTATTACCATAATTCTTGGGCTAGACCCCATCAATCTAGGTATGGTTTATTGTCCTCCCATTCATTGGATATTTTCACCTACGGGCCTCTCCGGCGAGCCATATATCGTAGATGTTTGATACCCTATCTTCAAATATTATACTTTGTGTGATACAATATTTACCACTTGGTCCCTCTATTTGACTTGGTGGGTGGGGATGATTCTACACCTTCTCTAGTAGTTCATTCTGTTGGCTCCCTGTGATTTGCAAGATTGGCAATAAAAAACACTATAGGGGCCAGATTAGAACCACTTTGGAATCTTAGGACCTAGCCTTCCTAGATTCAAAGAGGGATCTCTCTATATATTGTTTCAAATGATATATCTTTATGCTTTTGTTTTATGATATTAGGCTAGTGATGAAGTTCTAAGGACTTGTTTGTTTTGATTTATTAATTGGTAGGTTGACATATCTGTGGTGTGATTAATTGAAGGAAAGTTTTAGCTGAACATATAGACTATGAGAAAACATTGATCCATTGAGCTATGGAATCATAAAATGATTTAATTGTTCATCAACTGTGCAAGGGTTTTCATAGGGCAAGCTAAATATATCAAGTGGATCTCTTAGATTAGGTTGTGATATGAAACAATAAAAAGTTGTGAAGGTAGCAAAGCTATAGCCAGTTAAGAATATTCTAGCTCTACTTAAACAAGAAAAGCCTTTTAGGTAATTTTTTGAGGCAAACCAAAGGACAGGGCATACCATAAACTTCTTTGGCCAGACTTTAATAAGAAAACCTTTAAGACAACAATCCAACAATCCTAAGACTAATTTTATATAAAGATAACATATAAGATAACAGTGAAAGCAGCTAAAGAGCAAGATAAACCTATCTTCTTTAACTCAACACTCAAAAGACCTTCAAAGCAACATTTTGAGGCAGACCAGAGGACAGGGCATACCATAGACTTCCCTATTTTTTACTCTACTATGTATAATTCAAATAAAGGCCTTAAAAACAATATTTCAAGCTACACCAAAGGACAAGGCTCACCATAGACTTCTTTGGCTTGACTCTATTGAATCATTTCTAAGACAACAAGCTAGATGGAACTGGAGAGAAATTAAGAATTCTCCAATCAGACCTTGCAGAAGAAAACATTAAGATAAAGAATGAAAACAGAAATAGGGTCCCAAGACAGCATAGCCTACTCTAAAATTTTGTTCTTTTATCAAAGAAATATGGACAGAATGGAAAACATAACAAAAACAATGACAAATGAGGAAAACTTCACCATTAACATAGCTCAAGAATCCTATGAACATGCTTGTATTACTGATGATCAAAACAGTTACATTATTCCATGTACAATAGCTCTTTGCAACTCAAAGCTTTCTCAAATCCAGCCTAGCAATCCTCAACTAGCTCAGCAACAGAAATTAGTCAAATAACCACCAACTAACCAACAATAAAATTAAGCTCATATGTAGTATTTATATACAAAATGAGGAGGTGGTGCTAAGCTAGGTTTTATATGTCTTTTGTTACAGAGTTAATGATTTTTGACCTTTAAGACCATGCAAGGCCCAAGGAAAAAATATCTAAAGGTGTTTCTCTGAAATAATAACTCCTAACTTAACTTCCGAGTTAATTTTTGTGAAATGTTTGACTTTAAGGCTTTTTTCAATGACTTTAAAATAACTACTGGTAAATGAAAAACATCTCTGACTGTGTCTAATAACTTTTTGATGCTTTACTGAAAGAAAAAATGTTGTAGGCGGCAAAAATATCTTTTGAAGAAGTAATTGCTGTAGGTTTAGTCATTCGAATGTGTTTTTGGACTTAATCTGCCTTTGTTTTATCATTGAAACTCTGTTTTAGGCCTTTAAAATCTGATTTATCCTTTTTAGTTAAAGGCCAAGGGGTTTAAAAATTAAAGCGGGGGGCTATGAAAAATAGGTGGGGTTACAATCATATGAGCGCGAGGGCTAAGAATGAAAGGGGGCTCAGATTTATAAAACAAAAAGGTCGGGGTTTTTATGTAAAACAGGGTCTTTAACATAAAAAGGTGGGTCCCGATAGTTTTAATATTTCAATTAAAACAATGTAAAAGAGGGTCTTTTACATTGTTTTGAAAAATACAGAAAGAGGATGAAGGAAAGGTGTTTTTGAAGGGTTTTAGTGGAGGAAATGGGTTTTTAGAGGGGAAAGTGAGTGAATGAGAGTTTGGGTAAGGAGGGAGAGTGAAAATGGGATGAACAAGCCCAAATTGAGTCTTTTTAAGAGCAGCAAGGTAACTCTTTGAAAGGTTAGAGATGAAAAATAGTGAAAGAAGGTTAATTGAGGATAATGAAGGCAGTGAGATTTCTAAAGATAGCTAATAGGCCAATAATGCTATCTTTAGCTGCTTGTAGAGAATCAATAGTCACCCAGTGAAATCTGTAGAATACAGGAGGATAACACATTCTCGTATTCTTTTCTTACCTTGATTCTTTATCAAGACCATCCTTCCAAGAAGCATTAAGGCCATCCTTAGAAAATCAAGGGCTCTCCTACCCTAATTAGTGGCTTCTCAACAATTTGAGGACCCCAAACCTGGACAATGCAGTGTAAAATACATGATCCCCTCAGATCTTAGAACGTAATGCATGTAGGTCTCTCTCTCTCTCCAGTTTATCCTAAACTCTGCCATACCAGCACAAAACCATCATGTTTTTTAGCATATAGAAAGGAAAGACTGCATCATAACCATAAAATCCTAGCTCTCAGCCAAAAACAATTTTGAAAGCCCCTTTCTTTGGCAAGTCGCACTTTCTAGGCTATTTCTTGGGACAGACCCCAAAAAAGTGCGACCCAGTCTATTCCTGAGCTCTAGGTGCCTAATCTGAAACTTTAGTCCATTGAATTGAAAGAGTATGGTTAGGCCTCTTACCTGCAACTAATGGATCTTGATTCCAATGGTCGTTTTATTCTTTATGATCGTCGTAATATTTAGGACCTTTTCTCCTCTCTATGTTCACCAAAGTTACACTTGTAAATGAACCAAATTGGAGGGAAAATGCCTTATTAAAAAAGAAACCCAAGATTTTTATTTTTCCAGTTGCGACCAAACCGTAGCTCGGTTTGACAAACCATTAGCATCATTTAAAAGCTCTCACCAAGTTCTCAAATGGGTATTTTTTTTTTTTGGTGATTTGATACTTCACCCAGACACATTTTTCCAAGAATGGTCACTTCATCGCTTCTCAAAATTGAATTTCTTCACTTGCAACACTTGTACTTGGGCACCAACTTGCCTTCATACTTTTCCACGCTTGTGTCGATTTTCGTTGTGAGTAACCATCTTGTAGTCATGTTTTTATGACCCCCACCGAGCCTGTTTTGTGTGGCAGCATCATCGAGTTGCCCTTGTTTAGAGCGTCCAATTTGAGTCATCATCGCATCCATGGAGTATGTCCCGAGTCCCTTTGTATCCCTCTACAGTCCTCCATCCTTCATTGCTTTATCCCTCTCTCATGTTGCACATTTTAGCCTTCAGTCATAATGTCCCCTATCCCCTCCAGAGTCGAGTCAGTAGCTGTCAGGTTATTCATGCCCTTTATGCCCTAACAAGGGACATCATTAGCCCACTACTCAGTACCCCCCATTCCACCATCATCTCTGGTGTCAGTCTATCAGTCACTCTATTGTTATCCCTCATGCCTTAGTTGAGGATACCTTATTGCCTCACCTATGGTGGACCTCCTTCTGTTGACATCAGCTAATTCATTCCAGAAGATAGGTCTAGAGGGTGGTGTACCTTGGTTCCAGATTCTACTTGTTCAGTGCCTCAGATCAGCCAAAGGGACCATTTATTACCCTTTGACATGATTTTTTCTCAGTTCCAGCTCCTCATGGCATGATCGAGATCCGTATACTTGATGGTTCAGTGATGCAGCAGAATGTACCAGTGAGTCTCAGGTATGCGTGAGATGTTTCAGACCTCATGAGGGGCTGGCCCTTCAGGTAGACCCCCACATGCCCGAATGACCTTTATACTATAGCCTTGGATGCAACTCCATAGATTTTATGGTTCCAACCTCAGCCGCTTGCAACGCCTTTTTAGTTTGCATGTATCAGTCATATTTTCAGAGCCTTTCCTGTTTTACAGGACCTCTTGGGTTGTACTTATGTCTCATGTACTCAAATATGATTGCATAAGTCCTGGTTATTGTCCGAGGCACAATATGTATGTAGGATCATTATCATGTTTTTATCTGGCCCATGCTTATGCCAGCGTGTACTATATAGTTCATTCGCTTGTTTGTTGGAGGCATCATTATTCTTTGTACTTTTTTATCTCAGAAGGCATAGGTATGCCTCCCCCGCCTCATGTAGAACGGGTACTCACTCATAAAAGAGACTTTTCACACCTGTAAGTCTCACCTCCTCAAGGTCTTGTCCTCTCTCATTTCAGTTCGCCTTATATTTCTCTCTCTCTAACTCCCCTTCGGTGTCTAGTGATTGAGTTCTTACAACATACTTCGGTCATACGATGGAAATCTATTACACCAATTTTTGGTCATCTAACGTGTTACTATTAGATGGGCCAAAGTACGCCATGTAAGACCAATTTTACCATAGTAAAATTGCTTTCACTATGAAAAATAACTTAATAACCCATAATTTATTAAGTTGTTTCTCGTCTAAATAGGAAACCCCATCAGGAATAATTGAATAAATACTTATTTGTTTGATTTTCCTCAAGGGATAATTAATTAAACCACTATTTAATTAATATTCCTAGGCATATTTAACCCAAAACAGGAAAATTAATTAGATAAATCATTATTTATCTTATTATTTTCTAGGAATAATTATTTAATACATTATTTAAATAATATTCCTTGTTAAATTTGACTGAAGAGTATGTAAATAATTGGATAAATCACTATTTATTTAATTATTACTTGACCACATTCTTAAAATAATAAATAAATCATTTATTTACTTATTATTTCTAAATAAAGGGAAAAGACCAAATTCTAATTCTTTTTCCCTCCAACAAAAGTAATAAAATATTCCATAAAAGTTGGATCTAGATTTGGTTAATAATATTTTAATTATGCACCAATATCTAGACTCACTCAATATTTTGTTATAAATAGAAGGGTTTTTTCCATTCATTCACTACCTTTTGTTGCCTAAATATCACTCTGGATCTATACTTTTGGTCTGACTTTGATCCTCCATCATTGTCATGTTTTTCTACTTTTTGCTTGTGAGCTCCCTTTGGGTTCCATTTTTGTCTAGGTTTTCTGCACCATCAAGAGAGAGAGATCTTAGATCTGAATCATTGAAGACATACAAGAACCCATCCCATTGAGGGAGATTGGTAACATCTTTTCTATGTTCCCTTCCCAGGTGTCATAATACAAAAAATTATTAAAAATTATTGTCTTGTTCATTGGATGCATGGAGAAACTCTTGCTTATTATTTTTTGTTTAATGTCTTTAACTGCATAGATTTGGATTTTTCTAGCATTTATTTTGATCACTAACTGCATATCTAAGGAAATTGACAGCCATATTTGATGTTAGGGCGATTTGTTATGCACAACTAAAGTGAGCTTTTTTTGTACGCTTGCAATTAGAATTCACACTAACACTTGTACTTTGTTTTAGTGGTGGGCGGTGTATTTGATGGAGGCTCAGTGATCTTTCCCTGCACGTAATCCATAACAACTTGTTCCTCCAATGCTAGATCTAAGGACATTTTCCAAGCATGATAATCAGACTTATCATTCAACTTCTCACCATATTTGAAGTATGATGAGGAAGCCATTGATCCTAGTCCTTGTCTATTCTTCTTCGGTGATTGCTCTTCTCACTCTTTCTTGTGCTTTGTCTTATCCTGGTTGTGAAACCATGTTAATTTTAGATAACAATGGTATCTTCTATGCTTAGAGCAATTTACTTCAATATTTCTTATTAGCCCAATTTAATTTCCAGATATGAAATTGCACAACCATTAACACTAAATGTTGATAGAACATAAATAAATCGATAGAAGACAAGCCAAGACAAGAGAAAAAAATGTTCTTATAATTCTTCGTATTCAACAGAGAGAGAGAAAATATAATTTACAAAAATCAACAAGATGCCTTAGCCAGCAAAGTCTTTGCTAGTAAAACCAACAAATCAACCTCCAATGAAGCTCAGTCAAACTCGGCCTTTATGAAAAGTCAAACACAACCCAAAACAATCCAGAAATATGGTCAACGCAATAGTCAAAATATGCGGTCAAAATGAAACTCAAACCTATGGTCAACAACAGTAAAATTCAACGCTTCACCTCGGTTTCTGTGCCTCCAGCAGCGACCTTTCCAAATCAAAATTCTGACCTAGAAAACATAGTTAAATAACAAGAGTTGACCCAAAGTCAACATGGGTCAACGTTGTCCAGAAAAACCCTAAACCAGTTTCAAAATCTCAACTTCTGTTTCACACCTATGGAGGAGAGAGAAACCTCTAAGGTTGTACGAACCAATCAGATGAGAGAGAGATGTGTGAGATGAATGAATGATGAAATAAGGATCATGTCTCTCCTTTTTATATCCATTATTGAGGGTGTGTGACACAACTTTTGGGGCTTGTGAGCCCACATAACAAATCCGGCTGACCTTGAAAAATTGCACATGTGTGGAAAATAAATTCAAAATTCAACTTTTGTTCATCCAAACAAGATGATATTTAGATCAATCTTACACCTCTCCAAAAAAGAAATAAAAAATATTATCTCCATCATATGAAAAGTACAACATGGATTTTAGCCCTAGTTACTAAATTTAACGCCAACCTATATTTAATTAAATATATTTATTATTAACTATTAAACTTTAAAACCTATTCCAAACTAAATTATATATACCAAAAAAATATATCCAAAATATTTATCACATAAAAAATAATCATTTCCGAATTACAACCATTTTAAATAAATGCCAAAAGACTCTAAAAAATGCAAAATAAAAAATCCAATTACAACCATCTATTTAAATGCCAAAAGACTCAAGAAAAATGCAAAATAAAGAATCCAAAATGCAAATAGTTTGGGTTTAGAACCTAATATTTCTTAAAGAGGCACATCTATTTAATTTCTTATTATGTTAAAAACATAAAATGAGAATCTAAACCATGTCACTTGGTCTTTCCTCATCATACAATTTTTATTTTTAAGAATAATAATATAGTATTATTTAGATTTTTAAATTTTTTTTTAAATAATTTAATATATAGTATTTCGCAATCTTTATTATTGTCATAAAAATTAATGATTACTTATTTAAATTATAAATATTATTTTTTTAAAGGTTTATACTAAGAAAATTACTTCTTTAAATTATTTGGGTATAAAATCTGATACGAGGAAAAAGAATGGAAATCTGAATTTCATATTTTTTTAAGTAATAAATTACAATAATTTAGGAAAAAAATATAATAGCAAAACATATATATTAATATAAAGATTTTACTTTTAAAATTAAAATTGGAAAAACTAAAAGGTTTTTCAATTTATTCTTATTTACATTATTACAATTATATATATATATATATGGTGTGGCATCTATAAACTCTCACAATCTGTTGTTTTGGATTATAATACCAATGAATTAGTTAACTGGAATTATGAAACTACAAAATTATAAGTTGAAGTACTCTGCATTACAAAACAACTAAAAAACCAACCACATTTTGCATTTTAATATTACTAAATGTATAATCCCATTAAATTTAAATTTGTAAGTTGTTTAAATTTTTTCTTTAAAAATTATGATTATCTTTATTTATATATATATATATATATATATATATATATATATATATATAATTTGATTTTAGTCTATTTAAATTATATAATAGCTCATTTATATAAATAAAATAGTTGGTAAATATACAGATAAATATCAATTTACAATAAATATTGAAACATCTACTTCATCATATATCTCAAGTTGCTAAAATTAAAAGAATTATAAGAATGAACTAAATTCATGAGGCACAATACTTGCTAAGGTTTTGCAAATGGGGTAGCGAGCTAAGTTGGTTTGATTGTGGGGAAAAACTCCACAGTGAAGCGTGCTTGAGCTAGATGAGTTATGCGATGGGTGACCACCCAGGAAATCCTGGTTACTAGGTGAAAGCCTCAGAAGTGATGATTGATGCTATGTGTTTCCATTTCACTAGTTTCAATCTCACTTCTTTACCCCTATGAGCATCCCCTGATGCAATGAGTGCTAAGTGGACTATTAAAAAATCATGAGAAATTAGTCAGTTACGACTACCTCTCATGGAAATAGTCATAGTTGAATGAATTTCCTAATGCATTTGAATCCCAAAAAATGATATCTAATATAAAAATGAACTAAACTGCAATTTATTCTTATTCTTATTATTATTAATGATAGAAAGATTTAATATATAAGTTACACATATATACATTTAAAAAAACATACGACAAAATTTTAACCATGGATAAATAGACTTTGTACAATACCATAACCAAATATCATAACTCATCAATAGCACATGCCCAAAAAACCATAACTCATTTGATATAATACTTGTTCCTATACTTTTATACCTTTTTTTAATATTATTGAATTTACTTAAACGACCAAAAAAACATAACTACTTTAAAACTAAATCTTAACTTTTTATTTGTATATACTACTAACAATATTATTAATACTTATAAATAATTAAATTAAATTTCTTAAAACTTTATTCCAAAATATATGTAATAAATATTTTTTATAACTTGGAAATATCCCTTCCATTTTCAATAAATGTTTTATTTTTTAATATTTAAATAGAAACATAAATATAATTTCAATGCAAATTACTTTACCACTATCATTGTTACATTGGTTAATTAATACGTTAATACAAATACGAAACGAGGAAAGAGACCATAAAGAGACAAACATAAGCTGTAACTATGCAACCAACCATTGAAATGCTTTACATTTATATATAATGGCAATCAAATGAACGAACCTTCAATGTGTAGAGAGGCCAATTATGATATATATTGAGGACTCTTCAACTCCGGAGGTTATGATAACATCTTTGTTCCTAGATGTAACCACTACTAAGTTATCAAGGTGAAGCACAGTTTGATCAGGAAAAGTTCATAAACCTAATCCGCCTTATCTAGAATTTCAAGTTTGTTCCTTAAGTATTGTGTAGACCAACCTTTATGAATCTATCCAAATATTCGATTTAATAGTGATTCATATAGTTACCAACATTTATAAACATAGAGTTTTGGAATAACAAAGATATCTTACCTTAGATAGCATTAGATTTGAGGGAGGTTTTCTCATAATGATCTTTCTTGCTATTGTAATTGCCACTTGTTTGCTTTAGACTGTACCTCAGAATTGTAGCAATATTATTCTCCTATCAACCCTTTGAATTTCATGTCTCAAACTTTCTTTTGATTTTTCCTTGACCATGGTTTGATTAAGCCTTGATCTACTCTTTTTAGCAGAGGTTATTATGGTCCAAATTTGGTCTTACTATGGCCCTTTCCCCATGGTCTATCTAGCCCTAAACTTGCCCCAATGAATGTGGCCCAAGTAGGGCTAATGTGGCTTCCTCCTATAGTTTGAATAGACCAAATTCGGCCCTTATCATGTGGCTTAGAATAGGCCTAATCTAGTGCTTGAATATGGCCTAAGGTACCCTCTCTCAACAACTTAATCTCATCTTTCACTCTGGCTTAAATAGGCATAAATTTAGCCCAAACCTAACTCAGCCTCTTGGTTGTAGTTATCATAGGGCTAATTTAACCCTCTTCTGTAGCCTAATTCGGTCTCATGTCTCTTCAGCCTATATAGCCCCAACTTGACCTCAAGCTACCTCATACTAGTCTTCAGATCAAGCCATAGAAACTCATTCTCAACCAAATGTATCACCACATAAAAGATCAAAATAAAACCAAAAAAATATTAGAAATTTGGTCCTGCTTCACATCTATGATATAACCTTTGGCCTCAAATATTTTAGAGTGAATTAAATAAAATATATTCCACATCAAGGGCTCACAAGTGCCATATATATATATATATATATATATATATATATATTCAAGGGGGCTAAAATGAGGGCTGAATTTCCCTAAAAGTACCCCAAAAAATGGAGTTGACCTAATCTTAAAGTAAGAAATGTTTTATTTTTATTTTTATTTTATGGGGCTGACCTTCACTCCCCATTTGACACTATTTTCAAAATTATATAAAATTCTCCTTTTGAGGGTCGACTTGGTCAAATATTTGTAACGACCAGGATCCAATAAAATTTATTAAGTTCCAATAAAGTTTTATTCAATTATTATGGAAAAATTTTGTACCAAGACATCATTCATTTTGGGACACCATGACCAAAATTTGGGGCTTCAACTTAGAGAGGGGATATCTCTTCAACCATGAGGAATTACATGGCATGCTACTTATCGTTGGAAACAACATGATGAGTACTATCAAATGAAAATGGTATAGCATGCATTCTCATGATCATATTCCATAATAAGAGAGGGGAAGGTGGGTATTCTTCTGGATTATGTTGGATTTAACATCAATGAAAACCAATTTTCAACAAAATTCATGGATGATTTATTCAGGAAGACTTGAATCTAATTTATGAAGAAAAAATATGAGATCTTTAGTTAGTTTCAAGAGTTTAAGGTTGTCGTGGAGAACTGGAAATGGCAGAGGTTAGAGCTCCAAGGTCTTACAATGGGGGTAAATATACCTCTAACAACTTCAAGAATATATGCAAGGAGGTAGGAATAAAGAAGAATTTGATGGCACCTTACAACCCATAATAGAATTGGGTTGCAAAGAGGAATAATAGGGTCATCATTAGGGTTTCTAAGACAATGATCCATGATTAGGATATTCCTAAGTTCCTTTGGGTAGAGGCTTGTAACATGGAAATATATATTCTAAATAGGAATCCTTATAAGGTCTTAGAAGACTAGATTCATAAGGAGGCATTCATAGGGGTCAAACTACAGGTTTCCCATTTTTTCATATTTGAGTGTATAATATGTATACATGTAGCTTCAAAGAAGATGAGGAAGAAGGGTCCCTCAGCACAAAAGGGCATTTTTGTTTGGTATAGTGAAACTTAAAATGCATACAATGTGTACATTCCTCTGTAGGGGGATACTGTGGTGAGTATGGATTGCATATTTTAAGACAATAAAGCATTTAGGAAGTCACATGAACACCTTCAAGTAGTGGTAGAGAATAAGGAGTGAGAACCTTTGAATACTAAGAAGAGACCAACACCACTAGTAATAAGCACTTAGTTTTCATATCAAGAGGAGGATTTGGAGTCTCATTCTAGTTCTATCAAGAGGAGGTCGAGGAAGTTTGATAGTTACATGGAACTCATGATTGACATCATTAATTTTGAGCCTAGTAGTTATTATGAGGAAGTAGGAGCAATGGTGGAGTATGCTTCCATAATGAAAAATGAAGTGTGGGAAAATTTTCCAAGGCTATAGGGGAAATAAATGATGATTTTGAGATGTATCTTTAAGATCAAGCATGTTTCATATGGAAGTATTGAAAATCATAAGGCAAGGTTCATGATAAGAGGGTTCTCCAAGAAGGATGGAATGAAATCCGAGCAAATATTTGATCCAACTTCGAAGTATACTTCTTGTTGAGCCCTAAAATTGTCTTCTCTATTGCAAACCTTCACTTCATTTCTTTATCACTTCATAAGCCTAAAAATCAATGAAGAATGATTAAGATTGCTTAAAGGTTACATACAAATGATTAACCTATTGTATTTTCATGGTTTTTGCTGTTTTAATAATTTTGTGCAATATAGCTACAAAATACAGATGTTCCATAGCCAATCAGGCGTTCCACAAATATTTTAGCAGTTGAATATGTTCCAGGTGTCAGCTGGAGGATTGGCCCACATGGGTGTTTCTAGAATTATGCCTACATGGAT
The DNA here is from genome assembly GCA_034641835.2 of Pinus albicaulis. Taxonomy (NCBI): domain Eukaryota; kingdom Viridiplantae; phylum Streptophyta; class Pinopsida; order Pinales; family Pinaceae; genus Pinus; species Pinus albicaulis. Next base: position 2,011,753,987 of record CM076575.1, on the reverse strand, counting down.
TCTATCCTACTCACTCGGTCCAAATCGACAGAAAAACATGCCTAAACTCATGGTCAAAGGTGGAGTCAAACTATGTTATCCAAATGCAGTAGGACTCTTGATTTGAGTCTAGCAGTCCTATTACAAGTCTAAATTCGAAGTAGGAAGAGTCCAACAGTCCTATTGCAAGTATAATTCGAATTAGACACCTGTAGCAAGTATATCTCATAATCAATTATGTAAATTCCCTTTAAATATTGGTTGTACAAGACCAAAAAGATAGTTCAGAAAAAGTACAGTACAATTCAGATTTACAGTGATACTCTGTTTTTAAATGTTGTTTTAATAAAGGAGATTAGCCTCTAATGCTGTACTGAAGACAACTTTGAGGAGTTAAATATTTTTATGCCAAATTGATAGTAGAGGGCCCCTACTATCCAAGGAGGCTTCTACATGCTTTCTAGATAAGTAGCTTTGAATTCTGTTTTGTTATATTTCTTACTTAGACAGTTTTCTGAGTTCATATCTTTTAGTATCATGTCTTACATTGTTTGTTTAAATAAATTATCCTCATGATGTTATAGTTAGTCTTTTCTCAAATTTTTTCCAACATATCTCTATTCAATGAATGGCTTTAATTGTAACATCCTGAGTTACTAGCACTTTGGTTTTTTGTCATTTAGATTAAGAAGATCCTCATTATTCTACAACCATTCTTTTTCTTAAGCTTTTCCAACATATCACTATTATATGAATGAGATTTGGTTGTACTATGTTGAGTTATTAGCATTCCTTGTTCTGCAATTAGATAGAAGATCCTCATATTATTACAAATAGTATTTTTCTCAAAATTTTTCCAATAAATCTCTAAATCACAGAGAAGAATTAGTTGTAATGTTATGGGTTACTACTTGCTTGTTGTTTAGAAGATCCTTATCACATTATGTCTAAATCTCCTTCAACAAACTCTTCCAATAAATCTCTAGCTGATGAATGAGATCTAGTTGTAATGTCATAAGTAGTTTCAAATATTCATAGGAGATCCTTGGCATATTGTAGCAATCTTCTTCTCAAGCTATTCCAAAATACCTCTATCATATGAATAAGATTGCACTATAATATTCTAAGTTGTTGCCTGTTTTTAGGAAGATCCTCATCACATTGGAGTTTAACCTCTTTCACAAATTATTCCAACAAACCTCTAACTAAATGGATCAGGTTGAATTATAATGTTTTGAGTTACCTTTCATGTTCATTTGCAAGCTAAAACATCCATGGATTAGGATACTCTGTTTTTCATCATTTTCCTAATTAGGAACAGAATTTACAACTAAACTCTATTTTAAGTCTAAGGTTTCATTTTCTTTTCTTTTTGACATAGATTTGATTTCATCTTCTGAACATAGAGTAGCATACTAAGTACTAAAAATACAAAACCCCCAAAAACAATAAGAAAAACACATACAACGAAGTAAGGAAAAGGTCACTTAGGCACATATAGTGCACCACACTTCATCAAAGTTACAAGCCCTAGTTGATAATTAATGGAAGCAATTTAGGAACACTAAATTGACTAAACATTTTGGCACTGTTGCCGGGGAAGTGTAATTAGGTAGCTTTATTTCTTACATCAAAAGAAAAAAAAAAAACTTCAATCACCTACCACACCCACTATATCATGTGGTGCAATAAGAACCACACGTCCACATCATGAATTCATATTTTTGCAGGAAGAAGAAGAGGTGACAAAGGAGGTTGAAGAAATGGATGGAGATTATGACAATGAGGAAGATCCTTTTGGATTTCCCATTCAAGAAACTGATATCAACGTTCAAATGAAGAACATCCATCCATATGTACTTCCTAACTTCAAAGGTATGAGATCAGAAGACCCAAAAACCTTTCCTTTTGAGTTTGAAATAATTTGTAGATCTTATGGCTACTCATTGCACATTGAAAAATTGAATTTGTTTCCAGCAACATTGAAGGATAGAGCTCTTAGATGGTTCATGACATTAGGAACAAATTCTATAAGGACATGGGATGATATGAAATGAGTATTTTTGGAAAAATATAAAGATTATTGCATGCACCATGACCTTAGAAATGAAGTCTTTAAGATGAACCAAAAAGAGGATGAAAGCCTAGAAGATTTAGTGGAGAGATTTACCTATAATATCAAAAAATCTAAATTTCATAATTTAGGATCAGACGCGTTAAAAACTCTCCTACTAAATGCTATAAAGGATGAATGGATTGATCTTCTTAATATTGTGGGAAAAGGAGATGTCTATCAATTGTCATTTCAAGAAATTTGTGAACTATGCAAGAACATATCAAGAGGAAAAGCAAAGTGTGTAAGATCTCCTCAAGATCCATTTATGGTAAGAGTAATTAAGTCACCGTCAGGATTGGTAAGTCAAACCGAACCTAACAATTTGCTAAACATTCTTCGTAATTTAAATGAACAAACTGACATGCTAAGAATGCAAAACAAGCAAAAAATTGCTTCATTTATATTTTTCCCTAAATGTAGAAAGAAACATGCTTTGCATGAATGTCCACTTGATAACATTAAAATTTGTAAAATTTGTGTAGGATCACATAAAACTGAAGATTGCCCATCATTACCAGGGTTGAAGGCAGTTTACCAGAACGATAATGGAGAAAATCAAGCACAAGAGCAACTTTGTTATGTAGCTCCAAGAGGACTATGGCAGCCTCATCAACCCAATATGATGCAATATCCTTATGCACAGTTTCAAGGTTATGCACAACAATCTCAAGGTAATTGGAAAACACCCTTGCCTTGGAAACCTTGGGCATCTCAATCCCAACCTCAAAACCAACCTTGGAAACCTTGGCCATCTCAATCCCAACCTCAAAATCAATCTTGGCAACAAATTTGGCAAAGGCCCTACAAAGAAAATCCATCATATCCTCCATCTTTCCCTCTCTATCCTTAATACCTTCATCAAAGTTATCCATACCATTTACCTCCACCACAACATCAATATCGCTCTCATTTGACCTCAATTCAACCCTTCCCATTACCATCCACACAAGCACCCCAAATATCCATTCCCACTCCACTACCTGCACAACCATTTCATATCCCCAACAATAAAACACCTCAATCAACTTACAATTTTGAGGTATTGCAAAATTATTCACCAACTATCATTGAAGAACAACAACCAGAAGAAGAATACTCATATAAGTTCCAAGAATCATGGATGTATGTTGATAAAAGGAAGTTATTGGAACCAGAGATTGAAAATTCTAATGCATGCCTATCACCAGATTCTATGAATGAAGATCACATCTCCGAAGACTTGCATTTCATGATAGAGGAAAGACAAGGAAGACAAGATTACATTGAATCTTGGTTCAAGTCAGTCATCGAATCCCAATGCTCACTTCTTCAATATCTTTTGACATCATCTAAATCAAGATAGTTGGCATCTTATGTACTAGTACATATCAAAGAGTATCTTTCAAACTTGCATATGAGTTTATCTATCATCTTATTACAGACATGGTTCCATTGGAAGTATTCATATACTTAAATAAGATTTCTTTTTCAAGTAGAGTAGGACATATAAAAAAAATAAAAAATTAAAGAGAAAAATAAGTCCTATTGTGAAAACCAGCTTGCTAGCGCAATTGGACATGAGCTTTGCTTGAAAACCAGGCAACTGGCGAGCAAAGTTCACAATAAGTTCTGCAATTTCATGATGGTTTCAATCTTTCATGGTTCTTCAAATCATTTTTGGTTCTATGCTCGAGTTGGATGATGTGGAATTCCTTAAGGTCCACCTTCCAACAGACCTTGTCCCATCAACCTCAACACTTTATCTGGGATCAAGATCAGAGATTATTTGGAGTGCCTTGGAGCTTTCATACATCAATGGCAAGCCTCCTCATTGATAACAATGGGAATACAACAATGTCTTTTGATTGTCAAACCTTGCAGGTGACTCGACTTTGATACATTCATTCATCCCTGTCAAGATGCACTCAGGTACCTTGACACTCATTTACATTATCGGTGATTTGTCTCGCATTGGTTAACAATTTTCATCATTGATCGGTAATCCAATGATTTCTTCCCATGCTCGACTTCGACACATTCATTCACATGGTAAGAATTGTACCATGAATTTTGGCTTCGATGAAGACTAATGGTTTTATGGAATCAACAACAACTTGTAGCAGTACATTTTCTTAGTTTCTTGTAGCAGCATATTCATATTTTTGTCAATTCAACAACATCTACGGAAAGTATTGTTGTAGCAGCCTGTTTTTGTTTTTGCAAACTTTTTCCAGAGGCAGTTTTGGCACAAATATTGCAAGAGATTGGAGCCGAAATAAAAAATTATGAGCTTCTGGGTTTTCTAAAAATATGATAAATTGAGTAATACTTTGAAAAAATTCAAAAATAAGAAATTTTGAAGGACATTTCATATGGGTTTCTAAGGCAGATTTTCATTTTTCAGCATTATGGACAGATTAGGATATAGTTCAGTATTTTTGCACAACAGCATATTTTCTTCATCAAAATGAAATTCTGAAAGCATGTGGCAGTAGAGAAGGTAAAAATACAAAATTTCCTTTTTGAATCACTCAATTTTGCCTTAAAATGAGTTTGTGGCGTATTTTTTGTTGCAACATTGGGCAGAATGAAGGGTGAAACAGGGCATAAATTGATTTTATCATAACTTTCAAACCGTGCATCCGTTGGTCCTAAAATTTTTATGGTAAATGCATTGAGATAGGGTAAATACACAAAGAAAATTTCAGAAAATTTCAATGTGTATTCTTCAAGAAATTGGCCACTTTCACCTACAACCATTTCTCATTTTTCGGGAGATCCGTGCAACCAATGGCTGAGATTTTTCGTCGAAAGATACATAATAATAATGGTAACAACCTAAAAAAATTTCAGGGACGTCTTATTTACCATTTGAGAAAAATTGTAAAATTCATTTCATTTTACAATTCCACTCCATCTCACTCCACTTTCACTCCATCTCACACCACTTTCATTCCATTTCACAAGTCGTATTCCACTTTCACTCCATTTAATTTCACATCCATATTCCATAACCATACTTCATTTATTTTTACAGATTGCATGCTACAACCACATCTTATTTAGCAGTTCTGACACAATTGTACAACCTACAAAGAGATGATGATTACAGGAAATTGAAGGATTATGTTTTGAAGACCAACATACTAAAAGAGGACCAAAGGAACAACATCAAGCACAACAATTAACAAGGTCAAAATTCTGAGGTAAATTGTGAGAAATATTTTAATAGAAAAAAGTTAAAACATTAAATAGATACAATGTGTATAATCATATGTTTCCTAAACAACTTATCATTCGAATTGATTAACATATCTTGGCCATATCCCTTATCCAACATTCCATAACGGTCCTCATTAAAACCTTGATTAATGACTAACAGCCATAATCACAAACATAACCTACTAGTCCATGTCTCCTTAAGATTGTATCATTCACTTATTTCACCACAAGTTCATCATAAATTCTCCATCATATTTGTAGCCACTTCATTTTCCCTCATAGCTTAATTACCTCCATCCATTCACCTCCATTACACTTTGCAGCCAATTTATCTTTAAGCATAGGAAAGTAAATATGAAGGGGAAGATATTCTGCACAGGTGAAGAATGGGTCTAATTGTCATAACCGAGCCAACAGGAGTCAAGTATCTGGAGGGATATCCACAAGTCATGGAGCTACTACAGCAAGTAGAATGGTTGAATTTTATAGAAAAAATTTGATGGCTTCCATAAGGAGATTACAAAATCATTTGCTAGATCTTTTGATGGAGTAGAATTAGAGGTTGGAGACATCAAATTCACAATAACAGAATCATTTTTGGATGAGGCAACAGGACTCCCAAGGCAAGGAGAATGGTGATTCAAGAATAAGGAATTTCATAATGAGTCTTGGAAACAAATATTTAAGAATCCAGGTATGGAAATTACAATATTTAGAAAGGGAATTCTGAGCATAGCTTTAAAAAGTAAATGGAGAAACATGTTATTAATTTTGAAAAAATTTATAACATGTGAAGGTAGATTTGGTACAATGTATGTTTATCATATCAGGTTGTTGATGAATTTCTTAAAATATGGAGAAATAACTCTACCTTTCTTCTTGCTTAATAGCCTGAAAAGAATGGCTTCCAATGTTCAGAAAAGATTCCAATTTCTAGAAACTACTCTACACCACCATGGTCTAGTTAAAATTTTGATTGAATTCCATATGAAAAAAATAGGAGATAACTGGGAAGAGTTTCTGCTAAGAAATCATTTTCAAGATTTAGAGGAGACATCATCTAAAGAAGAAACTGTTTGGAGAAGCAAGAGAAGAAAAACTGGTAAGGCTGTTGAAAATAAACACGATACATCATCACAAGAAGAGAGTGAAGAATTGATTTCTGAAAGTTGGCAAAAATTAGGAAAGAGGTTAGGTTCAAGAGAAAGAGAAGATAACAAGAAAATATACTGATGAAGGAAATGAAAATCCACCAAAGTTAAGGAGAAGTTCTAGACTCAAAGGAATAATGAAAAGACAATGGTCAAGAACAAAGAAATTATAAATATTGAAGATGAAGAAACTCTGGTTCAAACACCAGTTGATAGATCTCCTTTACATCAATTTGAAGAAGACCCTCATAGAAGAACTCCTGATATAGACCTAGTTCAACAGCAAATATATGATTATGTGGAAACTTTGGAAAGAAAGGCCTCAAAAAATCAAGGAATATCCCTCAGTCCACAAGAACCTCCAATAGAAACCTTAAGTAAAGATAATTATGAATTGGAGATACTGAACGGACATATCAAAAATGAGAATGAAATCTTGAGAGAACAAATTAAATTGAAGAATGCTATGAATGATACTCTCACTTTGCAATTGGATACACTGCATAAAGAAAACAGGAAGCTAAAGAAGAGAAATAAGAAACTGAATAGGGCCCTCATAAATCTCAAGTTCAAATTATTCATGAGAAAACCAGAGTGACACTGACCACCAAAAGAAGAAGAAAGATAAGGCTGGATATTCTAGAAGAGGTTTCAGAGAACATGGAATAAAGTTTAGATGGAATTGCATGAGGACATGCAAGAGTCTTGCAGTGGGGGTATGTTGATCCCTAAAATTGTCTTCTCTGTTGCAAACCTTCACTTCATTTCATCATTTCTTTATCACTTCATAAGCCTAAAAATCAATGAAGAATGATTAAGATTGCTTAAAGGTTACATACAAATGATTAACATATTGTATTTTCATGTTTTTTGTTGTTTTAATAATTTTGTGCAATATAGCTACAGAATACAGACGTTCCATAGCCGATCAGGCATTCTGCAGCTATTTCAGTGGTTGAATATGTTCCAGGTGTTAGTTGGAGGATTGGGCCACATCGGTGTTTCTAGAATGATGCCTACATGGATTCTATCCTACTCACTCGGTCCAGATCGACAGAAAAGCGTGCCTAAATTCATGGTCAAAGGTGGAGTCAAACTATGTTATCCAAATGCAGTAGGACTCTTGATTTGATTCCAGCAATCCTATTACAAGTCTAAATTCGAATTAGCAAGAGTCCAACAGTCCTATTGCAAGTATATTTCGAATTAGCCACCTGTAGCAAGTATATCTCATAATCAATTATGTAAATTCCCTTTAAATATTAGTTGTACAAGACCAAAAATACAGTTCAGAAAAAGTACAGTACAGTTCAGATTTACAGTGATACTCTGTTTTTAAATGTTGTTTTAATAAAGTAAATTAGTCTCTGATGCTGTACTGAAGACAACCTTGAGGAGTTAAATATTTTTATTCCAAATTGATAGCAGAGGGCCCCTGTTATCCAAGGAGGCTTCTACATGCTTTCTAGATAAGTAGCTTTGAATTATGTTTTGTTATATTTCTTACTTAGTTTTCTGAGTTCATATCTTTTAGTATCATGTCTTACATTGTTTTTTTAAATAAAATATCCTCATGATGTTATAGTTAGTCTTTTCTCAAATTTTTTCCAACATATCTCTATTCAATGAATCAATTTAATTGTAACATCTTTGAGTTACTAGCACTTTGGTTTTTTGTCATTTAGATTAAGAAGATCCCCATTATTCTACAACCATTATTTTTCTTAAGTTTTTCCAACATATCACTATTATATGAATGAGATTTGGTTGTACTATGTTGAGTTATTAGCATTTCCTGTTCTGCAATTAGATAGAAGATCCTCATATAATTACAAATAGTCTTTTTCTCAAAACGGTTCCAATAAATATCTAAATCACAGAGAAGACTTAGTTGTAATGTTGTGGGTTACTGCTTGCTTGTTGTTTAGAAGATCCTTATCACATTATGTCTAAATATCCTTCTTCCAATAAATCTCTAGCTGATGAACGAGATCTATTTGTAATGTCATATGTAGTTTCAAATATTCATAGGAGATCCTTAGTATATTGTAGCAATCTTCTTCTCAAGCTATTCCAAAATACCTCTATCATATGAATAATATTGCACTATAATATTCTAAGTCGCTATCTGTTTTTAGGAAGATCCTCATCACATTGGAGTTTAACCTCTTTCACAAATTATTCCAACAAACCTCTAACTAAATGGATCAGGTTGAATTATAATGTTTTGAGTTACCTTTCATGTTCATTTGCAAGCTATAACATCCATGGATTAGGATACTCTGTTTTTCATCATCTTCCTAATTAGGAACAGAATTTACAACTAAACTCTATTTTAAGTCTAAGGTTTCCTTTTCTTTTCTTTTTGACATAGATTTGATTTCATCTTTTGAACATAGAGTAGCATACTAAGTACTAAAATGACAAAACCCCCAAAAACAATAAGAAAAACACATACAATGAAGTAAGGAAAAGGTCACTTAGGCACATATAGTGCACCACACTTCATCAAAGTTACAAGCCCTAGTTGATAATTAATGGAAGCAATTTAGGAACACTAAATTGACTAAACACTTCTATCACATTAGTTATATATATCACTTCAAATCTAGGGCAAAGGATACATCAAATGGAAGTGAATACAACATTCTTCAATGGATTTATTAATGAAAAGGTATACATTGAGAAACCACAGGGTTTTGAGGTGCATCTGAGAGGGTCTCATGTATGCAGGTTGAAGAAATTGACTATACAGACTTAAGTAGGTGCCAAGAGCATGGTAATCAAGGATTGATGGATATCTACTAGGTATTTGGTTCACCAAGAGTGAGGTGGATCTTTACCTATATTACAAACTTATTAGGGATGGTCCACTCATCTTGGTACTTTATGTTGATCATGTATTTCACATAGGTTTAGAGAAGCTAATGGTTATGTGCAAGTGATATATATATAAAGTTTGAGATGAAAGACATCAACATAATGCACTATTTTTTTATATTGGAGATGTGACAACATATAGGTGATATTTTCTTGTAATAGGGAAAAATACGCAGTTGATATGTTGAGGATATTTGAGATGGTGGATTGTAGGTATATATCCACACCCATGATCACAAATCTAAAAATGTTGATTTCTTCAGATTTAGAACTTTTGGAGCCCACTTTGTATAGGAAGTTGATTAGTATCTTGATGTATTTGGTAATATGTTTTGTTGTGAACACCCTAGGCCATATATATGTTTTTTTGTGAATACCCTAAGCTAGTTTATGGTGCACCCAAGGAGGGTGCATTGGTTTACAGTACTTATGAGGTATAGTAGAGTATGTACTAATATATTTCAGGAATTGTGGAGTGCAGTTCCAGGGCTATACAAACACATATTAGGTTGGGAGTTCAGTGGATAGAAAAAAAATCTTAGGGTGCTACTTCAAATTGGGATCAATCAAGATTTCATGGTTTAGCAGGAATTATAATTTAGTACCCCTTAGTTTAACAAAGGTAGAGTATATGGTAGCAATTTTGGTAAGTTGTGAGGCCATTTGGCTCTAAAATATTCTCACATGATTATTTGGTCTTGAGTTGGATCACACTGTGATTCATTATATAATCAAAGTTGCATCAAACTCTCAAATTATCCAAGCATATAGAGATCATATATCACTTATCAAGAGATAGGGTCTAGAGGGGAGTTATAAAGCTTCAATACATCTCCACAAATGTGTTGGTTCCTAATATTCTTACAAAGCCCCTAGTGAAGGGGAACTTTGTCCTATATAGAGATAAGATGGGGATGGTGCAGAATACCTTCTTCGTTAGGAAGGAGTGTTAATGATTGTAGATTGGATAGGTTCTTTTACATAGGTTAGGTATCAAGCATGCATAAGATGTCCAAAGCCTCTAAAGGTACTTGCTCAATTTATTTAGTGAATTTTATGATAAGTTCCTATTTTTATCTTAGGAAGACACATTGATTAATTAATTAATTTTGGCTATTTGTCTAAGGTTTTCTAAAGAATATTGAATTATTCACTTTAGTAAATTAGATATAATATCTATCGTTGACCTCAATTGAAGATTAGGTTTTAATCCTAAGCATCAATCACTTAGGATATTAGGGTTAGGGAACTAGTTCAATAAGAAATTATAGGAGAAATATTAAGGAGAGGAGGAAGACACATTCAATCATTGAGAGAGAAATTTTATGAAGTGGAGAGTGGGAGACTAAAGGCTAAAAATAAGGAAATGTTGCAACATGAAATTATTGAGGAATATCATGGAGTTCGATATTTTGAAGGGTCAAATTTGTGGGGGGGGGGGGGGGGGGGGTGGTTAAAACTCATCTTAGAGGCTTGTGTATGGATTCATATGGGTCACAACCTAGTGACGGAAATAATATATCTAGTGTGTGGGCCATATACGCATAGGGGAGAGGATGTTGAAATGGAAATTAAAGAAGTTGATTTTTCTAAGGGTCAAGTTTTCCAGTGGATCAAAATTTCCCACGGGGTGAGATTTATAGGTTCCATTTTGTAGTATAATTTTTTTGCTTGTCTATGGGATATTTTCCCTATAATGGAGCCGTTATTTATTTTAAGTAATAGAAGTGAAGAATAAATTGGAGGGTTTTAAATTTATGATGTGTGATTGATTTTCTACTTGAGATTTTTTTGCATTTGTATGGTTAAAATATTGGTGTATTTTTAGTCGACTCTTCAAAAAATTAATTTAATAGGTTGAATAATATATGAGTATAAAATATTTTCGGTAATATAAAATCAAATATTATATGATGGAATTTAACACAAAACACCCATCAAACATAAAGGAAAATGTTATGGCATAAGTATATGCCTTTTCTCCTTAGTAAGAGATTGTAATGAAAGGTCAATATGATAAAAATATCCCATGATTTTGATCTTATGGGATTCGTAGATAGCCCATGAATAATATAAATGGAAAATATTATCACCTAATACTATGTCTTGTGGCCTTAGTATTTTTTTGTAGTGGAAACCTCAAAGTGACAACCATATCCCATAGTTGTCATGGTATGGGCTTTACACATGGCCCATGAGGTATAATAAAATATTTATGGCCTAAGACCCCATACTCTATACATAAACATGAAATGGACCTATAGAACCATACATGGTGCACCAATCCTTGAAATGTTTGTTGGAAATACTGAGAGGGGGGGTGAATCAGTATTCCTTTCAGTTAGAGCATTAATTAATATTCAATTATTATCAGTGTTTGTACAATGATATGGAAACCCACTCCGGGACAAAAACCACCTAATGCTTTTCTAATAATTCTTTAATATTCAACTCCAATTGAAAATAAAGCTCCAACTTCCTAGAATCTAGAAAAGCATTCTTCTCCAGCTCCCACTGGATGGATGCTCCAATGCCTGAGATTCTTTAGTATTCAACTGAACGGATGCCCCGACACCCAATGAGCTACAACTCACCCTAGCACCACCCTACCACCCTATAGAAGAATAAAAGAAGAATGGACTCCCGTACTAGGGAAAATGGTCCACTTTACAATGATATAGAATGATGCAGAAGAAGAAGATACACTAGACCATAACCCCAACTTTGACACAACCACTTAATGATGATCCTAGACCACCTGACACTGCCTCTTCAACTCTTGGCAGATAGACACTAGTACAATTTGTACAATAATGTATTTACAATGACTTAGTACAATGATTGTATGCAGTGCTACCCACTTTAAGACTTCATGTGATGAACTTCTTGTTGTTTTTATGCACCTTGGTTTCTGCTCTTTTCATGCTACCCTCTGCTACACCTTGCTTTGCTTTTCTACCCTAGAAAGTCCGGTCCTTTGCAACCCTTGACAACACATGATCTAGCTTTTTATCACCTTCTAGGAGCTAGATATTGAATTTGGTGTATCTCTGTTATTTCAGATCCCCATTATCTAATTTTTAGTCCTGTAGTATTCCTCTGAGTTTTCTTTCCAATGCCATAGGTCCGACCCAATTTTAATTCTTCAAGAGAGTGTTATACCCAATATCTCACAATGCCCTAATTATGGAATGTTTCAGTAGAGTAAACTTGTATGGAATACCACGTGTCATTGTTTCTTCATTTGGATTTGAAATTGATAGAGAAAAAACTAGAGACTGTGCACTATCTACCACTTTTTACAAAATTCCAATCCAATACTCAGAGAGAGAGTTATGACGATTTTACCAAGGTCACTTCTTTGAGATGAATTTCAAGAGCCTGCAAAAACACTGACTTCCACAGATCATATCTCCGAAAATATTGTGCACCGTGATCTGAAATTTTCACAGAATCTTCCTCAGGATTTCAGCTTCGCCTCATAAAAATTTAAACTTCTGAACCATCGTAGAAACAAAGTTAGAGTGACATGTTTCAGATAACGAAATCCCTTACATGAGGAGGATATGAGGATCACAATTTATATAAATGCTTAGGTTGAGAGGGGATTCAACAAGTGAATGTGGGAGGGATTTAGGAGCTTAAAAAATATTAATTATGACTTTTCAATGACCCATGCCACAACCCCATGGGGTTTTAGCCCACTAACTGGGGGTACAAATTTCAAACATGAATATCTCTCAAACTGTGAAGAATTACGTGGCGCTCCATATATCAACGGAAACATCTCGACAAGTAGAAATCATCAAAATCATTCTTGAACCATAATATAGTAATTTGGTAGGTAAAATTTCCCATGCAATATTGGGTTAGCCCTTGGTGTTGCTTGGGTTAACATCAATGACAACCGCTGATCAACAATCTCCCCCTTTGGCATTGATGGCAACACAAGTACTCCCCCTACAATCATGATACCTCTTCCTACAACATTCGCTCCCCCTTTGACATCAATGGCAAAGGGTGACTCCCCTTGAAATACAACCATCTTGCGGATCTGTACACACTTTCACTCCCCCTGATACATAAGCATCCTATGGACCTGTACACACTTCCACTCCCCCTTTATATTTTGAATAAGGAAAACCTAATGAGAACTTGGGAGAATCCCAAGTTTCTTGCAAAGATATTCCAATGCTTCACGATCATCAACACTTCCTACCCAGTCTGCATCTGTAAAGGAATGAATAATGAGATTGTTACCCTTGGGATACCACAAGCCATATTCTGTTGTTCCCTTTAGATATCGAAGAATTATTTTGATGGCAATAATATGTGATTCTTTTGGTGCTGCTTGGAATCTTTCTACTTGTCCAACTGCTTGCATAACATCTGGCCAAGAGGCTGTTACATATAGAAGACTGCCAATCATAGATCTGTACAACCTTTGATCCACATCCTTCGATGAGTCGTCTATGCTCAATTTGAAACTTGTTACCATTGGAGTAAGGATGGGTTTGAAATCTTCCATTTTAAATTTCTTGAGCATTTCCTTGATGTACTTGGCTTGACATATAAATATTCCTTTCTCTTGCTAAGATATTTTAAGCCCTAAGAAGTATGTGAGCTCACCAAGTAAAGACATCTCGAAATCACTTTGCACCTTTGTAGCAAAATTCTTACTTAGTCGATCATCATTTCTACCAAATATTATATCATCCTCTTTAGCTATTAGACATGTTTTAGTTGCTTCATCCAGAACATATATGTCATTTGGAGCTCGACTTGCTATAGCCACAATTTCACCATACATGTCTTTCCTGATTTCACATTTTGTGGAGTTGAATAGTATTGTGTGTCCTTGATCACACATTTGTCCAACACTGTGCATATTGTGATTCATGTTTCAACCAATAGAACATTCTTGGCTAGAGAATCTTTGCTTCCAAGAGTGACAGTACCTAATCCTATAACATTTGAAGATCCATCATTTCCAAAGGACACAGTTCCATCCTTCTTCTCTTTCAGAGATACAAATTTATTTCTATCTCCAGTCATATGCATTAAGCAGCTGCTATCAACATACCACACATATTTGTTTTTTTGAGCCTTGAAAGCGAGAGCACAAATTATCAGTCTTCTTCTTCTGCCATGTTCGTTTGTTCTGTGCCTTCGAAGATTCTTCTGGAGTATTTTCAAGTCTGCAGTCTTTGGTTATGTGTCCAAAGTTTCGACATTTGTAACATTCAATATTACTTCTTAAATGTTAAAATATATTGATGTTTCGTTGAGCCCTGGGAGGTTCATATTTGATAGATCTCCTGGAATTGTATTCGTTCATAGGATACGTGCAACATTCTACAGCTTTATGACAAAATTTTCCACTTGAATAACAGTATCCATAAAAAATATGTTGGTACCTGGATGGACATTTTCGTTGAGGAACTGCCTTCCAAGGCTGTTCTTGTGAATCTTTTCCAATGAAGTCTACATGCATGCAAGATCTCATAGGTTCATTGTATTTTGTTGTAGAAGGTCCTGCTTCTTCTTCTTTGTAACCAATGCCAGTTCTATCATTGTAAGATCATTGATTGTTGATGAGTTCTTCCAATGCCCTTGAGCTGTTGGCATAGTTTTGGATAGTTTTTCCTTTCTTCACTTCCTCACGCAATGAGACTACTTTGGCTTCTAATTCATCCCTTTATTGGTTGCTTTCTTCCAACTTCTTTTGAAGTGACTCTTCAACGCATTTGTGTTCTTCAACTTCAATTTTGAGACCTTGAACCTGTTCTTCAAGAGTATTGGAATAGATCTTCTCTGCCTTGAGATCTTTTAGAAGCTTGATTGCTTCCTTATAAAATTCTTCTATGGTCAATCCTTCTTCTTCGTTGTTTGATACCTCTTGTTTATTGTGCTTGGCCATAAACAATACTCTCTCATTGGCTTCTTCTTCATTGTCATTGTCTTCATCGGATGATGAACTATCTTCTTTAGAGAGAAAGTTCCTTTTGGGTCCTTGATTGTTGAATTTCTTAAAGCCTTTCTTTCCTTTTGAGTTGCCATCAATTCTATTTGGACATTTTGCTGCGAAATCCCCAACCTCATTACAGCCGAAACATATCAATGGAAGTTTACCTTTGAATTTTCCCTTACCAATTTTTAGTTTTCTCGTGAAGTAAGCATATTCTTCATCTGAAAGACCTTCTTCATCATATCCCTTTTCTTCACACTTGCAGGTGCATGTCTTTTCAATTGAAGGTTGTTTATCCTTATTGGTTTTCTTAGATGCAATGAACGCAGTTTCTAGATGTGAAGTACCCTCTTCTTTATTAATTCTCATTTCATAGAGAACTCCATGTAATTCCTCTTTGGTGAGTTTGTCCATATTTGCACTATATTCTAAGACCGATACCTTTGGGTTGAATCTCCCTGGTAATGTTCTAAGAATATTTCGTATAATAGTCTTATCATCAACTAGCTCTCCCAATCCTTCCAGATTATTGGTTATTTCATCAATGTATTGGAAGTATGCAGCAATGTTGCAATATTCTTTCATTATGAGTTGCTCAAATTTTTCTCTATAGATTTGAAGTTTTGCTTATTTGACATTTGAGTCACCTGCATATATATTCTCAAGCATATCCCATACATTTTTGGCGGTTTTACAACCCAACACCTTATGATAAGCATATTCGATAAGTCCACTGATAATAATATTCTTTGCTTTTGCATCATTTACCAAATTCTTCTTACCTTGTTCATCCACAGTTGATGTAAATCCATTTTGAACAGTGTCCCATACTTCGTAACCTTGCGTCAAGAGATAGAACTCCATTCTTCCTTTCCAGAGTGCATAATTATTTTCATTGAACAGAGGTACACCATTCTTGGTATGCTCCATGACCTCATTCCAGCTGTTAAACTACTATTGAAGGAGCCAAGCTCCGATACCAATTGTTGGAAAGACTGAGAGGGGGGGTGAATTAGTATTCCTTTAAATTATAGCATTAGTTAATCTTCAATTATTATCAGTGTTTGTACAATGATAGCAGTAAACAAAATGAACACAAATACACACGGTTTTTAAGGTGGAAATCCACTCCGGGACAAAAACCACCTAATGTTTTTCTAATAATTCTTTAATATTCAACTCCAATTGAAAATAAAGCTCCAACTTCCTAGAATCTAGAAAAGCATTCTTCTCCAGCTCCCACTGTATGGACACTCAATAGGCGAGGATTCTTTGGCCAGTCTAGTGAATGGATGCCCACGGAAACACCAGTAGACTACAACTCACCCTAGCACCACCTACCACCCTATAGAAAATAAAATAATAATGGACTCCGTGCCGAGCAGAGAAATGGGGTCACTTTACAATGATATAGAATGATGTAGAAGAAGAAGATACACTAGACCATAACCCCAAATTTGACACAACCACCTAATGATGATCCTAGACCACCTGACACTGCCTCTTCAACTCTTGGCAGATAGACACTATTACAATTTGTACAATAATGTATTTACAATGACTTAGTACAATGATACCTTTACAATGATTGTATGCAGTGCTGCCCACTTGAAGACTTCATGTGATGAAATTCTTGCCGTTGTTATGCACCTTGGTTTTTACTCTTTTCATGCTACCCTCTGCTACACCTTTCTTTGCTTTTCTACCATAGAAATTCTGGTCCTTTGCAGCCCTTGACAACACATGATCTAGCTTTTTCTTGCCTTCTAGGAGCTCGATATTGAATCTAGATAATCTCTGTTATTTCATATCTCCAATATCTTATTTTCAGTCCTATATTATTTCTTTGAGTTGTCTTTCCAATGCCACAGGTCTGACCCAATTTGGATTCTTCAAGGGAGATATATACCCAATATCTCACAATGCCCTAATTATGGACTGTTTCAGCAGATCGAACTTGTACGTCATGCCACGTGTCATTGTTTCTTCATTTGGCTCTAAAATTGATAGAGAAAAAATTACAGACTGTATAATATCTGCCACTTTTTATGGAATTCCAATCCGATACTCAGAGAGAGAGATTTATGACGATTTTACCAAGGTCACTTCTTTGAGATGAATTTCAGGATCCCGCAAAAACACTGACTTCCACAAATCATATCTCCGAAAATATTATGCACCGTGATCTGAAATTTTCAAAGAAGCTTCCTTAGAATTTTGGCTTCACCTCATAAACATTTCAGCTTCTAAACCTTCGTAGAAAAAAATTTAGAGAGAAAATTCCACGATGACTTGTTTCAGATAATGAAATCCCTTACATGAGGAGGATATGAGGATCACAGTTTATATAAATGCTTAGGTTGAGAGGGGCTTCAACAAGTGAACATGGGAGGGATTTTAGGAGCTTAAAAAATATTAATTATGACTTTTCAATGACCCATGCCACAACCCCATGGGGTTTTAGCCCACTAACTAGGGGTACAAACTTCAAACATGGATATCTGTCAAACCGTGAAGAATTACATGGTGTGCCATATATCGACGGAAACATATAGATAATTAGAAACCATAAAAATCATTCTTGAACCATAATATAGTAATTTGGTAGGTAAAAATTCCCATGCAATATTGGGTTAGCCCCTGGTGCTGCTTGGGTTGACATCGATGACAACTGCTGATCAACAATGTTGACCACATATAAATCATAGTATAAGGGCATGTGTTATGTTCTAAGGCATCACAAATGGCCCATGAGTCATTATGGTAATTTGTATGGTTTTATACTTATGAAGTTTGCGAGTAGACCATTCCTTTGACCATAAGAACCATATTGGGTGTTACAAATATATATTTGAAATGACCATTGTATCATATAGGACACATATGCAATGGCCTAATGCGCTAAGCTTGGACCAAAAACCTTGAAGTATAATGGTAGTTCATAAGGTGTTTTTTTTTTACTTAGATTAGGCCTATCACAGGCATGCTCACATGACAAGGATTTTCTATGCAATATTTGTGATGTGTTGGCTTGATACCTTATTCAATATGGCTTGTGATCCCCAAAGACAAAATTTATGGTATAATATTTTATGTGTATGGGTAGATGAAAGTAAAATAAAATTTACAAGGTAAATATCAACCTTAAATTTAAGAAATTAGTACTCAAAGTTAAATAAAAATAAAAATTAAATTCATTAAATGTATTAAATGATCAAAGGTGACAACCTATAACCATTACTAATATACAAAAATATATGGTGGCCATTAGTAATCATCGCCATTATCTTGAGGGAGTTTTGGTGATGGGAATTAGGGAATCATCACCAAGTTTAATTACAAAATCAATAATTTGTAAAGGGCTTGAAATGTTGTTCATTAGGGAAATTTTGAGGTAAAAAATGGGCCTCAAAATGAAAAATTTACTAGAAAATTAAACTTTAAGAGAACCAGTAAGATTCAAGATGATGATGTCATCCACTTGGGAAAATATTTTTGGAGGGAAAAGAAGAAAACTATTTTTTTAATCATATTTTTGACTTATCTCTTTGTGGTTTTACTCAAATTTCAAGTGTCTAGACTCATTGGATGTGGAAATAGATTCAAATCCAATGAAGACCCACTCTTAATAATTTTTAGTAGACACAGAATGAAAAAAAAAAATTCAAAATACATGAAAAATGTGCTTCATACTTCATGTGTGTGAAACATGTCTTTCAATGTGTTTTTAATTTATCTCAATGTGGGTATACTAAGAAGTATGTAGAATTGGTACTTGTTGGATGTGAAATCTAATTATGCATACATCGAGTGTTCACACTTGAAATTTGAGTAAACCTACAAGGTGATGAGTGAAGAATACAATTTAAAAAAAAAAATAGTTTTCTTTTCTTTTCTTTTAAAAGTTCATCTGTTATTTTATTATTTTTACTATTATGCTATTATTTTCCTTAGGAGGCTCATTATAGTCCTCAATATTCACCTAATGTAATTTTGTTACCAAAACATGAATGGGTGATGATTTTAAAAGGCCCATCATTGTTTTAGTCACCGAAGCCACTAATGGAAATTATTTCTTAATTACCATCACCAAAGAGACTTATGACAATGATCCTCAAATAATCATTTTCATAAGTGGCTTTAATGATGGTCATTAAAGGCCTATCTTGGTCTTACCTATTACAAATCTGTTTTCGTGTAGTGGTTTAAAATTCACAGTCAAATGCATGGGCCTTAGATGATGTCATTCCTAATCTAGAACCAATATTGTGGTCTTAGATTTGGTGTTTTAACATCATCTATGGATGGTTTTCTTTGCATGGGTATCCATACTTATATGTGCATCATAAGAATGCTTAAATGTGTTGGCATTATGATGTAATATTTTGTCCTTGATGGCAACCTACTCGATGAGTTGCATTTTTGATATCAACCTATTTGTTAAAGATGTAAAAATGATGTATCTATAGGTCATTTCAGATGTGATAGAGAAAGGAATCCCAGTGAGTGACAAAGAAATGATAAAGGCAATATTTCACAATGTATACACAGGTTTGATGAAGGTAACTCATGTATACTTGCAGGTTTGATGAAGGCAACTCGTTTGTACATCTAGAATTAGTGTATACGTAGTTTTGGTGAAGAGAAGTCGTGGGTACAAAGAAGCCAAGATGCATATGTACTCACGCACTCAGTTTATGATACCAGGGGTCCTTACCATGGTGTCAGCCCACAGTATTGAGCATTATGTCATATATTTGACTCCGTCCAAGCACTTGTGTGGTTTGGTCTCATGGTATTCGCTAAGGCTCAAACTATATAAGGAGAAGAAGATCATAGTAGTGCAAATGTGTGCAAGTGTATATTATTGATTGAATACTTCACTCTAAAGTATATCTGCATGGAATGGGTTACAGTGTATTAATAGATCTGAAATAATGATGCGCCTATGAATACAATGATGGATCAGGATCTCTAGACCTGAAATGACTATTTATTTGCTTGATCTGTTTGTGAGATTTTTAGATATGTGATCTGGCGCATGTTTTCTGAAGTGAAGGGTATGATCTGAGTAAGTTTGTTGATCTAAAATTTTACGCAGTCCTGAAATATTACAGATCTATTCGCTGGTTCATCACGGTGAAAGCGCATATACACGTGGGTTCATTTCAGCAAAATCTCGTATGGAAGTTAGGGTTTTTCTGAAAATTACTGAAGAAAATATCTGGTCATTTCTACTATACTTTTTTTGTCTATCAATGAAGCCTTCATGTAGATCTGGATTGTTTGAATACTGCTTTGCTGCTAGTTTATTATGTATAAATATGATCAGTGATTGGGTGATTGAATATGATGGATACTACTAACTAAATAAGGGTTATGTAAATCTGAAAAGTATGCATGAATGCCTCTGATATGTTCTAAGTCTGATTCGATTCCTAAATTCAGTATATAAATATCTATACGCAAGTTCGTCCATAGGAAAGCGCGTATATACGCAGGTTGAAGTAAGTAAATTAGCGTATACATTTGGTTTATGAATGATTAGGGTTGAAGTTGATTCTACATGTTAATTCAGAATTCTAGGTTTATTGTTGTGATCTGGTTACAATGATTCATTGTTCTGTTTATTGGTTGATGGCTATTAGTGTTGATCTACAAATTATGTTGTGCTGAAGCTATTGGATCCAGTGTGAAAATTTATGAAATGTGTTCTGCAGTGGTTCTGAGGGTTGACGCCTTCAGTGTGGAATTTGAAGCTTCCTACCAGTAGAAGTTGGTGTTTAGTTCAGGGGTTTGTAGCTCCCTTCCAGTGGTGGCTGGTAAATGAGACCAGGGGATTGGAGCTCCCTTCCAATAGTAGTTGGAGAATGAGAGAAGGTTGCAGCCTTTTGCATGTGGTTGCCCGTGTACTAATATGAGTCTGCATCAGTACAAAATTGTAAGAAATTTTCTATATAATAAATATTGAAGAAAGAGACGACAACAACGGTGGTTTTCTCCCGACTTGGGTTTCCACCTTAAATCCCAGTTTTCATATGTGTTTGTTATGTGTGATGATTTATTCTATTGTTACTGCACATATTTATTGCTTACTAAATGAATGATGCACTAATCGAAGTAAATATTTATACGCATAATCAGATCTCTGGACATATGCAAATTTCCTTATAGATAGTCGCATGTATATGCTATTTGGATTAGTCAAAGTCGCGTATAGAAATCAATAAAGAAAAAGTAAATATTATTGTGAGTTTTAATACTGATTCACCCCCCTCTCAGTATTTTTCCCAACAATTGGTATCAAAACAGGTCCTTCTGAAGAAGCTTAATCGCTAGAAGGAACATCATCCAAGATGAGCAATCAAGATGGAACAACATCTACCAAACCTCCACTCTTTAACATAAATAATTTAATCTTCTGGAAGACAAGAACAAGATCATTTCTTCAGTCTCTTTGAGCAGATGTTAAATACAACAAAGGAGATATGGGACAAAACCATTCTGAGCTATGAAGGTGATGCCAAGGTAAAAAGTGCTAAACTCCAATATCTCATAATTCAATATGAAAATCTCAGAATGCATAGTGATCAAATGATTTCTAGTTTATTTTTACGTCTAGATGAGATCGTAAATCATATGAGAAATATGGCTGAAGACATCAGAGACACAAATTTAGTAAAGAAAATATTCAGATCTCTAACTCCTAAATTAGATTCAAAAGTGTCTCCTATTGAAGAGAAGTAGGATCTACAAACTCTTACTATTTTTCAACTTCATGGGATCCTAACTTCTTTTGAAATGAGAAAAGGAGGTCCGTCTGAAGTCAAAGAATCAACATTTAGAGCTACTGGAAAAGGAAAGGACAAGGAGGAACAAAAAGAATCAAGGTATGTATTAGAAAAAGACGAGGTAAATTTCATAAAGAAACTTCAACTTGACACTGGAAGGTTTAGAGTAAGCTTCCTTTAAAATGTTTTTCTTGTGGAAGAGTGGGTCATTATGCTTCTAAATGTCCCCATAAAGATAATCATGATAAGGGAAAGGATTTATCAAAAGGGAATAGGAGACAATTTGTCAATATAAAAAGTTACTATACTCATGATGATAGTGATGGCTTGTCAAATAGTGAATAAGGAGAATCTGATCAAGACATTAGACTTCTCAAGGCATTTGAAAAAGACAATAGTAAGGCTAAAGATACTTTTCTAGAAGCTTTAGAAGAAAATGATTTTCTTGAAGAAATATCTCAACTCAAAATATGCTTGGAAGAGGAAAAAATATCCATAGATACTCTAAAGAATCAACTCATATAAAAGGATAAGCACAATGAGAAATTAGAATGTGAAATAGTAAGTCTAAGAAACGAAAATGAGAAAGTAAAAACTCTAAATCTTAGATTTTCTAGAGGATCTGAAACCTTAGATGAAGTTATCAAGGTTCAATGCTCTCCTCTTGTGAAGATAGGTCTTGGATATATTGGTGAATCTTCTCAGTCAGAAAATTCCTTAGCTACAAGCTATCTAAATGCAGTAAAATCTAGTTAGCAAATCTTCGTCACTCAACAAAAGAACAAAGACAATGTCCAGGTAAAGCATGTGTTGAAGTTTGCAACAAGAAACAGTGAAATTGGCATTCCAAAGAAACATGACAGCACCTACACTAAGTGTGGGACCAATAGGTCCAAGAAGCACCTACACTAGTGTGGGACCAATGGGTCTTAGCAACACCTACACTGGTGTGGGCTAAATTTGGTGCAGTGTCTATTTTAATTTTCCCTTAATTAAAATGGACAATAAAATGTAATCTTATCTCATAATCACTTGTAATAGTTAACTGAGTGTGATAAGCTCGGTTAGCTCATGAATTTTGAGTTGAGGGCAGTTGATGAGGCATCCAGAGTCATTCTATGTGTTTTAGAGTTCAAGTTGCAGTTAAGTGCATGTGTTTAATGCATGAGTAAACAATTAACTCAGTTAGGTGAGTTAAATTCAGTTGGACTAGTTGTAACTATTTGTTGCATTAGTGAGAGATAAAGTGAATTAAATATTGTTTAATTCAAAATCAGTGATCTTCCATGCAACTGACGATTTACTATTATTAGCTGCATGCATGACAGTTCTAGTGGAGACCCAGTTGATATAAAGGTTAAAGGGAAGTGTGACTATCAGTTGTGATATTAGCAGGTTGCCCTAATGCAGTTAAAACACCACAGCAGACCCATGATACTTAGCGCAGTTGAGGAAGACTAAAATTTGTAAAGAATAGGGATTGCATTCATCATGAATTGCATGAGCAAGGAAATCTGAAGACAAGCTGAGAATTGGCTAAGTATTGGCTCGATTTTGTCTAAATCAGTGTGAGACAATTATTAGATTGCATGAGACTCTTGTGAGAATAGTTGCATTGTAATTGTTTCATGATTCCTTGTGGAATATACAATATATGATAGATGGGTTTTGAGCAGTAATATTTCCCAGGAGATTATCTATGTTGTGGTTTAATTTATTCTTCTTTGCTTCATGTGATTGGCGATTGTGTTTAAATTTTCTCAATTGGTTTGTAGAAGCGATTCAATTTCTAGATTTAGTACATTGTTATATCGTATTGAATCCATGATATACATAATTTTTGTATAATTTCTACATCGTATCATAGCACAGTAAATCACAATAGTGGAGGAGGAACTGAGTTTGTGACTGAATAGAATTTGAATTTGCAGAAGACTTTCTTGGTGCTACAGCTGATTTAGGGTCAAAATGGATTTCAATGGCTTGAGATTGGAGTATGCACTTGAGGGCAGGTTTAACTATATTTCTTGGAAAGACAGGATGGAGGCAGTACTCGAAGATAATGGTTTGAAGGAATTCATTGACAAAGATGTTCCCAAACCCGCTGTGACAGATGCCGCAAATCTTGATGCATGGCAAAAGAAAGTTGCAAGGGTGAGGAGGATCTTACTAGAGGGAGTAAGAGACCACATTGTCTCAAGTCTCCATGGAAAAGTGACTCCATATGCAATGTGAAAGGCTTTGACAGATATATTTCAGAGCAATAGTGGCCATATGAAATTAGCATTTGAGGATAAACTTGGGAAGATAAAAATGGAGAAAAATGACATTATTCCAGTATACTTAACAAAGTTTGTCCAATTTTGGGATGAGCTTGGGAGTGTAGGAATTATTGTCATTGATGATGATTTGGTGAACCTATCCATTCTATAACTTCCCAAGAGTTGGCATAGTTATTAGGACTCTGTCAATGAAAGGGAAATGCTACCATATTGGGAATGACTTTGATCGGATTTGGTGCAAGAAGAATTTAGGTGGAATACTAGAGATGGATCTTCATCTAAGAATGAAGATAAAGGAGATGGTGCTTTGGATGCCAAGGAGAAGAAAGGGAAAGGAAGTAAATACTATTTGAAATCTAAGACCAATGAAGAAGGCAAGGAGCACTACATGTCCAGAGTGAAGTGTTTTCACTGTCATGAGCATGGAAATTATGCCACTAATTGTCCACAAAATAAGAATAACAACAAGGCTTCAGGATCTGCAGTTGGTGAGGCTTTTGACTCACAATTTGAGTTGGAATTCTCACTGATCGCATGCATGGTGTTAAGTGTGATGGGATCATGGTCGTCCTTGGATAGTGGTGCATCTTTCCACATGACGGGAGACAAAGAACTTTTCAGTAGCTTGGAGGTGTTAGCCATCAGTAAATTTTTGTCACAACAAATGATGGCTAAAACAGGTCTTGAACCTTCAAGAGATTATTTTCATAGAAAATTTCTCATTCTTTAAGCCTCTTTGTGTTCTCTATCCTTGAGGATCAAACCTTCATTCAAAATCCTTCAAATTTGTCCTGCTGATTCAAAAAGAAGTTGTTTTACAAGGCCTAAATTTCCACCATTTCATGCCTCCAAAAAATCCCTTCATTTCATTCAATATCATTCATTTCAAATAACCTATCTCCTCTACTAAAAATCCCCTTCTTCCCTTTAAATACCCTTCATTTCATCAAAAATCCCTTTTAAATCATGAAAACCCTTTTTTATGGTTTAAAAAACCCCTATTTTACTTATCGGAACACTAAAAAATCATAAAAACCCATAAAAAAACATTTAAAAAGTTGTTCCACTACTTTTTTGGGTTTTAAGCCCCCTTGGCTTAAGCCCTCTTCCTTTCCCCACCATAACCTCGCGCTTGCGACCAGGTGCTAGCCCCCATTGCATCGACACTTCTTCATTTCCGCTCCCATTCCTTTTGTCCCCCACCGATGCGATCCCCGAGGGCTAAACCTTCAGCCCTTTTCTCCATATAACCAGTGCTATGACCAATTTCCTAAACCCCTCAGCCCCCATCGCATCAGCAAAATGCATTGTTTTTCTCCATTACACTTCCCCTTTCCCCTACCGATGTTTCAACCCCCGACAACAGATCTCCACCGTCGATCTACCAAGATCGATGGTTGTCGGCACTCCCCATATTACCCGCCTCCTATTGCTCCCATCCTCTTTACCTCCCCTGACAATGGATCTCCACCGTTGATCTGGCAGATCCAACGGTTATCCTTAACCTTCTTTCCGTCACAGATTCTTGCTATCCCGGGCCCCAGTTTTCTTGGCTCATGGTCCTTATTCTCCCATAAAATCTTCCTTTTTCCCTTAGGCCGCATTCCTTCATTCTTTTTCCTCCGCACTATATCTCTCCCTTAGGTGATCATGACCGTCAATCTCATCGATCTGACATTCATCGCACCTCCCCTCCCATCCTTCGATCGCCTAAGCATACCTATCCATCCATCCTCACATACAAATCTCCATTGTTGATTAATCTCATCCAATGGTTCTCATTTAACTTGACATCCAACCCCGCCAACCACATAAACCCGCTCCACGACAAAGCAGCCGACGCCAGCTTGGTCCCAAGCCCCACTATTTAATCGCCTGTCCAATCTCCAACTGCCACCTGGCCTCCATTATTCGCCTTTTGCCCGATCACCTTTCCCCATCACGCTCCTCCTCCACCGTTGGATCTACACCTCCTGATCCAATGATCCATATCGTGTTTCACGTGGATTTCCATGTCAGGGTTTAACGACCCGGATGAACATGAAATAGGCAGTATTGTGGAGGACACGCGTCACCTGATAGATTATATCGCGTTCGTTCAGGCAAAAACCACTTACCACTTGGATGCCACGCGAAAACCACTGACGGTTTTCACAATACCACCTTCCTCATTTTGCACCAAAATACAAATTTTAATCCATTTTCTTTGTATTTTCCGCTTCCCTCCATACATTTCCCTTTCTGCCCATGTTTCTCTTCCGCCTACGCCAGCATCTTTAAGTAGTCAAAACCCTCCCTCGCAAGTTTTATTAACGTCTTTATTGTTTTTATGCAGGTTATGTGGCAGTTTTAGGGCCAAAAACCCTCCCACAGTCCATAAAGGGACAGGGCTGGAGGTGACGACCTTCATGGCCCAAACACAGGCAAAAAGGGACTATCAAGGTTCGAATTCATGGTTTTAATCAATGTCTTGTAGGCATTGGCTATACAAATCGAACCCCCAATGCGTTAAAAGCCACCTGTACACCGACAAAGGAAACAGAAGAAGAACAGTGAAAGACAGTGGAGATTAAAGATTCAAGGATTAAAGCAAAGTATGAAGATTTAGTGTTAATCCATAGTTTAAAGGTTAAAGACACAGTTTAAAGCCTGAAGATGATTATAAAGGCCTTAAATCATAATCAGAGGCCTAAAGCAGTTGTTTAAAGCAGAAACAAGAGAAAGACAGTAACGCAGTTTAACTAAAGGCCAAATGAAAAATCAGAGGCCTAATCAGAGTTAAAGGCCTGATTACTGAGTTTAATGATGAAATAAAGGAAAATTAGGCTTAAATATAGCCTCGAATAAATAAACAGGAGGCAATTATTTCTCAAAAAGATCTAATTTCCACCTATAGCCTACCTTTTGTCTCAAAGGGAAAATTGACAATTATTACACTAAAGAAGATATTTAAACTTTCAGGACAGTTATTGTAAAAGATAAGATAAAGCCATAAAGTCAATCTTTTCCACTTATCTTTATCTTAGAGAGTAAAGACAGAGTTATTAAAACAGAGAGGTATCTACAGATGTTCCTACCTTATGCCTTGCATGGTTATCAAGGTCAGGAACGTATTTACTTTGTCATAAATGGAATTTGAACCCTAAAACATAGTTCCACCTCCTCATTTTCAATATAAATATTACACTGGAACTCATTTTAAACATTGGATTTTGATGACTGATTTTGGAATAATACATAGTCCTTTGAAGCTCTTGAAGAGAAATTGATGTCTTGGAACTCATGCTTGATCTGATTTCCTTGTTGATGGAGAAGGATTGCTTGCAGGATCCATAGGCTTGGTTGATGGTGAAGTTTTCTTTTGTTTATGTTTTCTAGTTTTCATTATGTTTTCCATCTTGATATGTTGTAGTAGGACAAAGAATTTAGATTAAGAAATGTTTTCTAATGGCACCTTAAATCTGTTTGTCCTTCACTGCCTTAATGTTTTCTTCTGCTTAGATAAATTAGAGAAATCATTCATTTGCCTCTAACAAGTTCTTAGCCTGTCCATTTCTTGAATAATTTAGATCAGGTAGCATCAATTATGATTTATGGTTAGCCCTGCATATTGTTTCCATTGAAATATTATATTCTTGGAAATCATCTCTTTAAAGCAGCTTTATCTAGGTTTGTCAAAGAATTCTGTTTAAAATCATGCTCTTTGCCTTTACTTAGCTGAAATTGTTTCAAGGAAACCTTATAGCTGTAACTTTGGATTTTAGATTTTTCTCTCCTTCTATGGTTATAGTTACTTGTATATCTTAAATGTTTTTCTGCTCAAGATGATAAAAGCTCTGAAAGTTGGATAAGTTTCTTACCTTTCTATAGTTTTTATCTGAATGTTTGTCCTATTTAATCATTTGTTTTCAGTCTGAAATCAACTAGATTAGGTTCCACTTATGGCTTTGATTCTCTTGTTGTTCTTATCAATTTTCTAACTCCCTCAGTTTACAAGTATATAAAGGATTATGTTTCAGCCCTTTATTAGTTTTTTGTTCTCAATCTTTAATGTCGATTTCATAAATCCATCATAACCTTAAAATATCCACCAACCAAGTACACTTGCCCTGCAAATGCTCTCAACACCATTGATAAACTTATCTGGAGCTTGTTTGACTCCATTGCCCAATGACTTAATATTCTTCCATGTTTCCCATCTAAAATCTATCAAAGTATCATACCCAACCAGAAATAACCAAAATACCTTGCACTTAAACATCTAGCCTAAAATAAACCTCTTTAAAGCATAAAGATACATCCTTACAAACATATTGAGAGATCCCTCTCTGAGACTAGGAGTGCTAGATCCTAGAGCTCTAAAGCTTGGTTTGATGTTACCCTTGTCAATTTGTATCTCAATCAATATAGCAAATTACGGGGAGCTAATGTAGTGGCGATCATGGTGGGACATCTGATTTCATAGTTGCCTAGCAAGCTCTCATATACTCATTAGTTATTCAACAACCATAGAAACTCAGAAAACCCCAAAAACATTTCAGATTGGTTTCATAATAAACAATGGTGGTGTACCATAGAATATTTTACCTCCAAAGGAGCTAAAAATTTCCACCTGGTGACTCCACTGGCTTCCAGGAGGCCTATTACTTTACTAGTCCTTGTAGACTCCCTTGGGAATGCATTTAGCAAACCCAATCATATTTTTGGTGGAAAGAAAAGTTCAAAAACTTCCACCTAGCCACTCCACAACCTCCAAAAGACCTAAAGACTCCACTGGTAGAGAACTCTAGACTAGTTGAAAAGATTCAGTGAACCTTTCTGATTTACAAACATGGATCCAAGGATACAAAGGAGATATGCTCCAATGAACAGAGATCATATCCCTGGATTCCCACACAAAATGCCTCAAATAGATTGGATGAAAAACTTGCCTATTTTTCCAAATGAAAAGTTTGATGACCCCTTGTTACATCTCATCAAGTTTCATATACATGTATGGAGGTTAAAAGTTGAATGGCATGAGGACTGTCTTATGAAAATGTTCATGGAAACATTAAAAGGTAAGGCAAGGGATTGGTATGGATGTTTAGAACCTAAGAGCTTATTTTCTATAAGATACATGCACCGAGTGTTTTATGAAAAATATAGAGATAACCTTTCATCTTTATCATGGACTGCAAATTGTTGTGATCAATCTCAAGATCTCATACAACACCTTGTCAGCATTGATGGAGATTTGGGAAATTGGCATCATGAAGATCTGTTAGAGGAGATCCATTCATTTCTTACCCATAGTAACCATCAAGATGGCCAAGAAGAGTTGATCAAGGATGAAATCCATCAAAATGTAAGAGAGGATCCACAAGAGCTATTTGAAAAGGTTGAAAAAAATAACAATTCATCTACCCCTTTTTGTAAAATACAAGAGGACATTCAGCCACAAGATCAACTTCCACAAAAAATGGAAATATATTGTTGCCCAATTCAAAGAAAACAAAAAAGGCCTCCTCCTTTAACTGAAGAAGAAATAGATCAGATGTTATCCACTACTGCCTTACCTACTAAAGAAACAAAGGAACATATTGTTGTTAGAATTGGAAAACCTCCTCAAGAAAACATTCAACCCTATGAGAAGTCACAAAAGGAAGAAAAACATCATGATTCTATCCAGAGAAAGAGAAAGACACCTCCCCTTTTAACTAAAGAAGAAAATAATCAAATCCTAAACATGCAACCAACTTCCAAACTTTTATGTAAAGAGGATGTATCTATATGTTCTGATGTTGACTTATCTGCTGATGACTTTTCTCATATAGAAGTTATAAAACATATCGATGCTGATGCTAGACTACCTTCTCAAGAAAACCTAGTGCCAGGGAATGCTCCTACTTATCAGAATTATGGCTCTCAAATAGAAATCCGCTCACTCAATCAAGGCATACCAAGATTGCTTGAAATCAGCATAACATTTCATTCTGAAGCTGTCAAATCAAATAGTCATAAAGAAGGAGAAGAAATTCTTTCTCAAAATGATCCCAAGGTTATTCAAGAGAAGAAGGGAGTAATCCTAAGTGAGGTCTATTTCTCGAACCCTCTAGGCCAGTTATTATTCGAGGACCCCTTTTTCGTTTCCTTAGAAACTTTTAAAAATGGAATAAATCATGCCAAGGATAGTTTGTGGCAGAGGTTAAAGGAAATTTGGAGTGCTACTATTCATCAGAGGACAAAGTGGGAGTGGCCTACCAACATACCTAAGAGGTGGCATAAAAAGTAATTATCTAGTCACTTACTTGATTGGCTGTGTTGGAAAAGAGATTTCACCAAATGAATGTATATTATGTATAGGTTAGATAGATAGATAGACAAGAAAATAAGCTCAGCACTATGAGCATCCTTTTACCTCTAGTTTTAGATTGTTTTGACCAAGAAGAGAGAAAGGCACAAAAACAATAGAAAGAGGAAAAGAGGGCAGATTCAAAAACAAGGTACAAGCTCCATACCCAAAAAATAGTGATACTAAAAGTGAGCAAGTCTAAATGCCACTGCTGATCCAAAATGATATCTTGTTCAGTCATATAGTCTAATCATGGTTGAACATGCTTTAAATTTATGTTGATAAGTTAGTAGAAACTTTGATTGATAAAACATTATTTCAGACTTAACTTATTCAAAGAAAGATAGATTAGGAGAATGAAAAGATATTGGTTCCACATGCTTAAAATAGAACCAAAGAGATAGATAAATATGCCTCACAAAGGACAAAATCATGGCCTTATCTCTTTGATTTGCTTTTATGCAAAATAATGTTGGTTTGCAAGCTCAAATTCCACTACTTGTAATTATTCAATCATACAGCCTAAACATGATTGAGTAAATTTGAATTTCATGTTGATAGGTTAGTGAGGAAGATTTTCCAAACTGCATAATCTTGGCTTATCAATAGAATAGGTTAGGATAGAAAAGAATGGTTCAAACAAATTCAAAATCTGAACCAAGACATAAAAGAAAAAGATGGATCTAAATAGATCAAAACTTGAGCCAAGAAGAAAGAAGGATGTCTTTTATTTTTAGATCTTAAATCCTTCACAGTTTTGTTTTAAATTTTCTACAAATAAATTCTATGTGCAGCTTGTATATACAGCCATAGACACCATAGCAAATCAGACAGCTTAATCCTGATTTGACTGTGTTTAAATTTCTGTTTTAGAAAATAGAGAATAAGATCTGTCAGAAAGTTTAATCCTGGCAGATAGTAGCTTAGGTAGAGAATTTATGAGTTCAATTGTTTAATCTAAACTCATGGAATAAATAAGGATAGATTTATATTAGTTTCCTACTTTCAATAAAAGAATAAAATGTTGATGTCAAAAGGTTTGCAAGTCCAAGTGCACCTTATGAAGAAAAAATGTTAGGAAAGTAGGCTGTGTAGGTAGAATGTTTGGGAGAAATTTGTTTGCTGATATAAAGTACTGATCATTTTTCTAAGCAGCATGATCAAGGAAGAAAGGGTTGTCAATGGATAAGGCACAGGTCTGCATCCCATAGATTTATTTCTGAAATTCTTGACACCTCCAAGGATCTGCCATCCCCAAGTGGAGCCACTATTAGCCATCAGTAAATTTGTGTCATAGCAAATGATGGCTAAAATAGGTCTTGAGCCCTCAAGAGATTATTTTCATAGAAAATTTCTCATTCTTGAAGCCTCTCTATGTTATTTATCCTTGAGGATCAAATCTTCATTCAAAATCCTTCAAAGTTGTCCTGCTGATTCAAAAAGAAGTTGTTTTACAAGGCCTAAATTTCCACCATTTCATGCCTCCAAAAAAACCCTTCATTTCATTCACTATCATTCATTTCAAATAACCTATCTCCTCTGCTAAAAATCCCCTTCTTCCCCTTAAATATCCTTCATTTCATCAAAAATCCCTTTTAAATCATGAAAACCTTTTTTTCTGGTTTAAAAAACCCCTATTTTACCTGTTGGAACACCAAAAAATCATAAAAACCCAAAAAAAACCTTTAAAAGGTTTTTCTGCTCCCTTTTTGGGTTTTAATCCCCCTTGGCTTAAGCCCTCTTCCTTTCCCCACCATAAAACCTCGCTCCCGCGACTAGGAGCTATCCCCCATCGCATTGGCACTTCTTCATTTCCGCTCCCATTCCTTTTGTCCCCCGCCGATGCAATCTCCCAAGGGAAAAACCTTCAGCCCTTTTCGCCATATAACCCAGCGCTATGACCAAGTGCCTAAACCCCTCAGCCCCCATCGCATCGGTAAAACGCATCGTTTTTCTCTATTACACTTCCCCTTTCCCCTGCCGATGTTTCAACCCCTGACAAAAGATCTCCACCATTGATCTACCAAGATCGATGGTTGTCGGCATTCCCCATCTTACCAGCCTCCCGTTGCTCCCATCCTCTTTACCTCCCCTAACAATGGATCTCCACCATTGATCTAGGAGATCCAAGGGCTATCCTTAACCTCCTTTCCGTCACAGATTCTCGCTATCCCAAGCCCCAGTTTTCTTGGCTCACGGTCCTTATTCTCCCATAAAACCTTCCTTTTTTCCCTTAGGCCATGTTCCTTTATTATTTTTCCTTCATGCTATCTTTCTTCCATAGGCGATCATGACCATCGTTCTCATCGATCTGATAGTCATCACACCTCCCCTCCCATCCTCCGATCACCTGAGCATACCTATTAATCCATCCTCACATATGCATCTCCATCGTTGATTAATCTCATCCAACAGTTCTCGTTTAACCTAACATCCAACCTCGCCAACCACATAAACCCACTCCACGACAAAGCAGCTAACACCAGCTTGGTCCCACCCCCCACTATTTAACTGCCTCTCCAATCTCCAGCTGCCAACTAGCCTCCATTATCCACCTTCCACCCGATCACCTTTCCCCATCACACTCCTCCTCCATCGTTGGATCTACACCTCCTAATCCAATGGTCCATATCGCGTTTCGCGTGGATTTCCATGTCAGGGTTTAACGACCTGAATGAACGCGAAATAGGCGGTATTGGGTAGGACACGCGTCACCTGACGAACGATATCGTGTTCATTCAAGCGAAAACCACTTACCGCTTGGATGCCACGTGAAAACTGTCGACGGTTTTCACAATACCACCTTCCTCATTTTGCATCGAAATACAAATTTTAATCCATTTTCTTTGTATTTTCCGCTTCCCTCCATACATTTCCCTTTCCGCCCATGTTGCTCTTCTGCCTCCACCAGCCTCTTTAAGCAGTCAAAACCCTCCCTCACAGGTTTTATTAATGTCTTTATTGGTTTTATGCAGGTTCTATGGCAGTTTTAGGGCCAATAACTGTTGAGATTGCAACAAGATGATGAGCTTAGTGGAAATAAGTCGGCTTCACTAAGTGGGCCCGCGGGCTATTTTTGGCGCAAAGTCTATTTTAGACTTGTCTATTTTTAGACATGTCGATCATGATTCTATGAGTTGCAGGATGCTATTTGTGGAGGGTTGGTCAAGTTGGAAAACTAGATGGACTTCTATTTTTAGACATATTGGGCAGAATCTATTTTTAGATTGCCAGTCTAAAAATAGATATGTCGAATATTATTAGCTCTTAATAATATTTGGACTATAAACATTATCTTATTCTCTTGGAGCACTTGAGTTAAGTGCACAGATGTGGCACAGGAGCTGACAGAAGGAATTACGCTATTCCCGAGGGTTAAGTGGAGCTATTGCATGGATACTTCAGTTAGAACTCATGTGACAGAGTTTGGTGGAGTTGATTGAGGAAGTTAATGGAGTTGTGTTCAGTTTAACTAATCTAAACATAGTTGAACTAGTTGTATTTAGTCTAATTGATTAATACACTAGTGAAGAGTGGTGTGAATTAATTATTAATTAATTCACTAATTATAAACTCATTAATCAACTAAAGAATACATCAGTTAACTTCAGTGCATGGACAGTTTAAGTGGAGACCAGTGCAGAGATAGGTGAAAGAGCAGGTTAACTATCAGTTGTGACTATACTGTTGCATATTTGCAACACACAGCGATTGGAGAAGCCAATGAGGTTTGCGCAGTACAAGCCAGGTGGTTCGAAGTTATTTATAAGCCATCCTACAACATTGATTATGCAATAGAGGTTGGCTATCAGGTGGCAGAGATTGGAGCATGTGTTTTGCTAGATCTAGCTTGATTAGTGTGTAGCAGTTGGAGGTTGTGCTAAGAGCTTGTGAGGAGATTTGTACAATTATTGTTACATGATTTCTATGACATATAATATACAGATATTTGGGTTTTTCAGCTTTAAGCTTTCCCATGAAATACTGTGTTCATATGTGTGATTGTTTATGGTTTTAATGTGCGCATGCGATTGTTTTTTATTTCCACAATTAATGATCAATGGTAGAAGAGATTTTGTATTATGCATGAAGATAAAATAGTGTGTGATCAGGAGAATCTCGGTGAATAATATATCATTTATTCAAATTTCTACATGGTATCAGAGCGATATTGATAATTGGAGCAATTGCAAAACATTGAAGCGGTTGAGTTTTGTGCTGGTGGAATTCGAATTTGCAGCAGTGTTTTCTTGGTGTCGAAGTTGAGATGTCTTTCAACGGATTTCAATTGGAGTATGCCCTTGAGGGAAACTCGAATTATATTGCATGGAAGGACAGGATGGAGGCAGTGTTGGATGACAATTGGTTGAAGGAGTTCATAGATGCAGAAATTCCAAAACCTGCTTCTAGCGATGTTGCCGCACTTGACGCATGGAAAAAGAAGACAACAAAGTGTCGAAGAATTCTGTTGGAAGGTGTGAAGGATCACATAGTATCTAGCCTTCATGGTAAGGCTTCTCCATTCTTGATGTGGAAAGCTTTGACAGATTTTTTCCAAAGCAAGAGTGACCAAACTAAGTTGGTGCTCAAGGATAAACTCAGGAACATAAAAATGGAGAAAGGCGACAATATGCCCAAGTACCTCACGAAGTTCGTCCAATGCAAGGATGAGCTGGGAAGTGTGGGGGTTACTGTTGATGATGAGGACTTGGTGAAATTGGTTCTCCTTGGGCTTCCGAAGAGTTGGCATTCCTATCAGGACTCTCTCAATGGTCGAGAGAAATTGCGAGGATGGGAGCGACTTTGGTCGGATCTTGTGCAAGAGGAGATAAGGCGAAGTACCAGGGATGGATCTTCATCAAAAAACTCTGATGAAGAGAATTGCACTTTGGCTGCAAAAGCAAAGAAGGGGAAGAGCAAGAAAGCTTCTCAATCTAGTGCAAAATGCAAGAAGCAGGACATGTCCAAGGTGAAGTGCTTTCACTGTCACCAACACGAACATTATGCCACTAATTGTCCATAGAAGAAGAAAAATAAGCAGGTTGCTGGATCTGCAGCTGGAGAGGCCTTAGACTCACAGTTTGAGGTAGATTTTTCACTGATCACATGCTTGGTCTCAAGTGTGATGGGTTCAGTGTGGTTTCTTGACAGTGGTGCATCTTTTAATATGACCGGAGATAAAGATTTGTTTACTGATCTGGATGAGAAAGATCTTGGAGTGCACATCGAGATGGGCGATGATGGTAGATACAGTGCGACCGGTATTGGTACCATTTCCTTTGAGAGGGAGTCTATTAAACCCTTCGTATTGAAGGAAGTGATGCATGTTCTAGGATTAAAGAAGAATCTTATCTCTGTGGTGATGTTATAAGATAAGGGATATGATGTTGTCTTTAACGAGGGAAAGGCTTTCCTACACAGTAAGGCAACTGGTGAGACCCGGAGGATAGGGGTTCGAGTTAAGAACCTTTATCAATTGCAGGTAGATGGCTGCACAGCAATGACAGGCAAGGCATAAGGAGTGGTGAGCCGGGATGATGGCGAGTTGTGGCACCGGAGATTGGGCCACCTTCACGATGGAGCTTTGAAGATAATGCAGCAGATTTCTAATGGGCTTCCCAAAGGTACTCTTGCGCAGTCAAATCAGTGCAAGGGATGTAATTTTGGAAAATTTGTGAAAGCCACCTTTCATGAGAAGGATAGTCGCGCCACGATGATCCTTGAGAGAATTCACACAGACGTGTGTGGACCTTTCTCAGTAGCTTCGACAGCAAAGCACAAGTACTATGTGATATTTGTTGATGATTTTTCTCAAAAGTGTTGGATCTTCTTCATGCAGAAGAAGAGCGAGACATACTCAAAGTTCTGTGAGTTCAAGGCACTGGTTGAGAAAGGATCAGGGAATCAGGTGAAGGCTCTTATGAGCGACAATGGTGGTGAATTCATCTCTAGCGAATTCATGGAATTTTGCAGCGTAGAAGGAATTTGAAGAGAGCTCATAGCACCTCATAACCCACAGCAGAATGAGGTTGCTAAGCGGAAGAACAGAACGATCATGGGTGCTGCATGGGTGATGTTGCATGATCAGGGCCTTCCCATACACTTGTGGGCTGAGGCATGCAATACTGCAGTATATGTGCAGAACCGTTGTCCTCACAGGATACTTGGCATGAGTACACCCGAGGAGGCGTTTTCTGGTAAGAGGCCTGATATTTCCCATTTGAGGATTTTTGGTTCACTTGTTTACATTCATGTGACTAAGGATGCCAGGAAGAAGCTGGAGCCGACTGCGGAGGTTGGGATATTTTTGGGGTACACTGATACGCCCCACAACTATCGTGTGTATTTTCCAGACAGTCGCAAGACTGTTGTGCGACGGGATATCAAATTTCAGGAGGAGAAAGCCATGAAGTGTTCGCTTGAGAGGGAGCCACACTTACATGCAGATGAGGAGCTATTAGTTCCTAAGGATGAGTCTCAGGATGTGGATCAGCCACAAGAGGAGGTTCATGGAGTGGAAGAGACCACTCAAGCAGTGCCAACCATCAGAGGGCAGAAGCGCACTACAGAAGCTGAGCGACTGGCTCAAGATGTAGAGAAGGTTGTAGGAGCACCTACATCATAGCGTAGACAGAGACAGTCACCTGACTGGTATACTAGATACATGGCTCTTATGAGCAAGTGTATCGTGACAGAGCCATCCTCTTTCGAGGAAGCTGTGGAGGATCCCACATGGGTAGATGCCATGGTGGAAGAGTATGATTCGATTGTCAGAAACAGTGCATGGGAGATTGTTCCAAGGCCGGAAGGGAAATCAGTGGTGGGTTCGAGATGGATCTACAAAGTGAAGCAAGCAGCTAACGGGAGTGTGGAGAAGTACAAGGCAAGATTTGTTGCCCGAGGCTTCTCACAGATTGAGGGGATCGATTATGAGGAAACCTTTGCACCTGTCGCAAGGTATTCTTCCATATGGATGATTCTTGCTCTCTCAGCGCAGATGGGGTGGCACATTCATTAGATGGATGTGAAGACTACATTCCTCAACGGGGTGATTGAGGAGGAGGTGTACATAGAGCATCCCGAAGGTTTCGAGATCTTCAGCAGCGAGTCGCATGTGTGCAGGCTCAAGAGAGCGGTGTATGGCTTGAAACAAGCACCTTGTGCTTCGTACACACGGATAGACAGTTATTTCACCAGACTTGGATTCTCCAAGAGTGAGGCGGATCCTAACCTATACTAGATAGTGGTGGAGGGTAAGTTGCTAATCATTGTACCTTATGTAGATGATTTGATTTTGACAGGTGATGAGCTATTGATACTCTCATGCAAGGATGATTTTGCAAAAGAGTTTGAGATGAAGGACCTAGACCTCCTTCATTGTTTCCTAGGATTGGAA
This sequence comes from Pinus albicaulis, assembly GCA_034641835.2. NCBI lineage: Eukaryota > Viridiplantae > Streptophyta > Pinopsida > Pinales > Pinaceae > Pinus > Pinus albicaulis. The sequence continues at coordinate 2,011,715,889 of CM076575.1, read as the reverse complement.
ATTTGGTAGCGCAATGATGGATTGTTTGTTTCTCAAGGAAAGAATGCCCGGGAGATACTGGAGAAGTTCAACATGCATGGCTACAAGCCTGTTGATACTCCTCTTCTTGGTGGATGGAGGAAGGAGGATGCTACTTTGGCGGAGGTAGTGGATGCCACTGTTTATTGAAAGTTGGTGGGGTCGCTTATGTATCTGGTCAATACATGACCGGACATATGCTATGTTGTTAATCAGCTTTCACAAGCTATGATTAAGCCTACCAAGCTCTACTGGAAGGTATGCAAGCATGTAATGAGATATCTCAGAGGCATATCAGGATATGGATTATGGTACAGACAATTGGATAAGGTGAAGCTATGTGGCTTCATGGATGCAGATTGGGCAGGGATCCCAACGGACAGAAAGAGCACATTTGGAGGGATTTTCAGTATCAGGTCAATAGGAGTTTCTTGGTACAGCAGGAAGCAGAGATCCGTGGCACTCAGTTCAGCAGAGGTCGAGTATATGGCAGCGATTTTGGCTGCATGCAAGGCTGTATGGATGAGGAAGATCCTGGTCGGATTGTTCGGTTCACACTTACAGCCTAATGTGATTTATTGTGATAATCAGAGTTACATCAAACTCTCGGTTAATCCATTATTTCATGATAGATCTAAACACATTTATATATGATATCATCATATCAGATATTTTGTGCAGCAGAAGATCATGTTACTTTCATACATTCCTACGGAGGATCAGGATGCTGATATCTTGATGAAGGCGATCACCAGGAGAAAATTCGAATACCACAGGGGCAGGATAGGGGTTGCAGATAATCCTTATCTTGTTGAGAGGGAGTGTTGATATTGCAACAAGATGGTCAGCTTAGTGGAAAGAAGTCGCCTTCACTAAGTGGGCCCGCAGGCTATTTTTGGCGCAAAGTCTATTTTTAGACATGTCGATCATGATCCTATGAGTTGCAGGATGCTATTTGTGGAGGGTTGGTCAAGTTGGAAAAATAAATGGACTTATATTTTTAGACATATTGGGCGGAATCTATTTTTAGATTGCCAGTCTAAAAATAGATATGTCGAATATTATTAGCTCTTAATAATATTTGGACTATAAACATTATCTTATTATCTTGGAGCACTTCAGTCAAGTGCACAGATGTGGCACAGGAGCTGACAAAATGAATTACGCTATTCCTGAGGGTTATGTGGAGCTATTTCATGGATACTTCAGTTAGAACTCATGTGACAGAGTTTGGTGGAGTTGATTGAGGAGTTAATGGAGTTGTGTTCAATTTAACTAATCTAAACATAGTTGAACTAGTTGTATTTAGTCTAACTGATTAATACACTAGCGAAGAGTGGTGCGAATTAATTATTAATTAATTCACTAATTATAAACTCATTAATCAACTAAATAATAAATCATTTAACTTCAGTGCATGGATAGTTTCAGTGGAGACCAGTGCAGAGATAGGTGAAAGAGCAGGTTAACTATCAGTTGTGACTATACTGTTGCATATTTGCAACACACAGTGATTGGAGAAGCCAATGAGGATTGCGCAGTACAAGCCAGGTGGTTTGAATTTATTTATGAGCCATCCTATAGCATTGATTACGCAATAGAGGCTGGCTATTAGGTGGCAGCGAATGGAGCATGTGTTTTTCTAGATCTAGCTTGATTAGTGTGTAGCAATTGGAGGTTGTGTTGAGATCTTGTGAGGAGCTTTGTACAATGATTGTTACATGATCTCTATGACATATAATATACAGATAGTTGTGGTTTTCATCTTTAATCTTTTCCATGAAATATTGTGTTCATATGTGTGATTGTTTATGGTTTTAATGTGTGCATGCGATTTTTTTTTATTTTTGCAATTAATGATCAATGGTAGAAGAGATTATATATTGTGAATGAAGATAAAATAGTGTGTGATCAGGAGAATCTTGGTGAATAATATATCAGTTATTCAAATTTCTACAAAACCCTCCCATGGTCCATAAAGGGATAGGGCCGGAGGTGACGACCTTCGTGGCCCAAACACAGGCAAAAAGGGACTATCAGGGTTCAAATTCATGGTTTTAATCAATGTCTTGTAGGCATTAGTTATACAAATAAAACCCCCAGCGCGCTAAAAGCCACCTATACACCGACAAAGGAAACAGAAGAAGAACAGTGAAAGACAATGGAGATTAAAGATTCAAGGATTAAAGCAAAGTATGAAGATTTAGTGTTAATCCACAGTTTAAAGGTTAAAGACAGTTTAAAGCCCGAAGATGATTATAAAGGCCTTAAATCACAATCAGAGGCCTAAAGCATTTGTTTAAAGCAGAAACAAGAGAAAGACAGTAAGGCAGTTTAAATAAAGGCAAAATGCAAAATCAGAGGCCTAATCAGAGTTAAAGGCTTGATTACTGAGTTTAATGATGAAATAAAGGAAAATTAGGCTTAAATATAGCCTCGAATAAATCAACAAGAGGCAGTTATTTCTCCAAAAGATCTAATTGCCACCTATAGCAGACCTTTTGTCTCAAAGGGAAAATTGACAGTTATTACACTAAAGAAGATATTTAAACTGTCAGGACAGTTATTGTAAAAGATAAGATAAAGCCTTAAAGTCAATCTTTTCCACTTATCTTTATCTTAGAGAGTAAAGATAGAGTTATTGAAATAGAGAGGTATCTACAGATGTTCCTACCTTATGCCTTGCATGGTTATCAAGGTCAGGAACGTATTTACTCTATCGTAAATGACATTTGAACCCTAAAACATAGTTCCACCTCCTCATTTGCAGTATAAATAATGCACTGGAACACATTGTAAACGTTGGATTTTGATGACTGATGCTGG